>CM046474.1:24820298-25424301 GCA_025506415.1 Flaveria robusta
ATATAAAACTCTTGTTATACGAACTCTAATATATTTCTATATTATATTATTTTGGGTTTTAATAGTCAAGGAAAGTCTACTATTATTTTGTCTCGGTAGTGTTCTTTAAAACATAAGGTGCTCTAGTTTACTCAAGTTCTTAGTTTCTTTTGGAAACCTGTTACAATTTTAAAGTGAAACGATTATCTCTTTAAGATATGATCAAGATAGACAAATCATAATGTGAGACTAGTTATAAAGTTTGGCTAACATTTCTATATTATAATTTAACAGATATGTAGAGAGTATATTAATTTGGTAGGCTTATCATCCACTAGTTAGATAGTGTCATATCTATAACTTGATCATGAAATTAACAAACTCTATTGTTTATCTCTCATTTCCATTATGGGATTTAATATTGTTGCATCTGGTTAGATAATTTATGATGTTCCATCGTAAATCTTAAGTAGATAAAACATTTCTTTACATGCATTGTGATTGATCTATAATTCTTAAATACCAATAATTATTCTTAATTCTTAATATATTTTATTGCTACATTTGTGTGCTGTATGCTTTGATTTATAGGCTTCATTTAGTAGCATATCTTGTAATTTTTCAGGACTCAATACCCAGATTTGATGGTGGAGTGTTAACATATTATCACTTTTAGATCTTAGGAAAGCTGATAAATGAATGATATGTTTCATATGAAAATTAAATATTTGATAATTAGATTTGATGGTAATCGTTTATATGAATTTTTAATTTAAAAGATTGAATTAATATTGCTTCCATAGTTAACAGTTGTTTATTAACTAGTTTTAGTAAACACGTGTATTACACGGGTTGAACAAATAAAATATTAAATATAATAAAAATTTATCAAGTATAAAATGATATTTTACAAAAAAATATAAATAAAATTACGTATAGTAAAAACAATATGTAATAAAACAATTATATCAACTTCTTAAACTTTTGATTTAAAACTTTTTTTTCCAAAATAAATAATAAATATCTTGTTTCAAAACATACCGTATTAAAAATATCATTTTTAAAAATTTTCTTATTATAGATTTCAATTCTAATTATTTTTTGTTTATAAAACATTAACTTTTTAAAAACACTAAATTTAAAAAAGTTTGATGTTTTGTAAAAATTTCTTATTATATAAAACTTATTTTTAGAAATAACATTAATAAGAAGATATTTTTTTAAAAAAACTATTTTTGTTCTAAAAAAAGTTAAATAATATTATTGATAATTAAGGTAATTATTTAATAGCAAACAGAAGCGGAAAATTTTTGTGAGAAGAAATATAGTGTTGATACGTGTCACCCCAATATACTATTTTATTAGAGTAAAAAAAAGATATGTTTACAAAAGTTTTTAAATTAGTTGGTCAAACAGGATCCATTAACCGACGTAATAGAAAGAAACCTTGATCTACTATTTAGTGGAAAAAATAAAAAATGCATGTTCTAGAAAAGAACAAGGGTCCCAAAAAATTTAATTTATAAGTAGTAAATACGTTAGAAAACCTATGTATTAGACTATTTGTATAAATACAATATGATAATCTTAGTAATAATAATTGACATATTGCATATTTATGATGTATTATATAGAATTTAATACAAATTCTATAAACATTATATAGTTATTTTTAAAATGTTTTATAAAAAGAACGAAAGAAATGTTTATTTTATAAAACTAATTTATAAACAAAGCTAACTTTTTTTCAAAATAAAAAACATTTTATAAAAATATCTATAGAAATAAGTTAATAAGAGGGAGATACAGCAAACAAAAATTTTACAAAACTAATTAATCATATTTATATAATTGGTAGTAGTGAGAAACAAGAAAAAAAATTAAGAAGTCATGAGAAAGTGACACATGTCATTTCAAATATTTCTACTATAATAAAATAATAACTAAATGTGACACATTACATCATCAAATTCATTATCACCAAAATTATCCCGCTCCTCTATACTATTAAATAATCACATTAATTACTAAAATATTATTTAATTCTATTTTAGATTAAAATAGTTTTTAATAAATTAAGAAAAAGATTTGTTATTAATGTTAATTCTAAAAAAACAAAATTTTATGAAATAAATTTTTTTTATAAAACATCAAACTTTTTTATAAATACGAAATATTTAAAAATTAATGTATTTATAAAGTAAAATATTTAAAAATAAATGAAATATAATTAAAATTGAGAGTTATAATAAGAAAGTTTTTAAAAATGACATTTTATTAAGATGTTTGTTTTGAAATAAGTTTCTTTTTAAAAAACAATAAAAGTATAAAAATTTGATATTATTGTTTTATTAATGATAGACCTTACTTATACGTAATTTCAATGATAGACCTTACTTATAATTATATATAATAATAATAATAATAATAATAATAATAATAATAATAATAATAATAATAATAATAATAATAATAATAACACAATAATAATAATTAATTATAATTAATATAGTTATAATTTATAATTTATAATAATTTCTAGGGGCTTATTATGTTTTTAATAATCTTAATATTTATAACTAAATTGATTAGTTAATGATATATTAAAAAAAATACAATAATAAAAAATATAATAATAATAATACTAAATAAATAATCCAAAAAATTATTTATAAAATTTTTTTAAATAAATAATTGTATTTCGAATTATTCAATTTTTTTTTACAAAAGTTATTATATAATAAATATTAATTAGAAATTTTAGATATTTTCGGGTATTTTGGATATTTATATAAACATTTTGAATTTTTTTTAAGAAAAGTATTTGATTTTTATAAAAATTAAAAAAATGCATATTTTTTTTTTAAATTCATATTCGGATATCCAAATTTAAATCCAAAATTTTCGAATATTAAAAATTTCGGATTATAGTAACTGGTTATTCACTTTTGAACAGTGTTTTCACGACCGGTTCGGATCAGCTAGACCGACTGGTCCAACCGGGATTCGGCATGGTGAACGCTCGTGTTCCATGTGACTCGTTTTCTGTTGGGATAACCGGCCGGTCGGAAGTGAATGAGAGGTCGAACCGGTGAACCGGGTGGGTGGTCGAACCGATAATCTTCATTTTGGGGGCTTGATCTGAACATAATACCATCTCTGACTAAGATCTGTACATGATAGAGAGGAACGCAACAACAAAAATAAGGAACACACATTCTACGGTTAAGTTTTAGATATATCAGATCTACACTTTTGAAGTAAAATAGGAAAGATGAGTGGAGAAGATGAAGGGGGTGTTTGATTTCAGCTGACCCGGCTGATCTGGGTGACTGTCAGCCGGTCAGCCTGTTTGATGTGCATAAAACTCGAGCTGACCGGGTCAAATCATCTGACCCGGACCTGAAATTTCCAAATGCTGACCCGGCCACTCGCCTGCCGCTCGCCTCCCCTTCACCTGCGCCGCTCCCCCCTTCTCCTCCACCCCACGGCGACGCGGAGGTTGCGGGCGGTGATTTTGGGGCTGGATTTGGCAGAGGTGACGGTGATAGGGCATGGTGGTGGTGGTGGTGGTGGAGTGGTGGTTTTGCGGTGGTGATTGGCGGTGGTGGAGTGTTGTGGATGAAAAGAAGGAAATATACGGTTTTTTTTGTCCGTCAAAGGAAATATTGTTACGTGATTTGGTTCTAATCAGATACTGAATCAAACAGTCAAGTTTCAGTCAGATGCAGACTCAGTCAGAACTTCTAACTGAGTCAGCTTCTGACTCAATCAGATCTTACTGAGTCAGCGTTATCAAACAGCCCCGAAATGATTTTGAATCTTAATGGTATTAAAAAGTAAAAGCAAGTACAAAAATAAGACATTGAAAAACAGAGAATAAATTGATTTCAGTTATATTTAAAATTTCATTTTTTTTATTTAAACGGGTAATAGAAATCTAGTACTTTACTTGGTTATTATGTTTCTTATCTAGTATGTAAAAAGTTATTTATTTAGTATCTTTTTTGATTAATTTGTAATTTATTGTTTCTCTATTTTTAAAAAATTGTATGTTATAAAGTATTCAGGTTCTTTAATCCGGACCAGGGGTCAAACTTAAATTTGTGTTTTTTTATTTTATTTTAATGGGTAAAAACTAGATGTTAAACACTAAATTAGTGCGTTAGACATAAGATTATTATTAAGTTTTATATATAACTATAAAATACACACATAAATTATTTATATTGAATTATATGTATAACTATATATATAATTATGATGTCAACCGGTTCTTAAATCTGATCTGACCGATCCAGTAAATCAGTAATATGTCCGATTCGACGTACGATCCGATTTTAAAAAGCATCACCGCTAGGTTCGACTAACTCAATAAATCAATCCATGGCGTTGGGTAAGCAAATACAAATGGTAAACCTAATACACAAGGATCATTGATTTCAAAATCCGAAGGGTTCAACACCGACAACTCTGCCGGAATTTGCTGATATCGCCGGAGAATTTTGTGTACCGGAGCTAGTTTTTATACGCCGACGACGGTAGAGGTCTCAACATATCTAACCTCGTTTACTCTCACACTACTTATCTTCATAAGTTCTACATATTGTTCCATTAGTTGCTAATCGTGATCTGTCATAATATATTCGAATATACATCATACTTGATACTCCATTTCGGTTTCAGGAAGCAACAACACTTTGCAATAGTTAGGGAATTGAATTTCCTATAAAGCAGAATGATGATAGTATTTATGAAGTGGTGTTAGGTTTACTAGTGTTAGATTTGACAATCTCCTGCAATTGGACTGATATTAGATGCCATTTTATGGGTTAAGGGCAACTTAGGCTGTGTTACTGTTTATTATTTTGTTTTTTTTAGTGCCTTAGATCTAGGAAACGAAGATATTTTTGTCAAGAACTTAAACACGAGCAGATTACATGTTGTTTGGAGGAGTTTCAAGCTAAGAATGGAGTTCTGTGCACTCAAAGGGGATAATATGTGCAGTTATTCAGAGTTTTAGTTAGTTTGGGACTTAAACCACATACCAATGATATCAAGTAATTGCGCAAATGGAAACAAATAAAAAAGGGTCAAGTTGTTCCAATTTCATCTCTATTGAATTTGAATATTAGAATAGCTAGTCATAATTCAATGGGTCAGGCCCAATTGTTTCATCTTTTGTTGATTTCTAATGGATTTCATTGGCCGAATTGAAAATATGAATATTTGGTGATTCAACAGATGGCTTATCTTGATTCGTGATTAACACAAAATATTGTTTTGATAGCTGGGGGAATTTGAAAGTGAATTGAATTATCAAACAAATGGATATTTTGTAGTTATATGCCTTGTAATGTCAAGTAGTTGATGAATTTTATTCAGGAACATGTGAGAAGAAAGTTATTCTTGATTGCATCTTTTGCACAGGCCAAACCTGGACTTTACCTTCATATGATCATCACGTGGATCAATAGCATACCTTTTCCCCTTTTCAGTGGTTTCACCATGGGTGATACCACAATAGATGTTTGGCAAAACATGCATTTTATGTTTTGTATCCTTTCATTCACTAAACAAAAGCTTACAGGTTTTTTTGTATTATTTACTAATCTCCCATCTTGCAGTTGCCAGAATGGATTGGGCTTTTGTGAATAGAAACTGGGAAAAGTGGGCGTGTAACAGTGTCGGTTCTGCTGGTGTGAAATCACAATTTATTTGGCTGTTTCTGCCTAAGTCTTGGTTTGTACAACGCTTATGGTTAAATAATTGTGTTGTTTTGCAGGTCAGCCATTAAAGGCTGCTCTCCTAATAAACTATGATCCAAATGGACCTTCGCGTCTACTGTCTACTATGTAAGCTTCTGAAGCATTATCATACATCTACATTTCAACAAAAAAAATTATATTTTTCTTAATCATCTAAACATTAGTCATGAAGACACAAATCATAATGTGTCCATGGTATATCTTGAGAATGGATGGTATGACTTAAGGAGAACTTAAACCTTGGTGTGGGTTACTAAGATGGCATCTTTAGATAAAATTATATAAGTGATCAAAGTGTCTATAATTGTTGATTAATAAATATGGCCTCTCGGTTCTCAGCTGCTGGTCTTTTTAATTCCAAGCGGAGGCATAATTTCACATATCGTTCTTGTTTTTGATTTTACTAACTTTTCTACCTTATGTATTATACATGTTCCTGGAAAATACATTATTTATCATGATATAGAAGAGTTTGTTCAATGTTACTATATTCCTTTTGTAAGTTTCTATGCAATTTTTATACTGTATGCTATCTAACGTATGCAAAAGGAGCCTATTTAGTTTTTCATGTTAACCATTGCAAAAAAAATATGTATTCAAAAGTTGTTTAAATACAGACATAAATCTGAACTTTTACTTCTGTTCAAGGTTTATGATACTGTATGGTATAAAACAATTGATGGCTTCTTATCAAACAATCGTGAAAATGACACCAGAGCATGTATCTTTGCTACTAGTTAACACTGTTAAGCAATCAAAAAGTGTCATTCACGGTGTTTGTTTTCCTTTACCTTTCTTGCTATCTTTTATCAGCAGTGATTCAAAACTATTCCTGGTTGGCTTTGAAAATAAATTTTGATGGTTCTAGTGCAGAAGAAGAAGGCATAGAAGCAGACCCGATTGAAGTAGGCGAGTTTGTGAATTTCATCAAACGAGGAAATTACCAGAGTGAAAGCTTCTTTATCGAGTCCAATCAATGTATGTTTTAAACTGAGACTATTAGAGATTGAAACACTACCCTCATAAATTAATCAGTCACTATGCATCACCCTAGCATTTAATCACTTAACAGGCTCATTACTTTGTCTAATTCTGCTTATCAAGTTCATCAGTATTGCCTTTGGTTAACAGAAAGTTTTTACTAGAGGTTGCAGAATGGATTGTTCAGGAAACTGAGTTTTTAAGTGCGGGTGAAAAGAGATGGGTCGAAATTGCCACCTCTGGTTTTACATATCAAGTTTTGCCTAACTTAATTTTTATGAAAGCAGTATCAAAATGTGTTATTCTTGTTATTTTTGTTTTCTTAACATGATTATGATATTCAAATAGCATTTGGAACAACATTTCTGATCCAATTGTTGGATAAATGTTGTGCTAGAGTAATATTAGCTTTTTTGGAGTTGATGTACCCAATTAACCTTCTCCATCCACATAGACTAAATTATTTTACTACTAAATATGAACATTATAAAAATGTGTTATCGAACTTACGGGAATTTCCCCATTGGTTTTGGTGGCAGATGTTGTTACATCAATACATGAAAGTTGGTTTTGTGGAAGGTGCATGAACACATCAAAGCCTGCTGGTGAAGGTGCTATAGTCTACAAGACACCGTCTTTCATCTTTCTTGCATTGTAAGAAAACATCTTCAATTGTTTTTGAGAAATAGATGCTTTACCTTATGTAGAAGTAGCAAGATCCCCCTTGGGTAACGGGTTAAAATAGGTTTGAGTTGAAATGAGTCATAATTAGTATGAGTCTATGTCCTGGCCCAGTAGATCTGCAAACACACATTGTCCATTTCTTATTTTTTCTATTAATTATCAATGCATTAATTGTTTCTACAAAAGCAATATCATCAATTAGCAGTCCATGTCTTTAATAAAAACAAGAGTTAATTACATAGATAGTCCCTGTGGTTTACGGAAAATAACAAGTTTGGGTACTAAGCAAAAAAAGTAACAAATTTGGGTTTTGTAATTTTAATTTGTAAAGAGTTTGGGTATTATCACTAACTTCTGTTAATTTTTCTGTTAGGTTTAAGGGCATTTCAGTCATTTCATATTTAAAAGATTGATTATGTTAATTAACAATTTGGTAGGGGGTTTTATGTAAATTACTTAATATAATATGTTTTATATAATCATTTAATTTTGTTAATATTAAAAAGTTAAATTCAAAATTTCAAATGGGCCACCATTCATCCCGTACCCCAACCAAAACCCCTTTTTTTTCTCCACTCCTAATCGCTGGAATCTTCACCACCACCACTGCTGCTGCTCCGATTACCACCACCACTGCTGCTACTCCAATTACCACCACCACCTCTTTTCTCTCGTAGCCTTAGGTTTCATTACCACCACAGCACAAATACCACCCATGAGCAGCACCAAATCAATCGCATAACCACCATCACCATCGCATCGTCACCACCATCTACCATCACCACATCGCAACATCCATTCCCGCTTCATCTCCATCGAACCACCAGTGTTCAGTTCTTATTTTGGGTTCAAAGCTATATCTACAAGCCCTAAAATCAAGAATCCCAAACTAAGTTTTTAGGGTTTTGAGAAAAGGTTATGGGGTTGAAGACGATGGTAGTGGTGAGGAGGATGTGAGGGATACGGTGGGTGGCAGCGATGGTGGACGGCATCGATTGCGGGCGGCGGCGGCGGAGGATTAAATTGGGTTCTTGGTCTGAAATGGGAGGGGCTGGTAGCGGTTAGTGGTGGTGGCTTGTTGCATAATCGGTGGTTGGTGGTGGTGAAGCTTTCGATGATGGTTTTGTTGTTGTTTCATTTATAGAGCTGAAGACAATGGTGATGGTGAGGAGAATGTGACGGGGTGGTGGCCGGCGATGGTGGCCGGTAGTGGTGGCGACGATGGTGGTGGTGAAATTACTCTGGAACAAATTTGTAACTAATATATATATATATATATGTGTGTGTGTGTGTGTGTGTTAAATTACATAGATAGTCCTTTATTTATAATAAATGACTAAATAGTCCCTTTAACTACATTAGTAGTCCTTGTAAAGTGAAAAGACAAAAATGCCCTTAGATTTAACGGAAGAACTAACGGTTGTTAGTGTTACTACCTTAACTCGTTACAAATTGAAAACACAATACTCCAACCTGTTACAAAAAACCCTTAGTACCTAAACCTGTTATTTTCGATAAACCACAGGGACTATTTATGTAATTAACTCTAAAAACAATTTAAGAGTTTATATGCCTCAAGAATAGACTCTAGATGACTTTTAACTCATTTGACGTGTTCCCCGCTTATCTTAACTTTGTGACCCATTTGAGATAAAATACAACCCATTTATAAGTATAACAAGTCAAAACTTCCACCACTAGCCTAATCCCAAACGGCCTTACCTTTCTAAGCTGATTTTTTTGTGCAATGAATTACTACAGATATGATGGCTCCATTGGTGCAGCATCTCGTGCAATGGCTTCAGTTGATCGTTTTGCATGGCAATTGGAACGAAGAAATCTTTGATAATCTACAGCCACATGGTTGTTTCTTCTCTCTTTTATGTGCTTTCAGACGGCTTTTAATTATTAATATTAAGATGTTCCACATTCTATTCTAGATTGGACTCCAGCCACCAAACCACATTTTGCAAAATACCTGATAGAGATAATCTGGGAAATCGGGGAACAGTCCTAGCTTTGACCAGGCCTGGCCTGAAGAAGCCTGACCATACTGTCCTGTGGGAGTCTTACTTTTGGTAGGAAGACTTGTTAAAAGCCTGGTTCCAACCCAAAAGAACCACGGTTCCAGGCCTGGCCTGAATATTATATTGTCAAATAATATTATATGGACCTTTACGTTGAAAAATCTTGAACATTTTGTTACAAATGGAGAGTTCTATTTGTTCTTTCCATTGAACGTACGTGTTGTTGGTGTCAAGTGTCCCTTAATTGTAATTATGTTTACAGAATTATCATTTTTTGGGTGGATCATCAAAATAGACATGTAGGCTTAATAAAGTTTACCAAAAATGAATATGACCAAAATATTTTCAATCATAAATATTTACTTTCAAAATCAATAAAAAAGGACATCTGTACTAGTGGGAATAATTTATGCCTGCTATGGACATGATTGACATCCTGAGACTGGTTACGATGGCTCGGCTATCAATGGGATCGATTTTCACCTAGATGGATAAGATAGGCGCCATTTACACCTAGAGCGGAAAAAGGGAGCAATTTATGTATATAATGTACCTTTTGTGCATATAGTGTATTTTTTATGTCTAGAAAGTACTATTTACGCTAAATCGTTAGTCCACATCACTACCATGATTTGCTCTTGTACACGTCTTCTTTTTCTAGTTTAGAAAGTTGATGCTTATGTTTAAGCGATGATCGAATGATCGAAGTATGTTTTCTAGAATCAAATTGCGTAGATCTTTCAATCCTTCTGTTCGCTTAAATGATTCTGATCTAATTGATGACCGATTATGGCAAATCCATTTATCCATTGTTCTTGATTAACAGCTCTAATACCAATTGTTAGCAAGAAAAGGCTAGACAAATTGAATATGAACAACAAGCTTTATCAAACACAAACTAGAATTCTTGATTACTGATTACAAATGTCGATTACCCCTATATTGTTCAATAAATTGACCCCATTTATGTTCTACGAACCAATGCGTCCAAATGTTGTGTAGTTTTGGTAAACAATCGGTTGACCTAAATGACCCTTTATAATTGAGACCTCTAAGTTTCTATGGTGGCACTTTGACACAAACATACTTTACAACAATGAGACAATGAGCTTTATAAGTTTAGTTCAACTTCCAATAGAAACACAACTTGAATTGACCCATTTGAGTAAATGGAATTATGTTTCTGTTTATATAGAAAACATAATCAACTTGGGCTAAAACTTTCTTATCATGTGCAGATGCTTAAGAGAAGCTGCTTGCTATTGTGCAAGAGATACTCTCATAGTTTTGTGCATGTGACTAGTTTTAGATATGTCAATCTTGCTGGAACTTGATTTTGTTGCTGTTCCTGCAAATGGCATTATGATTGTTCTATAAAGCGGAAATAAATGCTTAGTCTATATAAGGGTGACCGTCACCTTTCAGGTATGTTACCAACAAATGACAGACTATAAATCTATAATTATGTGACCATAAAACAAGCTTGACGTGGAAGCACATATTCATGCCATCAAAATTTGCGCGTTACTAAATCTTTGATTTCCTGGCACGACGTGCAATATCAAGGAGTCTCATTTTTTGCATGTATCTTTTGTGGTTGATTATAACGATACTCCCAACTTTCATCCTGTGACTACCCAAGTATCCTTAACAGCGTGTTGATGCAAGCGAGTGTAATGGTGCTTCAAAATTTTTTATATGCTACTCTGTAATACACATGTAGTTAATTCTAGAGAAACCTTTTTACCGGGTCCTCAATTCATATAACTAGATTTAACTAATGTTTGATGTGTTGGAAGCTCTCAAAGAGAAGGGTGTTCACACAATATACAAGTGCAAGATTCCAACTTTAATATATTTATTTGTACTTGAAACAATTTAAAAAGTAGAAACCAATTAAAGGGACAGATGTTTACGAAAGAAGTTGTGTAAAACTGAAGTTAGTTTGCATGGGGTACTTAATTTAAGGACAAGCAATAAGCCTTTAATTGCTGAATACGCACTATCATTTTGTTATTTTTATATCAATAAGAGTATAGGGGTCAAACTTGTACAAGTCAAAAGTTATTGCATATGAATCTGCCTAAATATACTCTCTCTATTCCACGGAGGCAGTTATTCAATATTATATTTTTCTCTTTTTCAACGAATATCACAGCTTCCAATTTCAGGCACAAAACACTCCCAATGTTTGACCTTTTTTTTTTCTAATTGTAAACTTCTTATTTAAATAATTAACTTTTAGTTTTACATGACAGATTCACAACGGGGTCGACAATATAAGCTAAAAAATATTAACAGATCTACATACAATTAAAACATAAATTAATACTTCAATGATATGATTGAGGTCATGAATGTTTTTATCCTTTCATGTTTAAAACCGTTTTTTTAAATATGATTAGACCCTCCTTTTATATAACAAGTCAACATGAAAATGTAAGTCACAAGAATACACATCCAATTTCCCAAAAGTAGCGTGAGAAAAGCACTTGAAAAAGCAAAAAGATAGCTTGTTTAAGTGCATGCATACCTTACCACCATCTCTATATTCCCACCATAATAAACATGTTCACAACTACAAAATCCAGACCAAACATCCTCAAAAAGACCCAACCCACCACCATAACCACCAACACCATGGCTCTCACCACCACAAAACCACGGCGGCCCAATTGCGCCATCCAACCGAGCCTAGCCACCACCCTCTTCTGTGTCATCCTGTTCACCATCCCGGCCCTCCTCCTCCTCCACACCCCTCCTTCCTCCATATGCAACACCTTTTCCTCCTCTTCCACCACTATTGCCTTCTCAGGAGACCTCCGCTCAGCGGAGTTCTCGTGGAACCACCTAAGTTTTGCATCCCACATCCCTCCACCCGTTGCCCTCAAGATAGCTGTTTTCACTAGAAAATGGCCAGTTGGGACAACACCTGGAGGGATGGAGCGCCATGCCTACACACTATACACGGCTTTGGCCACTCGTGGCCACGAGATCCATATCTTCACTTCACCGCCAAGTGAAGATGTCAGTTTGATCAACACGAAAACCACCACCAATGCCCCCATTGTGCATTTCCACGAGGATGCCGAGCCTGGCCAATGGCGGTACAACAAGGCGTGGGAGCAATATGAGGAGGAGAACCAAAAACGCCCCTTTGATGTGATCCACACCGAGAGCGTGGCCCTACCGCATTATAAAGCTAGAAACATCCCGAATCTTGCAGTCTCGTGGCATGGGATCGCGCTAGAGAGTGTTTCATCGAGCATCTATCAAGATCTATTAAGACGACCCGATGAGCCAATCTCTCAATCTTTTAACAAGAGTCTACAAGTTATGATCCCAAAAGTCTTGACCGAAATTCGGTTCTTTAGGAACTACCAACACCATATCGCGATAAGCGATAGCTGCGGGGAAATGCTAAGAGATGTGTATCAAATCCCTAGTAAACGCGTGCACGTGATCGTTAATGGCGTAAACGAGAATGATTTTCGCGAAGATCCCGAGTCAGGAAAAAGCTTCAGGTCCAAAATTGGTGTACCCAACAATGCAAGTTTACTCCTAGGGGTGGCTGGAAGACTAGTGAAAGATAAAGGACACCCTTTACTCTATGAAGCCTTTGGAAAACTTATAAAAAAGTACAAAAATGTGTATTTGGTTGTAGCTGGGGCTGGACCATGGCAACAAAGGTACATGGAACTAGGGTCCCAAGTCATAGTCTTGGGGTCCATGAACCCGTCCGAGCTTCGTGGGTTCTACAACGGGATCGATATCTTTGTGAACCCGACTCTTAGACCGCAGGGGCTCGATTTAACGCTCATGGAAGCCATGATGGCTGGGAAACCGGTGATGGCATCGCGGTTTCCCAGCATTAAAGGGACTATTCTTGTTGATGATGAGTATGGTTTTATGTTCTCGCCGAATGTAGAGTCGTTGGTGGAGGCGTTGGAGACCGTGGTGGCCGAAGGACCGAGGAGGCTGGCTCGGAGAGGGGAGGCGTGCCGAAGATTCGCAACGTCGATGTTTACGGCCCGTAAAATGGCTTTGGCGTATGAGAGACTGTTTCTTTGTATAAAGAAGGAAACATTTTGTATTTACCCTTAGAGCTAGAGCTTATATATATACCTTCATTAGTTATTGGTTATTCCTTAGTTTAAACTGTAATGGTTAATGAAAACTATACAATCTGTTTTCATCAAATGGATTTTTTCATGGTGAGAAATAATATATTGGGATTTTGAGTAACACGTTAAAATATGTTAAAGTTAACCATTTGAGCCATATGAGAAATAAAATAACATAATAGACTTGTTTGATGCATAGTTAATTATCAAATCAAAAATGATACCACATGAAACCTAATGCAAACATTATTCTTTTAAGAACATTAGGAGGGATGAAACTGTTGCTGTATGTTCATAAGATCAGAGTCGAAAACTCGAGTATGGGTTCCTCTAAATTACGTCAAGACAACACATTAACTTTTCGAACGAGTCGAACTGGAGCTTCCAAACGTATATTACGATTCCATAGATATACGTTTATGCTCAAATCTATTGTAAGCATGTCGGGTTCGTACGAATAACAGGACAGTTGAAAACAGCCCCAAAACTGAAATACAACCCCACAAAACAAATGTTGCAAAATAGCACTCTCTCCCCATACAAACTAAGGATTTGTGTAACGAAACTGCGTTACTATCATACACAAGAGCCGAAAGAAGACCATAAACGAGTGAGCCAAGCGGGATGTTGGTGATGAGAATGTTGTGGTTCACACCCAAATTCTTAGGTCCAAAAAGATCAGATGTTATTGACACGGCTGCAGAGAAAACAAAACCCGAGCTTAAGCCGATAAGGGAAGTCCCGATCTGAAGAGCTGTCTCGGTCTCTGTCAACGAAAGCACGAGAAACGCTAGTGTGGTTGGCACGAGCGCAACGACTAGCCATCCTGTCCTTGCCATGTATAATTTCCTATACATATGTATATAATCAAATTGCTATGCAAAGATTAGGAGTGGAGAAATAAATGGGTCGGGCTGGCTTGGGTCAGAACGGGTAACTCAAAAACACTTTTCTATATGATCCATTAGAGAATAATATACAAATCAACCCGTTCATAAGTAAATAGTTATCAGTATTTGTAGAGAGATACGCACACACATGTACATGATATTTAAATCATACTGCTCGTGTGTGCGTATTTCTCTCGTTACTGCTGAATGTAACCTTGTTTATATGCTTTAATGCTTACGTTCTCAACAACTCCGGTGCTGCTGAAAGTAAGCGGCCGAAGAACGAGAAGGACGAATAGAGCGTGATGAGGGTAGAAGTTCTCGATTCAAAGCCAAGTGATTGCGCGATTTGGCCTAGATTATTACTATAAACTAGCCCAATTGTTCCGCCGCAAAAGTAAGCAAAATAATATAGCCAAAAATCAATCCTGCACATAAGCCTTTTAGCATCATGTTCTTCTTCAAGCATTCGCAATCTATCGCTCTTTATCACCCTCTCCAAACACCCTTTCGCACCTTTTTCGACCCTGTTATCGCCATCAGGTGCGACGACAATAGCATCACGACTACCTCCAGTGAGCTCTTCATATGGATCATCACCATCGACGAGTAAAAAACGTGATCCATTCACGAGAATGTTTGGGTATATGGCGACTTTAAACCAGTTTCTAGCATACACAACGCCCGGGATCCCCAATGGGAGAATAAGAAGGACAATGGCACCAAAGAAGAAGAGTTTTGCATGACTAGCAGTGGAAGGTATTAGAAGGAGATAGAGGCCAGTGATGACAGCAAACAAGTTTAAGGTTATAAATATGAATCGGTCATGGACAGTTATGTCAGTTATATCAGTAGGAAGCGTGTTTAGATCGGGTTGCCTGAGGATCGGTATGAGGGCTGCAAAGGAGATGAGAAGGGGAGCGAAGGCGTTGAGTATAAGGTAAATGGCGCAAAACTCGGGTTAATTGCTTCGGCTGCAAGGTTGTACAAGGCTGCACTCACTCCATTGAAGCTGACGGTTAGGGATATCGCGAGAGGTCGATTCGTCGGGAAATTTTGGGTGCAGAGGACAAAGCAAACTGTATTAAACCAACAGATGCTGCATCCAGCTAACAAACATAGTAGAAAGACCTGCATTGAGTGATATGAAGTCGATCAGAACTTATTTAAAGTAGATTTGAACCTATAATCTTTTCGTTATCATGAGTACCTTATATTCATGAAATAGCAAAATAGTAATATGTTTTAACATGTCAAAAGGAATAATACCTTTTAGTACACATTGGGTTATCCAAAAACACATTTTTATTCATAAGTTATGATAGAATTAAACTACAATAAATTTTTTCTATGTAAGAATATCAACTAGTATACTTTATGAAATAATAACTAACTCTATACATAGTGAAATACACTTTCAGTATTTTCATTCCACCAACTTATTAGGTGATAAAAAAAAATCACATATATAACAATTATGATCCTTCAAAAAGCAAGACAATAACATATTCTTGAAACAGTAGGAATTCAGGTTAACTAATCTAGTCATATTCTTCAAAACTAATTCAATCTACTCTAGAATAATATCATTAGTCATAATACGCGACTATATACATACCAGATACCATTTAAGTTAACATACCGATGGATGCATACTGCATGATGAATATTCGTACTCACCAGAAAATAAGGCAAAGTGACCATTCGACGAATCAGTAGCCACTGGACCCCATAACCAAACAGCCCCATCGACGCCGCGATGAACATGACCACCCACAACGGCATGTACATCAGCGCCAACCCCGACGACCACCCAAAGGCCTTCCCTAAGTCGGAGGCGGTGGCCAGATAGTTCAACTGCATCTGCGACACGGCCAACACCTTCTTTAGCTCGGATGAGTAGGCAGAGAAGTCGAAATTCGTGCCGGTGAAGGCCTGAATCCATATGCTGGTCATCAGGATCATCCATTGCGCGATTGTCCGGCCATCGGGGACCAGATGATCATAAACACCGAGTGGTTATGTTAAATTGAGAGTGATGGTGGTTGCCACCCTCCGGCAAAAGAAATTATTGAGGGAATGGTGGTTGGCTTTGAAGAATTTGTTGGGAGGACTACGTGGCCTTGTTTATTGACGATCACTTACTTTTCAATCTTTTGATGGTGATGATAAATGAGTGAAAAGATTTTCTCATTTCAACTGTCATTTGGTGATTTATATAATAACTAGATGACGTATACGTGACGGGATCGTGTAAGTTAAACATAAGAGTAGTAAAAGAAAATAAAAAGATAATCTATATGGAAAATAAAATATAAGAAAAGTAAATGGAAAAAAAAAAGTAAAACCCTCCAAAAAAATTTTATGTAGGTTGCAAGGTTCGAACTAACGTTCCCCGCCTTAAAGTTGATGTGTCAAAAAAAGTCTACCCCTTCTAACCGTTAACCGTAACGTAAATTCTTGAAAAAAAATCTCATTTAATCACTAGAAAATTTTGAAAAAGGAAGAAATATTTTTTGTGGACCAATATCGTCATCACACATGGCAAATTGTTGGAAAACCCACCGACCTTGCTAATTGTATGAAAACATACTTACATCATTGTTGTCATTCATAATCAAATTAGTTAACATAAATTATAAAAAAAAACATATTTCAGGATTTCTAAAGTAGTGTAATTCAACAACATTTTGGTATAAAAATAAATTAATATTCTAATGAGTAAATTAAGGTGTGCTCAAAGTAATTGTTTTCATTCAAAAGTTTAAAAATAATCATTTTAATCTAATAGTTTCAATTATATAACAATTTGTACTCACTCCGTTAATCTCATTCATGGATTCTGTTAAAAGTTCCCTACGTGCCCCTCACTTGAGGGGCATATTAGTCAATTTAACTTGAAAAAGAACAATATATGATATTGTTGTTGTCATTTTAACCCATAAAACCAAATGCGATCAAATAAAAATGCAGCATACAAATTCAATGAAGAAGTCTCTATGATGAAAAGATACATTTTGCCCTGATTAAAATCAAACAACCATAAGATGGAAACCATGGCAATGAACATGAATTTGTAAGAAAAGTAATGCAAACTCATCATAAACATGGAACGGATTGAACCCATAATCATGTTTTGAAACGTATCACAACAAAACAACCATAACGACAGATTCTTTGAAGGATCAATAGAGGAGTTGCAGGCGTGTGAAGTCGATCGATGAGAAGTCACGACTTATAAAGTCGATCGATAGAGGGGTCGTAGGTTGTGAAGTCAATTCATGAGGTAGAAGCATTTTGTGAAGCCAACCAATAGATGATTGCTGTGAAATCAATGGGTTGTAGGTATCAAGTCCAGGAAGTGGGACCAAAAAGTTCTTTTTTCCATTTTAAAGTGACTAAAATACTCATGATGAACCAATGTGTCGCACTCTTAATTTACACAAACGGAAGTTTTACCGTTAGTCGTGTGACAGATTGGTATCAGAGCTGATATTTACATCGAACGACATAGTAATTACAAAACATAGTTTAAGAAACACCAATTTAAATATTTCGTATTTTTAAAAAGTTTGATTTTTAAAAAAATTCTTATTTTATAAAAATTTGTTTATTTAAAAATAACATTAATAAAAATATCTTTTTATTAATTTATTACAAATATTTTAATATAAAAAAGAATTAAATAACATTAGTAATTAATATGATTATCTAATAAGAGAGAGAGAGGCGGAGAAGACTTGATGAGAATGAATATGATGATGTCATGTGTCATCTCTATTTACCCTTTTATTATAATAGAAATATGATTTATCCTTTTATTATAATAAAAAGATGTTTGGTGTATTTATGATTGGATGATTACGAAATATTTTTTTGTTGCAATGTAAATTCGTAATATGTTATGTAATTATTTATTTAATTCAATTATATAATTGATAATTAAATTTAACTAGTATTTAACCCCACGCGTTGCGTTGGGGGCGTAAAACCGTGTCAAATAACATCAATGTCACACCATCGCTAGCATCCACTAACACCAAAAAAGCTCGTAAATCAAAAGAAATAAAACCAAATGAAAAATAGATGTAAAAACTTTTAACCATGTGCGTTGTGGCGTGTTAATATGTATAAATTAGAACGAAGTGTATTACACAACACGGTCGTGAAACAAAAATAAATAGATGTAAAAACGTTAACCCACATGCGCATGTGCCTATATGTTAACTCGAAAATTTTAGTCCGAGACAAAAAACAAAAAAAAAATTGTAAAATATAAAAAGTATTGAGACCAAAGTTAAAAATGAAAAAGTTATTAGGGTTCAATGTAAAAGATGAAAACTATAGTTAAAGAAAAAACAAAATGAGATACAACTTATAAAACATAAAGTACAAACCATAATGCATAACTAAGTTGATAATTAGTATTATATAAATTGTAGTCGTTTATTTGAATTTTTAATTTAAAATGTTGAATTAATATCACTTTCATACATAGTTGACAAGTCTTTTTATTAGGTTATCAGATTTAGTAAATTCGTGTATTACACGAGTTGAATAAGAAAATATGAAATAAAATGAAATTTTATTAATTATAAAACGATATTTCAAGATAATATATGATTGAAATATTTCTTATTATAAATACAATAAAAAATTTATTTTAAAACAATCCTTTTAATAAAATGTCATTTTTAAAAACTTTCTTTTTATAACTCTAATTTTAATTGATTTTTGTTTATAAAAAATTTTACTTTGTAAAAAAACAAATTTTAATTTATTTTGTATTTTTAAAAAAGTTTGATGCTTTAGAAGAGTTAAATTCATTTTTACTTACTAAAATTTAATTAAAGTAACCATTTTCCTCCAAAAGATTAAAAACATCAATTTACCTCCAAAAGTTTCATATGTTATTTCAATTTCACTCTAAAAGTTTCATTATTTTGGATAATATTAAAAAAACTAATGAAACTTTTGATTAAAATTAAAATAATTTATAAAAATTTTGAAGGTAAATTGATGTTTTTAATCTTTTAGAGGAAAGTAGTTATTTTTAACAAACCTTAAGTAGTAAAATTAAAATTAACTCTTTTATAAAAATTAGTTTCTTTAGAAATAAAATTAATAAAAAATATTTTTATTAATTAAATATAAAAACACTATTTTAATCTAAAAAATTAAATAATATTATTAGTAATTAATATGATTATTTAATAAGAGAGAAAAAGAGAAAAAATTTGTAATAATAAATGTGATGCTGCCACGTGTCCGTTTTATCTATTCTTTTATTATAGTAAGGATATTTAGGAAAATTGATAAATTAATGATATGTCACATACGAAAATTAAATAATTGATAATTAGATTTGATGATAAGAATTTTTAATCTAAAAGATTGAATTAATATCACTTTCATATATAGTTAACAACTAGGTTAGTATCCCGTGTATTACACGGGTTGAATAAATAAATATCAAATAATTAGTAACGAAGATTTATTAATCATAAAATAATATTTTGATACAGGCTTATGATTAAAATTACTTATGAGTAATAATTATAATTAATTAATTTTTTTGTAATTTAAAAAATAATTCAAGTATTTTGTTCCAAAACAAACCTTTTTAAAAAGTGTCATTTCTAAAAAGCTCATTATAACTCTGAATTTTAATTATTTTGATTTATAATAATTTTATTATTTAAAAACGACGATTTTAAACTATTTTATGTTTTTTAAAAAGTTTGATGTTTTAGTAAAATTTCTTATTTTAACAAAGTTGTTTCTTTAGAACTTAAATTTATAAAAAGAACTCTTTTTTAATTTATTAAAAAACTATATTTAATATAAAAAAGAAATAAATAATATAATTTGTAATTAATGTATTTATTTAATAGGAGAGAGAAGCGAAAAAATTAAAATTAGAAGCTCTAAAATTATGCCAAGTGTCCACCTAAAACCTTCTTTTATTATAATAGATAGATTTTTATTAGGTTACTAGCTTATTAGCCCTTGTAGCACACGGGTTAAAAGTTATAAATATATAATTCAAATATGTAAACAAAAATATTTAAAATCTATCCTTTTTATTTTAAATCGATTATATAAAAATAAAGATTTGTGATCATAAGGTTTAAAGGGTTAAATAAGGTTTGAGATGATTGATATCATAGATTTAAAATCCCTATAAATGGTTGGTATGATTGAGGTGGTTAAAAAAAATAAAAACTTCACACTTGTCGTTAAAAAAATTAAAATAAAATAAAAAACTTCAAGTAAGAAATATAGCGTGATTTGTGGAAATTTTGTTAAAGAATGTTTAGGTGGGAAAGTTTTTGTAGGGTGAGGGAAAGTTTTTATGGGGTGAGATCTGATGATGACATGTGTCACCACATGTAATCATTTATTAGTATAGATTTAACAAAGTTTATAAATTAGTGGGTCAAACAGGATAGTTTGACCCGCATGACAGAGGAATCCAAATCTAGTATTTAGTCGGGAAAAATAAAAAATACATGCTCTAGAAAAGGACAAAGTGTCCCTAAAACCTGCATTTATTAGTGTCTTTGGTATTTAAATTATAAGAAATATTTTGTTTGGTAATTATGAAATTTCCAAATTTACAAATCGGTTGTCAAATGATACGTCTGAAAACACATTTTCATTGTCACTCTTGATTTAAGTAACAAGACCATGATATCGAACACTCAAGAGAAAGTGATATTTTACTAATGTTCTTAAATAAACGAAAAATAATCAAGTTCATGATATGATCGTTATTTTCATGTAGATGCAATTATAGTTTTGCCTCAAAAACAGCATTAAATAAACTTAGTTGCGCGCATTACATTTTGCTTAAGAAATACAACAAATGCAAAGATTACCACAACCACCCGCATACCCTACTTGTCCTTCATGAGGCATGTGATCTAAGCACACATCACCACATGAACGTGTTTCGCAATGGTTTGGATCAAAACTAAACACATAAGATGTGTAGTGAACATCACCAACCGTCAATGATTAAAATAATAAAAGATCATCAATAAAAACATATAAAAGTAATTGGTTAGTTTTTGTATGTCATGTTTTTACCAATTATAACATATCAACGACGATAGAATAAAAATGACAGAAAATAATATTACCAAAGCCATCTCGGCAGAATTCTTTTTGAGGGTCGGCGGTAGCGTTTATAAATAACACGGAAAAGATAAAAAAAAGACACAATATTCATCATCATCACTAACTCAAATCTTCAAAGTAGACTGAAAATTGAGAGATTTGTGATAACCTTTAAACATAAATGCTTTGTATTTATAATGACTTTATGACATCTAGAATTAAAGTAGTATTTATGTGTTAATTGTTATTTTCGTCATCTAGTTTTGGTTGGAATTTTCATTCAAAAAGATTTTTTTCCTCTTCTGGTCCCTAACTTTTTGTAAAGTTATCGTTTTTATATATATTTTGTTAACATAGTTAAAAACTGTCTTTTATTATATGCTCTACGCTTAATAAGTTAATTAGATTTAAATAAAAACTTTAATTAAATGAATAAAGTAACCGTTTTTATCCATTTTCGTTAACACAGTTAAAAATTGTCTTTTATATCTACTCTACGCTTTATAAGTTTTTTAGATTTATATAAAACGTTAATTAAATGATTTGTATGACGACTTAAATGTCCATAAGTTAACAAAATAAATTAACTGAATTAACAAAAATAAATTAAAATAACAATATTTTAAAAAGTTAAAGAAGCAAAAGTAAAAAAAAAAAAAAACTTTTTTTGAATAGACTATAAAACAGACAAAACTCAGTAACGAAAATAACAATTAACTATTATACGTTAATAAAGGTTCCTTACTAGCAGTCTAGCACTACCGTTAATAAAGGTTCCTTACTAACAGTCTAGCACTACCATAAAAACGCACACTGTGAAGAGAAAAACTTATTATGAACTTTATGATTTTTCATTATTTTATATTTACACATTATAAAATAGGTCTCATTTATAATTTTCTTTTATATGGATCAACATCGACTCAATATCAATAGTTAATCAACTCAATATCAATAGTTAATACACCTTCAAGAACTCTTTATTAACCAAATGTTTACTTTTTACTGACCCAGTTGACCGGCCGACTACTCTTTATTAACCAAACTAGTGGCATTCCAATACGTGCATTGCGCTAAAATTAATACGCTGTGTGATGTTAAAAGAGTATTATTGTTCGACCTACGCATATCATATGTGCTATTAAAAGATGTTTGTTTGATAATGTACATGCTTGATGGTGCCTAATTAACGTTTACATACTGCAATGTGTTCTCGGAATGCGAAAAGAAATAAGCAGTTGTCAACAGCTGCAAAAGACATGATCTTCTAGTTAACGTATTGTTCTTGCCTTACTTGGTCGTGGACTAATTGGCGGCTGCAATTGAAGTTGTATTAGTTGTTTTTCGAGTATCGTTGTTGTGAATCAGATGAAGATGTGTCTACCTTCTGGAAGAAACAATGATCTTTTTGCAAAGATGAGTTTTAGGTACAGGAGTGCTGCTTGAGGGCATGTATGTTTCTTTAGCTTCAGCCTTGTTTACGATGCACCGAACAAATCCAGTTATGTTGCCTTCTGAGTCTGAAAGTATAAAACTACTTGCTTATCTATCATTGTTTGCAGCAATTTGTTTGGTTTTTTGCTTTGTTAGCCTTTCGGAGCATGTGGTTTCGAGCAGGTTGTTTGGCAGCCCGACCAAAGATTGTTGCAGGAATGTTGCATGTTTCGTCGGAGGCCATGGTAGTGATTTAATAAATGCAATAGCAATTTGTGATAGTTGAATTTGGTACTAATAGATCAATTTAAAGTATCGACTGTCCATACTTGGAGCAGGCTGTGTAGTACCACTTCTAGTTGGCAGCTACATGTGTCACCTTTGAGTTGATGGTAAAAATGCATCCGTGTGTTTAAAATTGTTTTAATATCTTTCTATGCTTGTTTGTTTTGTGTAATGAGGATAGTTCAATATTTATCATTAGTTTGTGGTTGTTTTTTTGAAGTAGACCGGAGATAGTAGTGCCATTCTGTAGACCTATTGTTACATTAGCTTTGTTGGCTCCTTTGGTTATAGAACTTTGTAGCTCCTGCTAAAAGTTTGATACTAAGATAATCAAAAGAACAATTAAATCAACAAAAGCATGACGATAAAGTTGGTTGAGTTTATGGCAAGAAAGACCCCTGCTTGTTGTATATAACAAACTAAAATCCTTTTATATATAAAATGACATGAGTAACAGTATGTAACAAACAAAATTCTACATATGTTTCTTACAATCTAACGAGGAGTCATGTTTCTTTGCCTCTAGGATTAATGTAGATATAAGTCGTGTTTGTCGGCTTACCTGTTATGAGAGACATTTTTGTGAGTGGGTGTATGTTAATGAATAAAAGCTACATTTGATTTTTCTACCCATAAACTCTTTTACTCTCATCGCTGTTAAGGCGAGTATTATTGGTTTTGTCGGTTCCTCGATCGCTACTCTCCTGAATCTGTCTGGAGATGCTGTAATTTCTTCCTATAGCGCAACGTTGATATCTTCGTTGCTGTAATATTAGCAAGACTTGAGTCGGTTAGTATATGGATAATAACTATCTCGTTTAGAAACAATACGTTATTAATTTTATGGGTAATTGTCTGTTTTGAAGAACAGTGTATTTGAACCCATCTATTATGTAACACCAGGTCCCTCGTACCACCAATATTGTTCATTTTGCCCACGAGAAGCTCACGAATTTGCTTTTATGTTGCCTGCGTGAAAACTTTCGAGGGAGGTCATCCATTCATGGATTGCTGCCACCTGAGCACGCTTAACTGTGGAGTTCTCTTCTTATCCACAGCCAATACGCCCAAAACGCGTTGGTAATATTAAATACCAGACATTACTTATGAACCAGGAATCTCTCCTGAATACGACCGATGTAGGATTTATGTAGGGTGTCACAATCACCCCCTGTTGGGACTCATTGTCCTCGACGAGCCCGAGAACTCACCATCCCCGGTGAGGTTTGTCCTATCATCCTGAACGACACAGGAATGGCTCTGATACCATTCTGTAACACCCCGCCACTCGTATCACCAATATTATACGCTTTGCCCACGAGTAGCTCACGGATTTGCTTTTGGTTGCCCGGGTGAAAACTTTCCAGTGAGGTAACCCATCCCTGGAATGCTGCCACCTGAGTATGCTTAATTGTGGAGTTTTACTTTCATTCACAGCCAATACGCCCAAAACGTGTTGGTAATATTAGAGACCAAACATTAGTTATGAACAAGGAATCTCTGCTGTCTACATCCGATATGCGATTTATATAGGGTGTCAAATATTAGTTTTGGGGTTACATTAAGAGGAAATTTCATTAAAGGAATGTCTTTTTGTTTTTCTTTCTAATATTTAGCAGTGCAAGAATCCGGTCATTTGTTTACGTCTGCTTAAACCAACATGGTGGGCATGGTATCAACATAATTTTGTTAAATCAAGGCCCATAAACGATATTATTTTTACCTTTATGGTATATATATCTTACCTAATGTATAAGAAATTATTTAGTTGGTAATTAGTGTTAGTAGTTGTGTATAACTGTCATGGAATACTTAAAAAATAAAGTAATATTAACAATGCTCAACAAAAATATATTAAAAATAATAGGCAGATTTCTAAGGTTTATTTATTCATTGGTTAATAAAAAAAGGAATACATATACTAAAGTCTCCTTCATGTTTATAGTATAATTTAGTGTAAATGAAGTGTATATGGTCTGAAATATGAAAGCATATAAAAAGAATATTATGTGTAGTCTGGAGTATATAAGTTGCATTCTTTCGGCTTTAAATGCAAAATTGTCTTAAAAATACAAGCTAAAATTAACAATGATTATCTATCTTAACTCTAAATAATAAATCTAGGATGTTTGATTTAAAGATCATGTGGACAGACAAAAACAAAAGACTTTACATTGATCTTGTTGTCTAGATTAGTGTTACAACTAGCCTTCAAAGTATGACCGGCTGTCGAATGTAGTTTAAAGTGTCTGATGTATGAGTCCTTATTGACTAAGCCTTGTCACATTGGTAAACACTTGAGAGAGCAATCTACAACATTCTTGAAAACCAATTACTTTGTGTTCTTGCTTGTGTTCTTTATCTTTGTTCTTAGTTTCACATACCGGTTCCCTATTTGATCATCTGCTAACTGTTGCTTGTTTATCTCCAACCATTATGAAATTGTTGCATTACTCTTTTAGCCAACCCTGCAAAAATGTATTGTCACATTATCAAGACTGAAAGACACAGATAGATTGAAAGTTTTGATTTTAGATAAATATAACATTCCTATTAATGTTACATCAAATATATAATTTACAAAAAAATATTTACCCGTCTATAATTTAGAAATGTAACTTTTTGTTTTTTTATTTTTATTGGATGTAGCCATTGATATAAGTAATTATGAATAAAAATATATATTTATAATTTTAATGGTTTAATTATCCAACCTGTGTAATACACGGGTTATTAAAACTACTTATATGAAATATTTTGCTATGTAATTATTTAATTTAAAATTTTACAAATCGATTGTCAAATGATACATCTGAGAATACATCTTCATTGTCACTCTTGATTTGAGTAACAAGACCATGATATCCAACACTTTAAAAAGTGTGCTATTTTGCTAATGTTCATAAAAAAACGAATAATAATAAAGTTCACGATATGATCATCGTTTTCATGTAGATGTAAATATGTAATTATGATTTTGCATCAAAACGTACATTAATTAAGTTGCGTTAGATTATTCTGAAATACAACAAATGCAAAGGTTGCCACAACAATCCGAATACCCTGTTTGTCCTCTGCGAAGCATGTGATCTAAGCACACATCACCACATGAATCCATATCACAAGGCTTTGGATCAAAACTAAACACATAAGATGTGCAGTGAACATCACCAACTATAATTAATCAAAATAATAAAAGATTGTAAATAAAAATATATAAAAGAAATTGGTTATATGCCACATTTTTACCACTTATAACCAAAGACTAGAGAATAAAAATAAAAGAAAATAACATTAACATAACCATCTCGACATAATTCTTTTTAAGGGTTAGCAATTATGTTCATGAATAACACGGAAAAGATGAGAAAAGACACAATATTCTTCTTCATCACTCACTTGAAACTTCAAAGTAGACCGAAAATTTAGAGATTTGTGATAAACTTTAAACATAAAAGCTTTGTACTTAAAGACTTTATGACATCTAGAAATAAAGAAGTATTTATGATTTAATTGATTTTCGTCATTTAGTTTTGGTATATTTGAATATTTTCATTCAAAAAGATTTTTTTTTTCTTTTTTGGTCCTAACTTTTCATAAATTTATAATTTTCATACATTATCATTAGCACAGCAAAAAACCATCTTTTATTGTCTGTTTTACCGTTTATAAGTTTTTTAGATTTAAATGAAAACTTTAATTCAATTATTTAAATATGATGACTTAAATGCCCGTAAGTTAACAAACTGAATTAACTAAATTAACAAAAATAAATAAAAATGACACCTTTAAAAGTCAAAAACCCAAAAGAAAAAAAAAAAGAAAATTTGGATGGAAGTGATAAAACAACAAAATTTAAGGACGAAAATAACAATAAATTCTTATACTTTGAAAAACGTTGTGTTATGAGCACCACTACGCACATTGTGAAGACAAACTAATTATGATCTGTATGATTTTTCATTATATATTCCAACTCATTGTTAATTTTGAAGAGTTGTAACACACACGTTTTCGGTTAACGTTTTCTTTAACGAAATGATTAATTTATTTTATATTTACATTTCATAAAAGAGGTCTCATTTATAATTTTCTGTCATATGGATCAACATCAACTCAATATCCATACTTAATACACCTTCAAGAGCTCTTTATTAACCAAATATTAACTTTTTACTAACATAGATGTTGACCGGCCGACACTTGATCACTTTTAACTACTGACCTCACGAACTACATCTTATTGTAATTCGTAACTTGAATAACTCCAAAATTTCCTATTTATCGCCATTGCATTATTAATGTTAAGTAATGTGATTCGTAATATTTTATGTAACTAATGATTTAATTTAATTCTATAATTGATAAGTAAATTTGATGGTAATCGTTTATTTGAATTTTTAATTTAAAATGTTGAATTGATGTCATTTCCATAGTAGACATTTCTTTATATTTAGGTTACTTAGGAAAGTTGATGAATGAATAATATATATATATTATGAATATTTGATAATTAGATTTGAATGCAATTGTTTATTTGAATTTTTTATTTAAAAGTTGGGAAATGTTAAAATAAAAAGGTCCGTAAAACTAAAAAGTGTAAAAAATAATCTCAATCATTAATCTTATTAATCAATGGTTGAGAACAAATTATAGCTAAAAAGTTTTTGTGTGAATAATTTTAGGCATAGCCACATTCGCTGACTTTTTTCAAGTTTCTTCTATTTTTTAGTTGTTCATGACTTTTATATAGGAAATTATTTTTTTTTAAATTACACCATAAAAATGAATTTTTATATTTTAAATGAGTATAGTATTGTTATAGAAAAAGACACGATTTTTTTACGTTTTCTATCTTATTATTCGTCAATGTGTCTTTAGTGAAGTTAATTGTGTTATTTTGTTAGTTATTTTATTTTTATGAATACTATTGTGCTTTTATAAAACAATGAATTCTAAAAACATATAATGGTGGAATTACATTGTTATGTATCTCTAGTAACACAATTATAAATTAACAAATAATTAATCTAATACATTAAGATAAATGACAAAATAACACAATATCTCATTATGAATTTTGATAGTCATTGTGCAATCTTAAACATGATTTTTGAAAATACATTGATTAAATAAAATCATTGTGTACTTTTATTTATAAAACATAATAATATATAACAAAAAGTTATACGATATATAAAAAACAATGACAAAAATAACACATTATATTATCTTTAACACTATAAGTTTTTAAAAATAAATTGGTGAAAATACATCGTTGTGTACTTTTAAATGTAAAACATAATAATAGATAACAAATTTATATAATGTATAGAAAAAATAACAAAACTAAAACATAAAATGATTTAAAACGTAAAACACAATAATATATATATATATATATATATATATATATATATAAGATGTAACATATGTGACACAATAAACTGATATTTAACACAATGAACATATAAGACATAATAAAGTAACGTATTTGATATAATAACCAAAATGTTCTCCTTTTTAAAACAATATAATGATACTTGTCAAGCCTACAATACTTCTTATTTTTTGATTAAATATATTTTTTACTATAACTTTACCCTTAAAAAATTAAAATAATATTAGTTTCATAGTTCCATACATAGTTAACAAAACTTTATTAGGTAATTTAAGGAAGTTTATAAACTAGTGGGTGAAACAGGATCTATTGAGCGGTGTGATATAGAGGAATTCATAACTACTATTTAGGCCGAAAAAGTAAAAAAAATACATGTTTTAGAAGAGGACAAAAGTCCCCAAAAACCTTCATTTATAAGTAGTAACTAGGTTATAATCTCGTGTAATACACGTATTAAATAAATTTACTGTTACATGATTAATAATATAAAAAAGTTATGTCTTAAATATTGTGTATTATATATTTAAAATTTTAAACTCATGTATTACACATTTGAAAATTTAAAATTAACATATTTAAAATTTTAATTATGGATAGTTATTAATTAATTAATAGCTATTATAGAAGAGAGAAGTAAGAAAACCAATTATTAGATGGCCTAAAATAGTGATAAATGTCTGGATTTATTTTTATTTATTAGTATAAAGATAATATATGGATAATAAATGTGTTTGGCATTTAAATTATAGAAAATATTTTGTTATGTAATTATTTAATTTTAAAATTTGCAAATCGATTGTCAATTTTGAGAATACATCTTCATTGTCACTCTTGATTTGAGTAACGAGACAATCATATCAAACACTTTATGAAAGTGTGCTATTTTGCTAATGTTTATAATAAAACAAATATTAATCAAGTTCACAATATGATCATCATTTTCATGTAGATGTAAATATGTAGTTATGATTTTGCATCAAAAAGTACATCAAATTAAGTTGCGTTACATTATTCTGAAATACAACAAATGCAAAGGTTGCCACAACAATCTGAATATCCTACTTGTCCTCTGCGAGGCATGTGATCCAAGCACACAACACCACATGAATCCATATCGCAAGGCTTTGGATCAAAACTAAACACATAAGATGTGTAGTGAACATCACCAACTGTCAATTATCAAAATAATAAAAGAGCGTAAATAAATTTTTTTATAAAAGTAATTGGTTATATGCCATGTTTTTAACATTTATAACCAAAGACTAGAGAATAAAAATGAAAGAAAATATCATTACCAAAACCATCTCGACATAACTCTTTTTGAGGGTTAGCAATAACGTTCATGAATAATACGGAAAAGATGAGAAAAGACACAATATTCTTCTTCATCACTAACTCGAAACTTCAAAGTAGATCGGAAATTTAGAGATTTGTGATAAACTTTAAACATAATTGCTTTGTATTTATAGACTTTATGACATCTAGAATTAAAGAAGTATTTATGAGTTTATTGATTTTCTCATTTTGTTTTGGTATATTTGGATTTTTTCATTTAATAAGATTTTTTTTTTCTCTTTTTGTTCCCAGACTTTCTATAAAGTTATCATTTTCATACATTTTCATTAGCACAACATACAACCATCTTTTATTATTTGCTCTATGGTTTATAAGTTTTTTAGATTTAAATGAATAATTTAATTCAAGTATTTGAATGATGACTTAAATGCTCCTAAGTTAACAAATTGAATTAACTGAATTAACAAAAATAAATAAAAATGACACCTTCTTTAAAAGTCAAAGACCCAAAAGAAAAAAAAAAAAAAAATAGATGGAAGTGATAAAATAGACAAAATTTAAGGATGAAAATAACAGTTAGCTCTTATATACTTTAATAAACGTTTTGTTATGAGCACCACTACACACATTGTGAAGACAAACTTATTTTTTTGTGTATGATTTTTTATTATATATTCCAACTCATTGTTGATTTTCAAGAGTTGTAACATACTCGTTTTCTGTTAACGTTTTCTTTAACGAAATGATTAATTTATTTTATATTTACATTTCATAAAAGAGGTCTCATTTATAATTTTCTGTCATATGGATCGACATAAACTCAATATCAATACTTAATACACCTTCAAGAGCTCTTTATTAACCAAATATTAACTTTCTACTAACCTAGATGTTGACCGGCCGACACCTGATCACTCTAACTATTGACTTCACGAATTCGAACTGCATCTACATTTTTCGTCATACAAAACAACATTTGCTAGCGCTAAACGAGAATTTCTTATTGTAATTAATGTTACACTAGTTTGTAATTTCTAATTAACATCATATCCTTATCTATACTACTATATAATACATATTAAGAGGACAAAATAGTAATTTTACTTAAATTGTGAGACACCTAATATAATATTTTAATCATAGAGTACAAGTGCCCTATGCAATAGTTTCATTTTTACCCCTATTTAATAAACTATTTTCATTAATACACTATTAATACACAATATTAATACATTATTTAATAATATGATATTATTTAATTCAATACATTTAATATTATATGATTTTTAATACTTGAAAAGGACATTTAAATTTATTAAATACTATTTAAATAATTAAGTATACAACTAATATTTATACTAACTAATAGTTATATTTTCTAGGGGTATTTGGGTAGTCCATAACTTTAGTATTTATGATTAAATTTGTTAGTAAAAGATATATTATTAATACGTCTAAAAATATAATAATATTAATAGTAATGATTATTTTTATTAAAAGGTTAACAACAATATTGTGTTAAAATTTAATAATGTGTTTTTATCATGTTATTGTATCTGTAACAATATAATATTAACATATCATTAATCATGATACAATGTCTATATTTTATGATAGTTTTTATTCAAATACTTTTAACATATTTATTTTACTCGATATCCACGATTTATTAAATATCATATGTTCAATAATAGTATTATGACGATATAATAACGAATCACTAAAGCATGTTTAGATATACATGAGATTTCGAGCGCTTATATCATTGAACTAACTAAAATCATGATAATCCCAAAAACTATCATTGCGACGTTCACATAAATAGTAATTAAGTATAAAACTAATATTTATAATAACTAATAGTTATATTTTCTAGGGGTATTTTAGGTAGTCCATAACTTTAGTATTTATGATTAAATTTGTTAGTAAAAGACATATTATTAATACGTCTAAAAATATAATAATAATAAATATAATAATATTAATAGTAATGATTATTTTTATTAAAAGGTTAACAATAATAACAACAACAATATTGTGTTAAAATTTAATAATGTGTTTTTATCATGTTATTGTATCTGTAACAATATAATATTAACATATCATTAATCATGATACAATGTCTATATTTTATGATAGTTTTTATTCAAATACTTTTAACATATTTATTTTACTTGATATCCACGATTTATTAAATATCATATGTTCAATAATAGTATTATGACGATATAATAACGAATCACTAAAGCATGTTTAAATATACATGAGATTTCGAGCGCTTATATCATTGAACTAACTAAAATCATGATAATCCCAAAAACTATCATTGCGACGTTCACATATACATTTAAAATCAAACCGCGGCGATGCACGGGTGTCCACTATACTACTATATAAAGCAAAACCTTAGGATACAAATGTAATTTTACAAAAAAAAAAAAAATTTAAAACACCTAATACAACTTTTTAAGCATTAGGTACAATTATTCAATGCAATCATTCTTATTTTACCCCTTATTAATAAACTTCTTGTAATTAATATATTGATTAATATATTATTTAATATTGTAAGATTATTTAATTTACTACATTAAATATTATATAATTTTTTATATTTTAAATTAACATATAAATTTATAAATAAGTATTACCTTATTTAAATACTTAACAAAATACTTTTATAACAATAATAATAATAATAAATTTATAAATAAGTATTATTCTATTTGAATACTTAACTATATAATTACTAAATACTTTTATAATATGATGATAATAATAATCTATATCTATATCATCTATTGTTTATTATTATCTATAAAGCATCTCTTTAAGACAAATTATAATTTTACAATAATTTTAAAATAACATATAAAGGATTGCAAGCTTTAATCTTTAATATTATAAGAAATTTTCCTATTATACTCTCATTCTGCTTCAAAGAAATAAACCACATGTTTTTCTATTAATATCTAATGTTATCACAAATCTTTGCATTGTTATATTAAAGCAATTCAACCTATACTATGTCGAATGTGAATTTTCTTGAAAATATTCGTTAAACTTTAATCTTGTTTAACACTTATGTTTACTTAAAAGTTGAGTCATTCAACTGTTCTTGTTAATACTAATTAGTTTTGTAACAATGTATTAGCTCTAACATATGATAATAATCATATGCCGTATAAGAGATTTAAACCTAAAACAAAACAATTGATAAATTAAGTGAAATATAACAAGTATAGACTTATAAATTGTTCACTCCGCCACAACGCACGGGTTACCCACTATTCAAAATAAATACACAAAAATGATCCGAGAAAATCTAGACCGTCGTACCATACGCCAAGGGAGGCGAATGATTCGTCGTTGCTGAAAGTACCCTATCGTCATAGAATACAAGATTCTACAACGGCCAAATGTAAAACAAGAGAAATTGTGTAAACCAATAAATCAAATCTGCGCCTTTGATTTATGAGATCAATGGCTTATATTTGTTTGACTTTTTGTACACGTGTTCCAATAAAAGTATAATTTTTTATTATTTTATTCAAAAAAATATAAGCCATTAATTTTTATAAATCAAAGGTGAAGATTTGGTTTATTGATTTACATAATTTCTTTTGATTTTCATTTAAACCCAATCCTATATATATATATATATATATATATATATATATATATATATATATATATATATATAGAGGAGGGTTTCAATGAAAACCTATTTATAATTAAAAAACAAAAAATCACTTTTTAGCCCTTGATTTTTTTCATCAATGGTTAAGATTGATTAGTGGCAATATTGTAATCAAATGATGTTTAAATGATTTAAATAAAAGATGGTAGGGGTATAATAGGCAAAGCACCTAAAAATCATATGTAACCATTTTTCTAATTAGTTAAATCCCTAAAATCTCTCACACTCTCTCTCCTCTCTATCAACCTACAATAAAATCTTTCATTTTTTCTTAATCCATTTATTCAATTATTCAATTAATATTTTTTAAAAATTTAAATTATAAATCAAAGATGAGGATTTGGTTTATTAGTTTACATAATTTCTCTTAGTTTTCATTTGAACCCAATCCTATATATGCATATATATATTGAATATGATGTGGTAGAAAAAACAACACATATATTAAAAACTAGAGTTAATTACATGGTTAGTCACAATGGTATGCCCATATTAGGATTGACATTAGTTTTTGAAAAAATGCATCTTTTGGTTTCAATTATTTGGCAAATTGTAACATGCGCGGTTCTCGGAGTGAATGACCGTTTGTTTTTAAGGTTAAATGGGTGTTACTTGACTTTTTTTTTTTTTTTTACTTTGAAGTTGTTAAAAAAAGCAACCACACGTGTTAAAAACTAGAGTTAATTACATGGTTATTACTAGTGGTACGCTAATATTCATATATATATATATAAATATATATATATATATATATATATATATATATATATATATATTTTGCACAGTATCTTTTGTTAAAGTATTATTTATGCTGCAACACTTATTCTTATTTAAAGTAAAAATTCATGCTACATTTACTTGCATCTCTCTCAAGAGTCGAAAGAAATCTCTATTTGCTGCCCTTTCTTGATCACCAAGCATTCGTTTAGAGAAGATTCCTCTACCAATTCCATGCTTATATGTATGTCATTGTAGTTTTAAGGCCAACATTGTTCTATTTGTAGGAACTTTCAATAAATTGATTTACTTGTCCAAAAAATATTTGTAGAAAAGTGTAAAACTTTTTAATTTTGAAGTTCAAGAGAAACCGGTTTGACCTTAAAAGTCAAAGTGTAACTCTTGTTGTGCTGTACACAAGGCCGACTTCACGTTTTTTGGGGCCTCAATCAAACTTAAAAACGGAGCTCTTCTAAAATAATTGATTAAATCACTCTCTTTTATTCGGGTTTGAGACCATCAATAATAAATTATAGGTCATATAATTCTAATTTGCTTATATATCTTACTAGCTTAACCACTCGTGTGTTACACGGATTGAAAAAATTATATTTAAAATAGGGTAAGTTACACGCATAACCATCCATTTTGGGTTATGTTAAAAATTTGGGTTTTATCCTTAAATTTTAAAAATTCTAAATATGATCTCTAATATTTCATTATTATTCATCTATGTTATCAAATTCTATTACTCAATAATTAATAATGTTAAAAATTATTAAAATAACATTTTACCCACATTAACCATCCATTTAATTTACCTTTCAAACTATAGTATTATTTTTATTAAGTAAAGCTTTATATTCCTGTTTTTCTAAAGTTTTTTATTTTTTAATATTTTTATTATTTCATTATTAGTATGCTTATTATATAAGAAATACGTTTTAAATACATGAATAAATTTTTTTAATAACATATTTTATAAAATGTTTGCTTTTTAATGTGTTTAAATCATCCGTTTTCTAAACAAACGTTGTTTTTAAAACCGTTTGATATTTTAAACGTGTTTATAAAACTATTTGATTTTCTAAAGTTTTTTTTTCTTAAACCATTTATTTTTTAAATCATCTTTAAAAAACATTCACTTTTTTAAACATCTTTTTCAGAAACAATTTATTTTTAAACGAAATTTTTAATATTTTTTTAAACATTCAATAAACAAATAGTTTAAAAAAATATTTAGAACAGACAATTATAAAAATCACATTTAAAAAATCGAATGCTTTTAAGAAAGACAATAATGCTTTTAAAAAATACCTGTAAAATATCAAAAAGTTTTAAGAGAGACATTTAAAAAATAAAAAGTTTTTGAGAAACATTTAAAACCTAAACATTCTAGAAATAAAAATTTTAAATACATTTTTCATTTAAATAAAAAGTAAATTACACTGATAATCTTTGTATGTAAAATAGTAATTTTGAAAATTTTAACATTAGTAACTGAACAAACAGAATATCAACCGTTGATGAAAGATAAATATAACATTAAGCACTATATTTGAAATTTTAAAAGTGTAAGTACAAATGCAAAATTTTGAATTAACTACAAGAACCATCCATGTAATTTACTTTTTAACATAAATAAAAACATAAATTATCAGTTACTATTAATAAGTTTATAATATATACGCATGTGAAGGTGGATTAAATAAATATGCATACATGTAAATTAAATGAATGAATTAATACATAAAAAAAACAATATTAATGTTTATAAATATCTAAAAACATTTTTGTATACAAATTTTTAACAAGATTGAATGAATAACTTTTTTAAGCTTAAAATAGATGATTATTATACATTGCCTGTCTCCATAAACGAATCACGGCGTGATATGCTAAGATCTTTTAAAAAAAGTTACTTCTAATACTGATAATGTACAGTTGAGCAAGATAATTTGATAATTTATCAATGGTTGTAGGACAAAAAAATAACAGTATTAAGTTTAATCATTAAAAACTTGTTTTTTAAATCCAAAGGTACGTAATATTGTAATTGAATGGAATACGAAATGAGTCGAATGTAATGATTGTGTGAATAATGGAGAAGTAAGAGAAGTTTTAAATGTAGAATACCAGTACTTTTTGATTTTAAGAGAAATTATTTCGTATATTTTTGAAATATCTTTGATAGTGGAAGAACAGTAAACAGAAAAAAATTATTGTATATATAATAAAATACTGGTATTATGCTATATAATACAAACAAATATTATACGATATCAATAAAATATAAAAAAATTTCAAAATTTAAAATTATTAACCCAAAATACTCGGATTGATTGTTACCATTAAAATTTAAAATTTATGAACTACATATGCTTCATTTGAATATTCAAATTGTTAATTTTAAGTTTCAAATTTTAACTAATTTAGTTAGTTATATTTAGATAAAATCTCGAATTGAATTGCAGATTAAATTTGAAATTTAAGGTTTTTAGATTTTTGTTTTAATCATTAAAATTTTAAAATCTAATTTTAGAATATTATTTAATTAGACATTAAATACTATTTAAACAATTTATTTTAAAAGCATATTGCTAATAAAATGTTGTGTGATAATTGTATTCTGTGAAGATGTCATGTGCCATTTAACTTCAAATTTAAAATTGATAAGTAGTTATTAGTAAATAAAAATAATCAATAATAAATTTAGGTTTCTTCCAAAAATAATCAATACTAAATTTAGGAAAACTGAAATAAGAATGATACTAAATTTATGAAAAATAACTGCATATCAATTTTAAATTTAAATTTTAAATTATTAACTTAGTAATCAATAGTAAATTTAGAAAAATTGAAATAAAATTGATACTAAATTTAGAAAAAATAACTGCATATCAATTTTAAATTTAAATTTAAATTACTGCCTTAATTATTGCCATAACCATCATTTAAACAGAAAGCTGACACGTGGCTGTTGTGGTTTTAAAAATATACCATGTGGCAATGTAGTAGCTAAAATCAAGCCATGTGGCAAAACATACTTTCATTTATTATATACTAGCTTTAGTAACAAGTGTAGTACACGGGTTAAATAAATACAATATTAAATAAAATAAAATTTTATTTATTATAAAACGATATTATAATATAATATATAATTGATATTGCGTATTAGTAATGATATAAGTAATAAAACAATGTATTAACTTTTTAAACTTTTTTATTTAAAAATATTAAACATTTTGTTTCAAAACAAACCGTTTTAATTTTTTTTTATTATAACTCCTAAATTTATTTATTTTTTATTTATAAATATTTTACTTTTTAAAAACACCAAATTTAGAACATTTTTGATGTTTTAAAAAAATTCTTATTTTATAAAAAATTATTTATTATAAATAACATTAATAAATAAAACTTTTCTTTAATTTATTACAAGGATTTTTAGTCTATAATTAATAAATAATATTATTAGTAATTATAGCAACTATTAATTAAGAGAGAGAGGCGGAAAATTTTGATGAGAAAGAATGTGGTGCTGCCACGTGTCCTGCTTATTTACACTTTTATTAGAGTAGAGAGATAAAGATGCCTAAACACCGAAGTACTAATTAACAAAAAGCCTAAATCTAAATGCCTAAACACCCAAAAGCATCCTAAATCAAAAGACTACTAGGCAAATAAAATACAATTCAGCAATTATAAAAAGTGATTCAAGAAGTAGCCTAAATCAATTGATGCGTTTTGATACTCTAGTGATTCTAGGAGGGGAGGGGGGGGGGGCAGCCCTCCCTCTTTTTTTCTTCAGTAGTGTTAAATTTTAGTCCGGTAGTGTAAATTTTTATATAAACATCAAGTTTGCCCCCCCTAAAAAAATTAATTTCACCCCCTTTACGTGAATGTTCAAGCTCCGTCACTGAGCACCATTTAATGAAAGCGTTGCTAGCCATCAATGCTCATGGATAGATTTGTAATTATGCACTTCATCTAGATTTTAGAAACAGTTCTCCACAGTTGACCACCAAAGGTTTTAAGATTATAGGAACTAATTATCTATTTGATGCATTTTGATACTTTAGATATAGGTACCCTAAACGTCAGGCCTAGTATATTCGACCTGAAACCATAAATAATATCCGACCCATAAGGCAATTGACACGTGTTATGAATCCAAGAAATTATAACTCTCACCAATTCTAAGCGTTGACACAACACATGCCCGATTGCATGAAAGGTAGGACCTCATTGAGTAACGAACTTTTTTGGGCCACTCAAATCATCATACATGACGATCATTTAGACATCATTGAACACTATGAATACAAGGTAAGAGGTATTGATTTCCGCAAACACAAATACTCCTAAAAAAGCGCTCTCTTTCCCCCGTTCTCCATTTAAACCCTTATTCCGATTAATTATTCTCATATCACAAAAAAATCAATCCCATCATCATATCATGTTATACACATATCATATGCAACATTTATCACATCATGTCACAAAACTTTTCATATATAGCAAGCATGATCATATGAAACGTTTTTTTACTATTCGATTATTTCTAATCCACTCTTATGCTCTAAATATCATATAACAATTATCAATATTATCAAACATGCATCAATCATTATCTATAAATCAACTTAACCAAAATTTTTCCATTAATGTAAAGTACCCAAAACCGAGCCAAAATTAAAATCTTAAAACATAAATTTTCACCCAATAGGATCAACTAGCATACTGGAATCATCAATTCAACCCAATTTCATCAAATTCATACAATTTATAAAAAATACCCAAATTAAATTTTCCATTATAAGTAAGTCTTGATTTTAGATCAAAATATCATAATTTCACAAAACCAATCCCTACAAAAATCATTATATTGTATACTAACACATAATCAACCATCAATTTCAAACAATTTCATATTTTGATTCAAGTTGGGATATCTAGGGTTTATGTTCATCATGATAATTAAAAAGTATGAAATCAAACTAAATACTTACATGTTTATGGAAGGAATTGATGTCTAACACTCTTTTGATACAAGCAACACCCAAATTCACCAATAATTTTTGAAAGATCAAAGTGTGTGTGTGTGTGTGTGTGTTCTTGTGTGTTTGTTGTGCAAAAGAAGAAGGGGAAATGGAGGGGGATGACTAGAATGGGGGAATTAGGGTTGGGGTTGGGTTATATACTTTTTATACAAGAAATACACTCGTTGTTTCATAAAATCATTTTATCGCTATCAGATTTAACTTTTTTGACACCAAAACCATCAAATGCTCAAATAATATCAAATAAACATTAGTAACATAAAAGAATATTTATTTTTCTAGTTTAAAGTCATTTTTATAAAAATTAGGCTTTAAAGGCCAAAAATACGCGAAAACGCATAAATGCCTATTAATTTCCCAATTTTCACAAGTAAACTAAACATTTAATCACATAATCAAATAACATATAATTTCGCACCAGTTATGATTGTTTAAAAACTATTCTGAAAAATCACCAATGTTCGGGGGACAGATGCATTACGTGAAGGGTTCGTGAATGTTTGTTGTAAGGCCCCGTTTCCGGAATGCTCAAGTTGGACATTCATCGCACATAATATTTGAAAACCCATAATCATTAACTAAAATAATGCAGCGGGATAATTTTAACAAAATCATTTCATATATTAATAATTGCTTTTGCCAAATAATACAACATTACAATACTTCGTTTGGTTGCATTACAACACAAAAACATCATTGTTATACAAAATGGATGCCATTCAAAACTTGCCAAGTAGCTTCACCCGGTGCCATCCTCAGCAACCATTACCTGCCAACTGAAAATGCATAAAAGTCAGCGTTGCTGAGTAAGTTCTAGTTTTATAATAAAAATATTTTACTTTCGTTTAAAACCCTTTCTTTACTTTCATTCGTGATCATAAATCATACGTACACGTATAGATAATATTTATTATTATCTTTCATCATCGTACGTCATTCGTACATTCATCATTATCTTTCACTTTCATCCGGACCAATGCCATGTGCTATACCCCAAACATTGTGCACGGAGCTGGTTACTGGGCCGAAGTCTATAAATAGACCCCTAACATTGTGCACGAAGCTGACTCCAGTACCTGGGGCAAGCGACAAGGGTCCCACGTTTGGTCAATCACAAGGATTAGACCCTCGTGTGCATCCTTGTGGGTTAGCTAAACCGCACACAGTTGAGCTAACACCCTTCATTGGGTGTGAACCTCCTTACATATGCTTGTAAGACTTTTCATTCATTCTTTACGTTTCACTTTTCATTAACATTAACTTCTGCTTTCATTACATAATACTTTACGTTCAGTAACATAATCACACCACGTAAACATGCACCACATCATCATATAATATCACATAAAACATCATACATCATCCCCGGAAACATTCCAAGTCATAGGCTAAATGTCCCTCTTTCCCAAAAATTCAGAATATTTTCTAAGGCATTGGGCGCATGGACACTATGCAGGCGCATGAGCACTATGCGGGCACATGAATACTTAGGCGCATGGACGACTCAGGCGCATGGGCACTATTGGGGCGCATGAGCCTTACTTAGGCGCATGGGCACTCAGACGTCTGGGGAACTTAGGCGCATGGGCAGGTTCTGGGTGTATGGGTACTATGCAGGCGCATGAGCCTGACTTAGGCGCATGGGCACTTAGGTGTTTGGGCAGTTGGGTGTATGGGCACACTTAGGCGCCTAGGCATAATTCTAGGCGCATGGGCACTATTTGTGCGCATGAACCTTGGGCGCATGGCTAACTGTTTTCTAACTAACCTCATTTTCAGACCCCAAATCATCATTCTAACCTGTTCTAGCCTAGTTCTAATATACTAAGCATCAAAACAAGCATACAACATGAACATAATCCAAAACCTTCCCAAATCATAAACCCACCCAACAGGGCACACACATACATACGGGTACACACCCAACTTTAATAAAAACGTTAGAACATGTATTTCAGCCCCAAAACAAGTTAAAACATTTGAAAACGGGGATCTAGAACTCATCTCTTGCAACTTTCGAGTAAGACTTCTTCAAACCCGAATGCCCTATGAGTTCAAACGCCTAAAAAAAACACCAAAAACACACAACCGAGCACACACAACCGAGCACACACAAATACATAAGCACATACCCGAAGGCTGAAAATCAGCCAAGAACAACCTAAAAATCAGAAAACTAACCTGAATTCAACTTCTTCTTCTTTCTCTCTTTAGAACCGAAAGAATTCTCTGCTTTCTCTCTCTAAAATCCAATGGGAAGAAAGTACAGGAGGTGATGTGGGCGGCCATACCACCTTTTGAACAAAATAATATCAAACTTTGTCCCTTGTACAACTTTAACCCCTCAACTTGGGTTATTTTGCTATTCTTTTCTTTTCTTCACTTTTCTCTTCTTTTAAAATTTCCGGGTGTTACATTTATGCAATAAATGATGAATTTCAGTGAACAACATTAAATGCATGAATGTAAGATTAGAAAACATAATTCGTGTTGATCGGAATGTTACCTTTAAATGTCAGGTGTCTCATTATCCCCTTGTTGAAAAAAATTCCGTCTCAAAATTTAACTAACTTCGGTAAAAGACGGACATAAATTTACCCGCTTGGCATATCATCCCCTTGTTGAACGAATTTTGCCCTGAAATTCCTAACTAGTAACACCGGCGCTTGATGGCGCATCTTTTAATAACTATTGGTATTTGACCTTTATATGATTCTCGTGTTCCGAAGTGAACTCTAGTCCACGCTTGGACTTCCAACGAACTTTGACGATAGAGGTACTATTATGCTTGAGGGTTTTGACCTCTCGGTCCATAATCAGGTTTGAAACGTGTAGCACATTTTGTATCTCACTAACTTTTCCAGGAAAATTGAGTTCTTAAGCTACTATACCAACCCTTTTGACAATCTCAAAAGATCCAACTTAGCACGGGTTTAACTTTCCTTGTTTTTTTCCAACACAAATTACACTTTTGCAAGGGGACACTTTTAAAAGTAACTTGTTATTTATTAGATATTTTAAGGGTTTTCGGTGTTTGTCCATGTATATCCTTCGTTAGTCATGTGCTGTTGCCCTATGGGTACAAATTTGTATAATCTTTTGAGTCGTCTCGTGCTCAAGCTCAAGACAAGTATCTAAACTCTCTTCAACTTCTGTCCAACATATAAATAATCGGATCTTATTTCCATAGAGTGCCTCAAACCATGCAGCCTTGATCACGTATGGTAACTGTTACCGTAGAAACCTCAATCAAGGGTGGCTGAGTTTCCCAACTACTGTCTCAATCAATAACACATGCCCGCAACATGTCTTTAGAGTTTATATTGTACTCTCATTCTTTCTATCAGTGTGCAAATGATACTCTGTGCTCATAACCAAACACGTTTCTAATGACCTTTGCAATGACCTCTAGAATTAATAAATAAATAGAGTGTCACGATCAAAGATGATGGAAAACTGGCACACCGTACCGAGAGACTATATCTCTTAGTTAGATATGAGTTAACTTCTCAATTGAACTAGTCTCTCTAATTAGCAAAAAGTGCACGGAAGTTACCAAGTGAGCTACTATTACTCAAATGGTATTGCAATCCACTAGGAGTTTGAGTTAACTTCGAATTGAAATTCATTGAGATCTACACCCACTTCTATTTTGGAATTTGCAACTGATTCAGTAAAGCACTCGGTCTTTGATATTTCACCTTGACTTTAGAACAGATTAAACACTTGCTTACATACGTGACAATATCAGCTTTTGATATTCTACCACCGGTAAAGAACTTTCAAATCATGATACATTTTACCTGAACCTAGATGAACAAAATATTGAGCCTTATGAGCTTCATTCAATATCAGCTTCGGTAAATTCCTATACAAAGAAACCCATATTTGTTTCATGAAATAACGATTTTCTTCGGATTTTGTCACTAGTTGCTTTTCCATGCCTTGCATGGTCTCTTCTTTTAAATTCTCATCATTCAAAGCCTCAAGTTGAACATTATAGATTTGAATCAGGTACTTCAGTGTGAACGGTAAGCTATAATGCTTGAACCCGCTTTGATTTAGGTGTTTCCTTTAGACTTAGGGCATTGGCAATCACATTAGCCTTACTTGGTTGATTTTTGATCACACAATCATAGTCATTCAACAGCTCGACCTCACAACGTTGCTTCATGTTAAGCTCCTTCTACTCATGGATATACTTAAGACTCTTATGATGATGGTGCATTTGGTACCATACAAGAAATATCTCCATATTTTGAGTGTAAACATGATGACTCCCAATTTTAATTAGTCTGTTATATAGTTCTTCTCATGAATACTCAACTGATGGGAAGCGTTTTCTATAACCTTCTCATGTTGTGTCAAAACACAATCAGAACCTTGGCTAGAAGCATCATAATATACTATGAAATCATATGTTTTCCTCGGGTAGGAATAATATCGATGCCGTATAAAGTATGTTAAAAAATCTGAAATGCAAACTCCTATTTGTCATCTGATCTATATGCAGTGTCTTCATAAATTAATGCCATAAGGGGTTTAACGATCTTCAGAAACCTATCAATTACTCATCGGTAGTAGCCATCCAGTCCAATAAACTATCTTATCTCAGCTAGCGTTTTAGACGTATCCAAGTTTTGATGGATTCTGTTTTTTTCGAGTAAATAAGCATTCCGTTCTCGTTGACCACATGACTCAAAATTTGGACTTCTCGAATCCAGAAGTTACACTTTCAAAACTTAGCATACGGTTACCCTTGTTTTAGTAGTTCCAAAATCAGTTTGAGATATTCATCATGTTCCTCCTTGTTCTTTTAATATATCACAATGTCATCGACACAACGTTGGTAAACTTTTCTAGATAGGGTTTACGAGCTCGGTATAACCAAAAACTTGTACCGACTGTACTAAGTTCTGAATGTTGTCTTGGATACATCCTCCTCTCAAACTCTCCATTGATTTATCCCGACCTCCGATCCATCTTGGAATAGAAACTTGACCCTTAAAGTTGATCGAACAAATCATTATTGTGGGAAAAAGATTAATGGTTCTTAATTGTCACATTGATAAGCTCACGGTAATCAATAACCATACGAAAAGTTACATCTTTTTCATGGCAACCATGACTAGAGTTCTCCATGGTGATGAGCTCGGTTGGATGAATCCTCTATCCAACAGCTCTTGCAGTTACGTACATAGTTCTTGCAGTTCATTCGAAACTATTCAATATGATGCTGTAGAAATAGGTGCGGCATTAGTATTCCAAATCGATCTGGAACTCAATCTGTCTGTGTGGGGAGACTAAGTAAATCTTTTGGGAAAACCTTAGGAAGGTAAGGAATGATAGGGATCTCTTCGATCCTTATTTCCTTAGTTGCTTTCTCATTGACCATGACTAGAATGGTAGTATAACCCTTGCATAAGTACATCTTTCCTTCATATTAGAAATGATGCCTGAGAATGCAACACTCCTCTCGCTCTGAACAGATAAAACTTCACCACTAGGAAGTGGTACGTGAAGGACCTTTTCACGATAAACAATCTTAGCTTGGTTCTTAGACAACCAATTCATCCCGGCAACTACATCGAACTACCATCCGTAACAAGCATAAGTTTTATATCTATCTTTATATCCACAAAAATCCAAATCTACATCCCTTAAGAATGTGAATTATTTTAATCAAATTACGATCAACTAGTCGTGTGGTGTAACTAGGTTCCATTCTAGTTGAAGCTACATCTTGAAGATTGCCAAACTTCTTAGAGACAAAGTTCTTATCAGCATCAGTATCAAGTATTATAGATCAAAGCAATCATAAGAGGAAACGTATTTGAAACCACATTTTGGTAGTTTCTTTCCTTGCGAGACCGAATCACGAAGGCTCAACTCTTGGCATTCTTTTCGTTGTTCCCTTACATTGTTATTATCCTTGTTACCATTTTTAAATTAAGGAAACTCTCTCCTAAATTGCCCATTTTTGTCCCATTCGGAGCAACCCTATGATACTTCAGCTTGTCATTGCTATTAGGGTTGTTGTTGCTTACTCATTAACTCTTCTTATAGCCTATTGCTACATGGCCCATCTTGCCATGTCCTTGGCAACGATAACAATCATACTGGCCATGATGGTGAAAATTACACTTAATGCATTTTGGGCATTTGTTAGCATAGCTACCTGAGTTCTAACCACTGCTGTTGTTCTGGTTGGTATGTGTGAAGTTTCTAGAGTCGTTAAAAGTTTTGACTTGCCGATATTACGGAGTGCTTGAAGTAAAGGACTTACCCGGTGTGCCATCCTATTCTAGTTTTTTGTCAAATGAACCATCAACAATGCCATGCTTAAATAGAGTGCCCTACGCCACTACCAAGTCAGTGAGCTTGTGAGATAACCAAGTAACTTGTTGAACGGCTATGGGGACAATGGCTTTGACACTTGCTTGAATCTAAGGTACTAATCCATCGATGTGCTTCTCAATACGCTTGCAAGCTAAAGTTACCTTTACATAAAGTAGTCAACTCGTGTGAACGGTCTGTATATTCCTCAATATCTGATCCTACCATTTTAATGTTCTAGAATTCCTTTTCTAGCTTCTAGTCATCATTCCTAGGATAGTACTCTTTCTCAAGATCTTCTTTAGGTGCGTTAGCAAATTTGTCCTAGGCTCAAATAAAATTAAATAAATATTATTAACATGAAAAATTGTTGATAACATTAAAATTATCAATAGAGGTAATCATCATATAGGCATTCCACTCTAAAACTATTATAAGGTAAAACTCTTTAGGGTCAAATCAAGTTTCCGATATAATAGTGAATCCCATCCTCTCTACGGTCTTAAGACGACATTCTGTATGTAAATCAAGAGGACAAAAAGTATTATTGCTAATACAGTGATTCTTCGAAAATTGTGTGGAACATGAATGTTATAAATCACTCAATTTTGCATTTGTTTTATATTTAATCATTTTTTTACATTTCCTATAGAATATATTCTTTTGTTATTGATAAAACTATTTTAATCATTAGAATATTAAAAAATTAGTAAATAACATGCATATTTCGTTACTCTATTAGATTATTTGACAAGTCAAGTGACCAAGTTTTTAAGCATCCTTGTTTTATATTCAAATTATACAACTTCCAAATTGTTTTATTTAAACTCAATTATTAGGGATGGGTTGAACAACCAAAAAAAATTGATGACCATTGAAGGAGCAGGATTGTACGGCTACGAAATCATTAACAAACTACACACACCGGTTGGTCTCCTCTAGCAATCTCTCTTCTCTATCCATTACATTTTCCTTCTACTTTCTTTCTCTCTATAATTTTTTATTTCTCCTTGAACATATACGTGAAAGTACACGTGGCCTTAGCATCTCCCCATTAACCACACACATGGCCCAGTCAAGAAATGGTCGTTGTACCTCATGTATGAGGAGTGGTACTTTAGTGTAGCAAATAGTTTATCTTTATAACACGGTATAATGTCATTCCAATTCGTGATTAAGTACCGTGTTCTACAACTATAAGTTAAGGATTTTAAAAAGATGAAAGTTATCTTTCGACTCTAATAAAAGAGTATCTTGGGATGACACGTGGCGGCACCATATTTATTATCACCAAAATTTTGCCGTTTTTCTCTCCTATTAAATAATTAACTTAATTTTCAATAATATTATTTAACTTTTTTTAGAACAAAAATAGTTTTTTTAATAATTTTAAAAAAGATCTTCTTATTAATGTTATTTCTATAAATAATTTTATAGAATAAGAAATTTTTACAAAACATCAAACTTTTTTAAAATTATTTTTTTAAAAAGTTAATTTTTATAAACAAAAAATAATTAAAATTGAAACTTATAATAAGAAAATTTTTAAAAATGACATTTTTAATACGGTTTGCTTTGAAAAAAAATATTTATTATTTTTTTGAAAAAAATAAATTTAAACCAAAAGTTTAAAAAATTGATATAACTGTTTTATTACATATTGTTCTTATTATACGTAATTTCAATTATATTTTATTGTAAAATATCGTTTTCTACTTGATAAATTTTTATTATATTTAATATTTTATTTGTTCAACCCGTGTAATACACGGGTTTACTAAAGCTAGTAATTTATATATCTTGAAAAATCTAGAAATTATAATTAAAAAAACACAAGCATTAAAGTAGTGATAATAGTAATAAATAATAAATAATAAATAAAAGCTCAATATTTTAAGTTTAGGTAAAGTTGTTGAACGGATAATATTTATGTTGCCATACGTTAAAAACGTTATGTAAAACTTGTACATTTAATGTGTTTTTTATGGTTATAAACAACTTTAAATAAAAGTTGATATTTATAATATATAGTGAAGTGATATGAAAAGGTTACTATTAGTAAACATGTTTTGGATACATTTCATAAGTAAACCTTCAATTAAAATTTTGTTATTTTTTTATTATGTTAACTTGGGCAATTTTATGTGAGAATTACTAAATCTTTTTAAATAATGTTGAGAAAAATAATGATGATTTAATGCACACAATTTAGGGTTGGTAATTTGCTTTCTGTCCCTTCTTTCTTTTTCATCAATCATGTATAAATCATTAACTTTAATTAATTAATATGAGATCAATACATACTCACTAACACCTCGATCTTTAGTAATAACTAAAAACACTTTGTAAATTACTAAGCTTCTTCAAGTGTTACAATGTAAATGATGTGCGTCATAATACGAACCAACATTACTGTATCGAGCCATACAAGTAAAATAAACATGCTTGTCTGCATAAGGGAATTTTAAAAACCGTGCAAGCTTCACATGCCACTTGAAATTAGCTTCCATCTTTACCCACACATGTCCTTCATCCAGCATCTTCCGAAAAGCCCTTAGTTGATCTTCTTCCATTCCGGTTTCATTGGTCTCAAACATCACTACAAGCTGTTGTTTTTTGACGGAGGTCGACATGTTGGTGGATGACACAACACTAATAAGTGTGGGATAACCTATAGCGATTGTGCTCATGTTGTAACTTATGGAGTCTAGGTACACCTTACCCGCACCTTTTTTGCTAAAACTAATTTCATGTCTCAATTCCCCTACAAGTGATACTATATCGTTATTTATAGTTACATTGACATACATATTTTGTACGCCAAAACTTTGAATATTGATGTGACTATAACTTAAAATATATTTTCCCACAACTAGGTATATGTAAATAAAAAAGGCACTAATTGAAAGTCCGGATTTGATTCTATGGCGTGTTATGTTTGTCTCAGTGTATCTAAAGTCTTCTCGTATCTAAGTCAAAAAAAACATAAATATTAGATTTAATCATGCAGTTATAAAACTTATCATGAGACTCCCTTTAGTAATTATATACAGAAGCCTTGTGTAACTAGTTCATTAAGGAGGTTAAACTTACATTAACATTGCGATGGTTCACCAATACTCGTATCACCTCCACAAGATCTGCAACATTTTCCATAAATATGTAGGCCATAGTCTACAATACCAATTGTGTAAACAAGATTAAACTCATAATTAATACCTAAATGTTTTATTTCCTTATCGGTTTTGCAAAACCTATGTTTGAACATAAACTAAAATAACAGTCGTTTATTTAATGAAATAATGATCTTATTAAACATTTATATAAACTAGATTAAACTCACAACAAACTTCCGAACAATTTAAGTGATTTATGATATAAATATGTAAACGTGTAAATATAAATTGCCGGCCTGCTATATATGGTGTTGGATAACAAAAACTTAGAAGCTTCATATTCACTTTACTTAATCATGTGAAATAAATACACTTATAGAAAGGACTTGACAATTATATGTTTTAAAGTGATCCCACTTATAAATTTGTATGGATTATATGGGATTCACCTGTCAATCATTAAAAAAAAGTTGCATCTTTTACGTGAAACTTTGTATTTATCCTTGCATTGTCATATTTTAACTGAATATATTCATATTAGAATTACTAGTATAGTCAACAAATTCTACAAATAATAATGTATTCATCATGACTGTAATGATATATCATAAGTTAAATATAAACAATATGCAAGCAAACCAAAAGTGATCAAGCTGCTACGAAACAAATTCAAACCAGTCACTACGAAACAAATATACAAGCAAACCTGTCGCCTCTAATGGTTAAAAATTTTATAGTGAGTTCATGTGCAGGAGCTGAGAATCACATATATAACAACCGGTTGCACCATGATTTCACAGTTTAATCGGCCGATGCTCGATTGTCAAGAGCATTCGATATTAAATTCTCCACTTACATTTCCAAATTTACAGTTAATCATAGCTCGTAATTTTCATATTTGACACCTCTAATTAGTTATAGGGTGTATATATGTATGATCATGCACGCATCGAGTATAAGGTCGATAAAAAATGGATGGATTAGAGTACTACTTACTTGAAAATCGCACTACACGGACCTGGAGTGGGGTATTAATATGATAATCTTGTTTAACAAATCGGCAGAAACCGTTGGTTTAACAAAGAGTGGGAATGTGTGAGGTTGTAACTTGTAAGGTTTGGGATGGAGGGGGGGTATTAATATGATAATATTCGTTCCAGAAAAGGAAATATGATAATATCATTTAACTAAATTTGTTTCTTAGTTACTTTTTAATTTAAACTAAGGGTATAATGTATACTCATGCATTGCTATGAAGATTTTATACGTGTATATTTCAATGTGATCTACTACCAATAAAATAGGTTAATGTGCAACCTATATCGTTATCGTACCATTTGCAATTTAACCTTTAACTTGTATTCTACTTGAAAATAAAGGTGTAAATGGAAATGTTTTTCGGTTCACTGCATACTATTTAATATTTGTTTGTAACCTAGACTTTATGATCAAGATCACCTTCACTTAACTAATTTCTTGAGGCGTATAAGTTTTAGATTAAAAAGAAAGAAACGGAAATATAATTGGCTCTTCGAAACAGAGAAAGGCGATGAGAAGCAAGCAGGGGCTCCCGCCCCCTTATTTTTTTTGTAAGTATTGTTAATTTTGACCCGGCAGTGTAAATTTTCGGACCAGTAGTGAAAATATTTGGATCGCTAGTGTAAATTTTCGGCTCGATAGTGTAATTTTTTTAATATATATACAGTTCGCTCTCCATAAAATAGTTTATTCCGCCCCTACCTCCGTACAGTGTGGTTCAAGATCCGCCACTGAAAGCAAGATACGATGATGAAGCAGGTATAGATTAATCATGTAGAATTGGATCGAGTATACAAAGAATACACAACCCACACTACAAAGAATTCGACTATCAACGACGACTTTTGTCGCCACAATATATCAAACTATCGCCGATAATAGTAATAGCGGCGACGTATCGCAGCTAATTTGTCGCCGCTAATAATTTGCCGCCGCTAATAATTTGCCGCTAATGATTAAATATTCACCGTTAATAAATCGCCGCAAATAATGTCGCCGCTATTTGGGTGATATATCGCTAATAAATCGCCGCTATTTAGTTAACTAAAAATTTATGGAAGACTATTAGCGGCGAAAAGATTCGCCGCTATTAGTCCCTATTTTCTTAATATATTTTTGTAATTTCTTATTTTCAGGTTTACAATCCAATAATACACCTAAAAAATAAACTCAAATTTCCCAATAACACAAATTAATACAAAGTTCATAAATGACATACAATATTCAAACGTACATAAATGTTAAGCAAGTAGCTAGGTTAAATATGTTGTTTAACTTAAACATAAAAATTACCAAAAACAAACTTAAACTAGTCCTACGATACACTAATCATCCCCATCATCTGAATCATTTTAATCGACTTGATTTGGAGCCTTATGAGACACAATAAACAGAAAGAGTTGTGACATAAAATTTGGATCTTGAAACAGATTTAAAATTTGAGCCAACAAAATAAAATATACATTATAAGTTGTTGTATTTTGACAAAATATATATTATAAGGTAACATATCCAAATTTTAAGTAAATTAAGTTGAACGAAAACTAGATTCTTTAAATTTACTTTAGTTCTAACAAGTCAAAATAACTTAAACACACTTAACGCATTAATTTTTACTCATTTTAAAATACTTAATAAATAACATGCATACTAGTACTCAATTTGACATGTCAAATGACCAAGTTCTTAGAGATGTAGGCCCCAGTACAGTACCAATTGTGTAAACAAGATTAAACTCATAATTAATACCTAAATGTTTTTTTTTTCTTTCCGGTTTTGCAAGAACTATGTTTGAGCGTAATTTTAAGAAAAAATCGTTTATTTAATCAAGTACTGATCTTATTAAGCAACTGTATAAACAAGATTAAGCTCACAACAAACTTTCGAACAATTTAAGTGATTTATGATATAAATATTTAAACGTGTAAATATGAATTACCTACTATATATGGTGTTGGAGAACAACAACTTTAAAGCTTCATATTCACTTTACTTAATCATATGAAATATATACACTTATAGAAAGAACTTGACAATTACATGTTTTAAAGTGATCCCACATATAAATTTGTATAATAATTATATGGAATTCACCTGTCATAATTATTAAAAAAAAGTTACATCTTTTAAGTGAAACTTTGTGATTATCGTTGCATTGTCATATTTTAACTGAATATGTTCCTATTAGAATTACTAGTGTAGTCGTCAAATTCTATAAATAATAATAATAATGTATTCATCACCACTGTAATAATATATCATAAGTTAAATATAAATAATATCGTAAATTTTTTCATCTTTTAGTTTATTTAAATTTTTACTACATACATTTTCTTAAACCTCTCATCATTGAATTTTGAAATTTTTTTAATTAAATTTTTATTTTTTTGTTTTGTTTAAATTTTATATATATATATATATATATATAGGATTGGGTTTTAATAAAAATCAAAAGAAATTCTTAAAACTAATAAACTAAATCTTGACTTTTGATATATTAAGATTAATTACTAATATTTTTATTACTTTTTGCACATATTGGTCCCATAAGAGTACAAGATTTTCTTTTTTATTTTAAAATTATGACCCATTGATGTTAATAAATCAAATATGAAGATTTTGATTTATTTTCTTTCATAAGTTCTTTTTTTTCATTTGAATCCAACCATATAAATATATATATATATACTAGCCTAACTACCCGTGTGTTAAATGATTTGAAAAATTAAAATTGTCAGTAAATATATTTAAAATGTAGTAGTCATCATAATATAAGTCTGTAATGTATAAAACATGAGAATTAAAAAATATTTATAGAATAAAATTACATGACAAATTTAAATACACACGTAAAAACACAAAATTTTACAAATATGTAGAAAACTCTTTGTATACGACATTTGAAGTTGTATTTAAAAAATCACCATTACCATCTAATAAAACCAACTTTGAAACATCTCGTTGTTCGTGTAAATCTTGCCAATACGACATACAGTTGTGTGTATGTAAAAACTAGTTGTTGCAAAAACAAAACAACTCTTGATATTGATTAACCCTAACTCTTGTTTTAAGCCATTGCAAAACACACGACTAGGGGGAATTGCCCTTTATGAAACTGAAACGATATCCTTTTATCAGTAGGTATCAAGGAATTTTTTGGGATAAAATTACATTCTACAATATTACTTCAAGATATAATCTCAACTTCTAAAATAGACACGTACAGAATTTATAAAAAAAAAAAAAAAAAATTGATTCAGTTAGTAGCTTATGCCTTGTGAAACCTACGAAACCACTATCTTCTTACTCTAATAAAATAATAAATAAAAAGAAAACGTGCCAGCACCACATTCTTACTTACCAAATTTTTTTCCACTTCTCTCTATTATTAAATAATCATATTAATACTAATGATATTTTTTTAATTATTTTTAAGATTAAAATTGTTTTTAATATATTAAGAAATATATCCTTTTATTAATTTTATTTCTAAAAAATAATTTTTTTATAAAATAAGAAAATTTTTTAAAACATCAAATTTTTCAAAAATATAAAATATTTTAAAATTTGTATTTTTAAAAGATAAATTTTTTTTAAACAAAAGATAATTAAAATTATGAGTTATTATGAGAAAGGTTTTAAAAATGACATTTTATTAAAAGGTTTGTTTTTAAATAAAAATTTTATTTTATTTATAATAAAAAAGAGTTAAATCATATAATATCTTTAATCATCATTTTATAGTTAATAAGTTTTTACTGTATTTAATATAGTTTTATTTAGCTCGTATAATACACCGATTTACTAAATATAGTATTAAAATATTTCCTTGCATTGTAGTTTACTAAAATGAAAGCAAAACCCAAAAAACATGATATCAATTAATAATCTAACCATTTGACTTAAAATGTTTAACAAATATTGAATAACGTAAATAAATTATAAATACAAACATGATAATTAAGTTATATGTTTACTTTGATACCATGCAGGCTTGTTAAAACTCAATATAAAAAATTATAAATTGGTTAAAAATATATATATGTAGATTAATTTTATAATTTATAAAAAATAAATATAAAGAAATATTAAAAGGTGAAAAATCATTATCGTTAGTATAAATCAATGTTTGTAGTATAGTATTTTAAAAAGGATTTTCAATAAAAGTATATATAAATTGTCAGTTTTAAATAATTGACTTAGATTCTTGATTCTAATACACTCGATCTTAGTTTTTTGAAACCATATTGCTAATAAGACGACACATGATATTTGTTCGCTGAGAATGTGTCAGGTGGCAAATCATTACTTAAAATTAAGGCACATTAGCAGTATAATAAAATATGTATTTTAATGAAAATGTAAAGCTTTAAATATATATATATATATATATATATATATATATATATTGTATATATATTTTAATGAGAATGCATAGCTTTTTATATATATTCTCAAAGCAAAAACGATAGTGTAGAACAAAAAAATCAATTGAATATGTATTTTAATAAGAATGTAAAACTTTATATATATATATATATATATATATAACAAAGTTGTATAAAATCTGACAATAATATAGGGCGATTAATTAGCAAAATTATGTAAGAAATATAATATTTTTGAGTTAATTTTAGCAACAGCGTAAAATTCAAATTTTTAAATTTAAAATTTTGAAAATATGATATTTTGAGAGAATGTATAATTTAGTTCATTTCATAATTAATGGTCATAATTATTAATTTTGAGATAATAATATTTTTGAACATGATTGATGAAATTGATAGCTAATTGTAGTTACTATGGTGCAAATAAAAATTAATAATGATCCACATTAAAATCAAGTCACATGGCAAAGCTTGTTGAAATCATATTGTTAATAAAACGACACTTGGCAATTGTTTGTCAAGAATATGCCACGTGGCTTGATTAGAATCAAATCACGTGGCTGAACTCTTTTCATCTTTTTAGGTTAAACAAACATGTCGCTTGAAAAAATAGGTTAGCTAATGTAACATTTTTAATGTTATTATATCGTTGGCACATCAACGTTGATAATAACAAACGCGTCAAATTGTTATTTTTCGTACAACAAAAGTTCTAAAAGAGAAATCAAATTGATTTTTAAAATTATAGTTTTGAGTTAAGTCTTAATTAATGTTCTATATATAACTTTTTTGAAGTTTTATATTTTTTATCTTCTCAGGTTAAGCAAACACGTCGATTGAAAAAATAAAGTTAGCTAAGATAACATTTTTACGGTTATTATTCTCCTCGACACTTTAGATAGGAGAGTCATACATTCATACTGAATATACCTTCGGGTTGTAACCTCCACTGCCTTCGGGTTCATATCTATATTTTTAATAGCTAATTTAAATATATGATATATCACCTTTTCGACTAGTGACCGATAAAACACTCAAATCAATATCCATTCTGATGTATTTCGTGAACGTCGATCAAAGTTATTGTAAGAAGAATAAACTAAAAAGGGCTACTTATTTCCATTACAAGCTACACTCCTTTCCGGTTGTATATGAAAATATTCGTTCTAGAAAAGGATATATGATAATATCAATCAACTAACTTTGTTTCTTAGTTACTTTTCAATTTAAACTAAGGGTATAATATATACGTGTATATTTCAATGTGATCTACTACCAATAGATTAGGTAATGTGCAACCTATATCGTTATCATACCGTTTGCAATATAATCTTTAACTTGTATTCTAGTTGAAAATAAAGGTGTAAATGGAAATGTTTTTCGGTTCACTTCATACTATTTAATATTTGTTCGTAACGTAGACTTTATGATCAAGATCACCCCTAGTCATAAACTTCGCTTAACTAATTTCTTGAGGCGAATAAGTTCTAGAACAAAAAGAAAGAAACGGAGATATGATTTGCTCTTCGAAACAGAGAAAAGCGATGAGAAGCAAGCACTAACCCAACCACCCCCCCCCCCCCCTCTCTCCTTTTCATTTTTTTTTTGGAAGAGTGTTAATTTTATTTGAGAATTACTAAATATTTATAAATAATGTTGAGAAAAATAATGATGATTTAATGCACACAATTTAGGGTTGGTAATTTACTTTCTCTCTTTTTTTCTTTTTTTTTTTCATCAATCATGTATAAATCATTAACTTTAATTAATACGTGATCATTACATACTCATAACACCTCATCTTTAGTAACAACTAAAAACACTTTGTAAACTACTAATCCTCTTCAACTGTTACAATGTATATTATGTGTGTCATAATACGAACCAACATTACTCTATCGAGCCATACAAGTAAAATAAACATGCTTGTTAGCATAAGAAAATTTTAAAAACCGTGCAAGCTTCACATGCCACTTGAAATCAGCTTCAATCTTTATTTACCCACACACGTCCTTTGTCCAGCATCTTCTGAAAAGCCCTTCGTTGATCTTCTTCTATTCTAGTTTCATTGGTCTCAAACTTCACTACAAGCGGTTGTTCTTTGACAGAGGTCGACATGTTGGTGGTTGACACAACACTTATAAGAGTGGGATTACCTATAGCGATGTGCTCATGTTGTAACTTGTGGAGTCTAGGTATGTCGTACCCATACCTTTTTTGCTAAAAACTAATTTCATGTCTCAATTCTCCAACAAGTGATACTATATCGTTATTTGTAGTTACTTTGGCATACATATTTTGTACGCCAAAACTTTGAATATTGATACGACTATAACTTAAAATATGTTTACCCACAACTAGGTATATGTAAACATAAATGGCACTAATTGAAAGTCCGGATTTGATTCTGTGGCGTGTTATGTTTGTCTAAATATCTCTAAAGTCTTCTTGTATCTGTGTCAAATAAAACATAAATATTAGATTTGATCATGCAATTATAAAACTTATCATGAGATTCCCTTAGGTAATTAAATACGAAAGTTGTGTGTAACCAGTTCATTAAGGAGGTTCAACTTATAGCAACATCGCGATGGATCACCAATACTCGTATCACCTCCACAAGATCTGCAACATTATCCATTAAGATGTAGGCCATAGACTACAATACCAATTGTGTAAACAAGATTAAACTCATAAATAATACCTAAATGTTTTTTTCCTTTCCAGTTTGCAACCACCGACCACTCGCAGCACCGCGCGCCAACCACCGGGCACTGCCGCCGCTGTCGTTGCCGCCAATCACCAGCCACCGTCGCCTTCGCCAACCACCGGCCACCCGTGACGCCGCCAACCACCGGCCACCACCGCCGCCACCAACAACCGACACTGAGAACCATCACTATCATAACCACTTTTACATTTCATTCTTTCATCTTTTCTTACCTAACAAACAACACAAACTAATGATTCATTTCATTATTAAAAAGTAACCAAACAAAACAATAAAATACAATGATTCATTTAATTCTCTCATACATTTCATTTTTTTATTCATTCCATTTATTCGTCCATTCCATTAACCCATAACGAACAGACCCTATGTTTAAACATAAATTAAAATAAAAGTTATTTAATTAATCAAATAATAATCTTATTAAACAATTGTATAAACAAGATTAAACTCACAACAAACGTCCGAACAATTTAATTGATTTATGATATAAATATTTAAATATGTAAATATAAATTACCTGCTATATATGGTGTTGGAGAACAAGAACTTAAAAGCTTCATATTCACTTTACTTAATCATATGAAATAAATACACTTATAGAAAGGACTTGACAATTATATGTTTTAAAGTGATCCCACCTATAAATTTGTATGATTATATATGGGATTCACCTGTCACAATTACTAAAAAAAGTTACATGGTTTACGTGAAACTTTGTATTTATCCTTGCATTGTCATATTTTAACTGAACATATTCCTATTAGAATTACTAGTATAGTCATCAAATTCTATAAATAATAATGTATTCATCACGACTGTAATGATATATCATAAGTTAAATATAAACAATATACAAGCAAACAGAAAGTGATAAAGCTGCTACGAAACAAATTGAAACCGGTTCATGTGCCGGAGCTGAGAATCCCATAATTGCACCATGATTTCACAGTTTAATCGGCCACTGCTCGATTGTCAAGAGTATTTGATATTAAATTCTCCACTTACATTTCCAAATTTACAATTAATCAAAGCTCGTAATTTTCATACTTGACACATCTAATTAGTTATAGGGTGTGTATATATGTATGAATTATGATCATGCATGCATCGAGCATAAGATCTATAAAAATGGATGGATTAGAGTACTACTTACTTGAAAATCGCACTACAAGGACATGGAGTGGAAGTACTTCGAAAGTGGTTCACAAATCACCGACAACCGTTGGTTTAACAAAGAGAGGGAATGTGTGAGGTTGTAGAGTTTGGGATGGAGGGTGGTATTAATATGGTTGTCGAAGGTAAATAATGAAACAAAAAAATACAAAAATAGGAAGGAAGAAGCGTGTCATACACAATTTTCTTACTTTTTTCGGTTGCCGTTGGCTTAATTGAGAGAACTTGTTTGCTTTTAACTAAATCTGTATCACAACGTTAATGAAAACAAAAACTTCAAATCACTATTTTTTACAAAAATAAAGTTATAAATAAGAAATCAAATTGAATTTAAAATTATATATATATCAATTTGCAAACTAAATGAACCGTAATTTATTCGTCTTTTTAGTTTTTTTAATTTTTAATACTAATTGAATAGTAAAATTTTCATCTTTTAGTTTATTTAATTTTTTCCTACGTTCTTTTACTTACACCCCTCATCATTGAATTTTGAAACTTTTTATCTTTGAAATTGAATTTTTATTTTGGTGTTTTGTTTTAATTATATATATATAAATTTTTTTAATTTTGATATTTTTTCATCTTTTCAGGTTAAACAAACACGTTGATTGGAAAAATAGGTTAGCTAAAATAGCATTTTTACAGTTATTATCCTCATTGACACTATAGATAGGAGAGTCATACACTCATATTGAAGATACCTTAGGGTTGTAATCTCCACTGCTGTGGTCTAAAGAGTGGGGTGGTGTTTCTCTTGTCAAGCGTTACTTTATTACCCTGAACAACCTTTCTCTCGCATGGTGGAATTCCATCTTTCTTGCAATAATTGATCATGGTATACATCTCACACAACATTGCTTCTTCTTCCTCTTATAGTAATACTATAGTCATGGAATTCATCTTAGCTTTTCCATGACACTTATACTACCATATTAGTGTATATCACTACAAGAAAATAGACTTCTAGCGACGACACTTTTTGCGACGAAACGAATTTGTCTCTATAGGTTAAGATATTGCGACGACATTTGGTCGCTAAAATATTTTCAGAAATTTTTTTACTTTCTAAAGGTATAGCGACTAAATGTGGTGGCAACATATTTTTGCATATTGGAGAGAAAAATGGCGCTTTGGAAAAACTCTATAACGACTACATTTAGTCTCGATAGCTTGAAAGTAATTTTTTTTGCATTTTAATAAAGCGAATGATCAGATTAATTTTGAAAAAAAAAACAATTTCTTTTAGAAACAAGTTATAGCGACCACTTTCAGCCGCTATACATCAACAACAATGTTTTTAATGTATATTCCTTTAGTCACTTGTGCGATTTCAGTTCCAAAAAGGGAGTAAAAGAATTTGCAATTTCAGATCTTCTTGACGACGATTTCACATCCTGAGCGACCTCCGGCGACCACCGTGCGACCAACAGCGAGCTCCATCCCACTCATTCTGCGATTGTCGGGGAGGTTGAGCCCTCCTGTGATTTCCGGCGACCCCTCCTACGATTTCAGGCGAGCTCTAGCCCCCTCTTGCATCAGTTGCGACCCGCAAGTTTATGTATGTTGTAAATGTAAGATTTTTGTCAAATTGTTGCTTAGGGTTTAAGATTTTTGCTTAGGTTTTTTGTCTTGGTTTCTATCATTGAGGAACAAGAAGACCTGCAACATATCTTATTATTTATATGTATTTAATTTAAGTTTAGGTATTATGTATCTAATTTTAGCTTTGTAGCTAATTTTATGATATTATGGTATGGATGTTGGTATTGGAGGTACAAATCCATAAACCAAACTGCATATACTTGGGAAGATGTGGACTTTCTTAGTAACATGAACCATTAATTGTTAAAAAATTATTATGAACACAAACCTGTATCAAATCCATAGCAAGCTCGGTCCACAGTCATATGTTTTTAAAGTGAACTAATGTGTTAATTTTTGTGAAATCAAATCTCGTTCGTCCAATTTCCCCCTAATATCAAAAGTCAAAACAGTCTATTGCTTTTGTTTTCATAAAATTTGAACACTGATATAGAAGTTTAATTAGGAGTGAAGACTCTTAATTACTCACATGTGTAAGAATGTGTTGCTTGAAGATCATTTGCTAGCATGTAACTTGTTTTATGATATCTTTTAAGATTTAAAGTAAATGAAAGGAATTGTGATATGACACATCAGAAATGAGGGTTAATTTGATTTTGGTGTTAAGTTGTTTGTGTGTTAATAAGTATTAATTTTGGTGAAACCAGTATGTGAGAAATAGGTTCATATATATCTAGTGTTTTGAAGCTATCTTTGGTGACTTGAAGCTTTTTCTACACCTAATCTTCCAGGTATGTTTCTTCTCCTCCAACATCATAGAAGTTTATAGGTGATGCATAGTCCATTGTTTGAATTCGGTTGATACATCTTTTGATTTGTTCTCCTTCAATTGTTATGATTATGTTTGTTATTTGTTTTGGTTGAAGACATGGTAGATGTTGCTAGTTCACACGATGGAGACCCACCTCATGGTCATCCTCATAGGATCTCTACACGTTGCCAGTCGTGTAAGTAAATTACTTGGGTAAGTAAATAATTTTCTTAAACTTTTAGTAGGTTTGGGTTGTTTTGACCCGTTTAAACTATAAGTTGGATGTATTAAGTTTATTAAAGTGGGTTTGGATCATTTTGAGCCGTTTAAACTTTTTGCTGAATGTTTTAAGTATATTAAAGTGGGTTTGGGTCGTTTTGATCCGTTTAAACTAGAAGTTGGATGTATTAAGTATATTAAAGTATGAACAAATAAATCAAATATTATTGTTAACCAAAACGCAGCTTTCAGACTCGTTCCGTCAACCTAATGAAGAAGATGATCAAGATGATGATCAATATGATTAGTTTGTTTGTTTTTATTCGGATAATTATATTTGAATGATATGGTGATATTTAAGTTTTTGTGTTTAATTATATTAGAATTGAATAGAGTTTGTTTGACAAGTTATGGCTTTTGTATTTCCAGATTTTATAGATTTATTTATTTTTATAATCTGAAAAATTACTTTTAAAAATAAAATAAGATCTATTGAGACTAAATTTCGTCGCTATAGCTGGCCCATATAGCGACCATATTTAATCACAATAGATAATATTTTCCTTATTTAAAGATTATTTTTTATTTAGGATAATATATTTAACAACAACATTATTACCACGACAATTCGTCGCTAAAGCTCCAACTATTGCGACGAAACTTATAGTGACGAAAATATTGGCCTAATACGACGGAGGAATGGCGACGACACAGTAGAGACTAGATTTCGTCGCAATAGGTTTTAGATACTATATTTCGTCGCTAAAAGTGAAAAAAAATTATTCGCAAAAAGACTAATTTGTTGTAATGTGTGTGTGTGTATATATATATATATATATATTCTAGTTTAGTTACAAAAGTTAATAAAACATACGAGCTTTTATATTTAATATATTTTTTATTTATTTCTTTAGTGACCAAATTAAGTTATAATATTTATTGTTTTCTATGTTTTTAATAGATAATTTAATTATATATCACCCGGTACGACCAATGGCCGATAAAACGTTCAGATCAATATCCATTCCAGTGTATTTCGGAAACGTTGATCAAAATTAATGTAAGAAGAATAAAACTAAAAAAGCCTACTTGTTTCCATTACGAGCTACATCTTTCCAGTTGTATATGATAATATTCATTCTAGAAAAGGATATATGATAATATCATTCAACTAACTTTGTTTCTGAGTTACTTTTCAATTTAAACAAAAGGTATAGTATATATTCGGGCATTGCTGTGAAGATTTATACGTGTATATTTCAATGTGAGCTACTACCAATAAATTAGGTTAGTGTGCAACCTATATCGTTATCATACCGTTTGCAATATAACCTTTAACTTGTATTCTAGTTCAAAATAAAGGTGTAAATGGAAATGTTTTTCTGTTCACTGCATACTATTTAATATTTATCTGTAGCTTAGACTTTATGATCAAGATCAACCCTAGTCATAAACTTCGTTTAACTAATTTTTTAAGGCAAATAAGTTCTAGATTGAAAAGAAAGAAATGGAGATAAGATTTGCTCTTCGAAACAGAGAAAGACGATGAGAAGCAAGTAGGGGCGAAGCTTAGTGAGGACCGGGAAGGGCTTCCACCTTATTTTTGTAAGTAGTGTTAATTTTCGGCCCGTTAGTGTTAATTTTTGACCCGATGGTGTAAATATCAGGCTCGATATTGTAAATTTTTTAATATATAGAGTTCGTCCTCGCTAAAATAGTTTACTTTCACCGCCGCCCCCCTATAATGGGGTTCAATCTCCGCCACTAAAAGTAAGACACGTTGATCAAGCAAGTATAGATTTATCATGTAATGAGTTTTAGGGTTCTTCGCAATCGAACTTGTGGAAACAATATGGTAGAATTTGATCGGGCATTAATTACCCAACCCATGAACATTTGCGTGTGGATGCAATTAGGTAGCGTTAGGGTGGGAAAAAATGGGAGAAGGTCTAGAAACGTGTCACATATACTCCGTAGATATTTTCTTATTATAATAAGAAGATACGGTGAAAAATAATAAATCTTTAAATAATATTATATCTTTAAGTAAGTAATAAAACAATAAATTTGAAGGAAAAAATGAGGGAATTTTTTTTAGAGAGCTAGAATTGTAACACGTTGTTACATGAGTTACTTATTTATTAGAGATATAAATGACTAAATAAAAAATAGCTTTTTACCAGTCGCACATTGCGCCGGCATCGTATATGGCGTGATAAATAGTATAGATTAACAATCGATCCGACTTTTTTGCGGATTAAATTCACGTTGAACCATTAAGTAACACAAATTTATACCGTTGAACTAAACTGTATTATACTTCACCTACTTTTTTTTCAAATAGAATTTTATTGAGACGTAGACCACGTCAAAGCATACACAAAAAAACACATAGGTTACGATTGTCCTGACTTGTTTTCAAACTAAATCTACATTGAAACGTATAGTAACTCGCATTTATACCATCGTATTAAAATATTTTTTAACTTAACTCATTTCCGAACAAAACCTACATAAAAAATAGGCGAACATCGAAATGTAAATCATCTCAAAGCGATATAAAAAATGCATGGAAACATTTTATATCTAGGCTGACACATACCGACACGTACTTAAAAATACGAACGTAAGAAGTTTATTTTTTTAAATTAAAGAATAAAATGTCATTTTCGTCCCTGACGTTTTGTTAAATTTGTCATTTCAATCCAAAAACTATTTTTTTGTCATTTCAGTCACTGTAGTTTACCAAATGTTGCCATTTTCATCCACTTCACTAACACCGTTAAAACTCTGTTAATTATGAGGGTATTTTAGTCTTTTTGTACACCCTAATTATCCTATTAAAACAAATTAATCAATTAATATTCAATTAAAATTAAAATACACATGAAACGACTCGTGAGAACGGTCGCTTCAATTAATTCTAACACATGTTGTTCGATTAAGATCTGCTGTGAGATTTCAATCAAAGACCTTAATCAAATAAAGCATGTCAACAACAAAACTCAATCCCACAATAGACCTCAATAAAATAACGGTACACGTTCGAACAAACCGTGAAGATTGATTGAAATCTCACGATAGAACTCAATCGAACAACATGGGTTAGAGTTAATCGAAGCTTTTAAATCGAAGCGTCTGGTCTCATTAGTCGTTTCATGTGTTTTTTAGTTTTAATTGAATATTAATTGATTAATTTGTTTTAATAGGATATTTAGGGTGTTCAAAAAGACTAAAATACTCTAATATTTAACGAAGTTTTAACGGTGTTAGTGGAGTGGATGAAAATGACAACATTTGGTAACTACAGTGACTGAAATGGCAAAAAAATAGTTTTTGGATTGAAATGGCAAATTCAACAAAATGTCAGAGACGGAAATAGCATTTTAATCTAAATTAAAATTGTACTAAGGTAAACCTGAAACTTTAAAAACTTAAATAGGTCAAAGTGGCGTGTCAAGGTTGACCAGATACAGTTGAATTCAATAAACAAATATTCTTTAATAAAACAAATAAAGTTTAACAAACAATTATTATTAATATTTAATTATTATATTATTATATAACTAATAAATAAACATTATTACTACTTTACTGTTATTATTACTGCTCAACTCAATATCAATTAATATAGTAGTAATTAGTTAAGTTTATGACTAGGTGGTATGAGTCCAAGTGTGGAGTGGTAAGATATTTTGTATTTAGAGGCACATGATCGCGTGTTCAACGGTGATTTACTAAATGGCTATAACTTGAGCTAGAAAGCTCCGTTTGTACGTATGACCAGTTAAAACGACTATTGGATCAAGTAGCACATTTCTATTAACTTCTGTAGGCAGTTTGGTTCGTGTTTCCGGCCAAAAAACACCTTATTCTGTGAGTATTTTTAATTTTTATGTTATTTTTAATTTTTGTTGGGCTTTGTTTATGGTCTGGTTCTTGGCCCGTATATGTTTTGAGTATCATTCGAATTTTATCTTGCATTTTATATGCCTTTTAACTTTGAAATATGCTTAGTCTTGAAGTTTATGAAAAATCATTTTTCTCTCTATCACAAGTGTGTATTAGTATATGAAAATTCCTGATTATCGGTATTCTTTGTGAGTTAATAATAGTTAGATGAATTGTCTCTGGTATTTATTGTGAATCAACATATTCAATTGTTATCTCGTTTTTGGTATGCATCACTAGGGGTGATCTTGATCGTAAAGTCTAATTACAAGTTTAATATTTAAATACAACGAGGTTTGATTTTCTGTTTCCTATTGTTGCCAACATGAGCTTAAAACTGCAAGAATCAACGGGTTACTAGGAAATATTGATACAAACATATAATATACCAATTAAGATACTTGGTGTTGATTATAGTTATGTTTGTGTAGCTATTTAAACTCTAACAAATGTTTTATTATCTATAGACTCTAATAAAATAAGGTTTTTAGAGCCACATGACATCCTCTTAAACCATCAATTTGGCATGTGGCACACTCTTACACCATTTTTATTTTCAATTACCGCTTAAAACTTGATCATACTGTAATTTATTTAAGTTTTAATATATTAAATACTTATCATATTAATAGACATTTTGCTCAAATATATTATCATACTTACATACTGATTTAAATTATAATTTATAGCTTTCATTTAACCTTTAATATTATGTCTTAAAAATTCCATTTAACCAAATATTAATTCAACTTCTACGGTATTGTTTCTCAAATTCCATTTAATCTTTTATATTATGTCTTAAGATTCTATAAATTTTCCTCTTTTTCTATATTGCTTTCTAAAATAAACTCCTTTAATTTAGTGGATTTTTATTTTATGAAATTTTTTACTCACCAAATTCGATTTCCAACTCTATAATTAATGATCCAATTATAATATATTTATCAAATTATCAAAGTATCAAATATTTAAAGACTATATAGTATGTAATATTACTTTGATATGTGTATTAAAAGGACATTTCTTATTTTTAGAAAATGAGGAATTTTTTTTGTTTAATAATAAGCTTTAGTAACCATGTAGTACACGGGTTAAATAAATAAAATATTAAATACATTAAAATTTTATTAATTATAAAACGATATTTTAATATAAGATATAATTGAAATTACGTATTTGTAAGGATATAAGTAATAAAACAATGATATTAACTTTTTTAACTTTTTTTTAAAACTAAACATTTTGTTTCAAAACAAACCGTTTTAAATTTTTTTATTATTATAACTCCTAATTTTAATTATTTTTTATTTATAAATATTTTATTACTTTTTAAAAACACCAATTTTAAAATATTTTAATGTTTTAAATTAAATCTTATTTTATAAAAATTCATTTCTTTATAAATAACATTAATAAAAAGAACTTTTCTTTAATTTATTATATTTTTAGTCTATAAAAAATAAATAATATTATTAGTAATTATAGTAACTATTAATTAAGAGAGAAAGACGGGAAAATTTTGATGATGAAGAATATGATGCTGCCATATGTTCTTCTTATTTACTTTTTTATTAGAGTAGAGAGAGTGATCCAATTATAATATATTTATCAATTATTAAATATTAGATTCAATCAATTCAAATTGTTTCCTTTTGTTTTTTTCAATAACTGTAATTTACGTATCATATGGGATGCACATTCCATAATTATGTATTTTACAAAAACTATAAATTAATACTACCTTCTTTGCAAAATTTACATTTGACTTATATTCCCAACTTCCAAACAAGGAATGATGTTTCAATTCTATCCGGATTTTCTAAATGGCCTCAAAATATCCGGATTGCCAAATCACAGGTCAGTATTAAAAGTTGTAGTTCCCGTTATGCTTCTACATAACATCGACCAACAAAATGGTCTTTGCAATGGTACTCGCCTACAAATTGTCTCACTTGGGAAACGAGTTATTGAAGCTGAGATAATATCTTGAAGTAATATTGGATGCCAAAAATTTATTTTAAGAATTAATATCGTGCCATCTAATAAAAAAATCCCTTTCAATTACAAAGAATGCAGTTTTCACTTACTGTTTCTTTTGCAATGACGATTAACAAGAGCAGGGACAAATCAGTTTTCACTAACTGTTTCTTTTGCAATGACGATTAACAAAAGTTAGAGATAATCATTGTCAAGAGTTAGTTTGTATTTAAAAAAAAACCAGTTTTCACTCATGGATAGTTATATGTGGCTTTGTCAAAGGTGAAGACTACCAACGGTGTAAAATTACTCATTTTAGATGAAAATGATAACATTATCAATGAGACACAAAACGTTGCATACAAAGATTGTGTTTAGACATCTATGAAAAAGTTTTGAGAGTATGAATGTTCTTTTAATTATATTTTCATACATTGAATTTTTGTGTTTTGATTTTCCTAATGTTTATTATGTAATCAATGTTTAATGAAAGTCTGATTGTTTAAATCACACGTGTATCACCCGGGCTCTAACCTGGTTATTTATATATTAGGTTGGGATGTAGATTAGTTTTTAATGAATGTTAATGAAGTCACTTTGATTATGCTTAGTGTTATCTGAAATGCAAGTAAAAATGCAATCTTTACTTAAACTGTTCTTCTTTTTTTTTTCTTTTGACCATTTGTGAAATATCTAGAATACACTAAAATAAAGTCAAAATATAGTTGTAATGATACTATGATAGTAGTGATGCTAGCATGAAAACGTCAGAGAAAAAGTTGTTGTAACTTTCATTTTGCACGTAAATTGATCCAGTTCTTGAATACCTTAATTAATCAGGCTACTATTGTTGTAACAATTAGACACCGTTAGGTCTAAGTTTGACCTACAATGGTCAAATTCACCATCAAGAAAGAGACGAAGATAAATTGGTACTGGCGTTTGTTTATTATTTTTATTTCCTGGTTATGAATATAGTCAATTTACATAAATGGGTTGATAGTTGAAGCATAATCATGGATGATTATTTTATCAACCAACCTCAAGCTGTTAATTTTTTTTCTTTTGAACGGCAAATGTGCGACCCTGCTTCGGAGAATAGGTGTTATCTTAATCAGGCCCACCTATTCGTTTCCCAGCCAAGACCGCACCCCCAACCCTCTCAGGAGGAAACCCATTGCTGAGAAAACCCCCTGGCCCACCTCAAGCTGTTAATTAGCATGTTAATAGAAAGGTGATGATGGTATATACTGTTGGGTTTGTGAAAGCTTTGGGCTTAGGCCCATGTTTAGTTTTCTTGTTTATTAAGTTGTTTTTTTGTTCATTAAGTTGTTAACCCTAATTAGTATCTATATATACCTTGTTATGTATTTGTAATCTTTGTACTGAGCAAATAAAGAAAACTCTAGTTGCAGCCCGTGGACGTAGGTCACACCGACCGAACCACGTTAAATCCTTGTGTTGTTTATTTTTTGTTTTCTGCGTGATAATCGTTTGTGCGGGTTCTTGTGTTGGTTCCGCTGCGCCGCTTGATTCCTAACAAGATTCTGAACCATGGATGATTATTTTAGTTAACTTATAATATATGGGTTTGCAGTTAATATCTTTAGAAGTGTCATCGAAATTGTTTCAATTTAATGGTTGCAGTTTGGTATGAGAACATATAAAAATAATATTTATGAGTGAATCCAAAGCATGGAGGAATACATTGAGAAAAGACAAACTCATTGTGATTAGGTAAGCTTATATAGTTAAATTCAGATTGCTTCTGAGGCATACTATGTATCTTCATTTGTGAAGATTGGCAAATGGATTCTAACTGTGCAGAGGTTCTATGTATTTAGGGACTATATATAACAGCCAACTATTAGTATTTGCAGACAGAGGTGCAATGGATATTATATTTAAATTGTTGATGCATCCCACATGAATTTGATCTAGAGCCTTATCAGTGTTTGTAGACAGTGGTAGAATTGCTATTATATTTAATGCATTTAAATTGTTATATTGGGCATTCATTCATCATATATGAATATGATCTATGGCCAACTTGCAGATTATTTCATTCTTTCGATACTAATTGGTCAATGATCTACGAGCTACGGATAAATTAGATGCTTTTAAACCTTAAATCCTCTATTCCTCATGTTTGATGGCTGGTAAGATCTTGAGTAGAGCAACAATGCCTTCATGCGGTAGTTCACAAACAAAGTGTTAACAATTTCACAACCTTTTATAGGTATTAATGATTTTTTTGTGTTTTGTAGTTTTTATATTGTTATTTGATTACAGATATATTATAAGACATGAGTTCACTTTTATTGATAATTATGGGAAATACGTAATTGCAATGCTGCATACGAACCAAATGTAAGTAGTAACAAAATTTATATGAATTAAAATCAATTCAAACTTTAGTCTTTGAATAAAATTCCTTCACTTGAATCTTAAAAGGACGGAGATTCTTCACAACTTTATCTTTGTCTGCACAACGAACTAACGGACATGTTGAGTGGTGGTTGAGGATTTCTCTCTAACAGAGGTCCCTGGAAACAAATTTCACGTCAATTTTTAGATGAACGCGTCTGTCTCCTAGTGGACAACAACCAAAATAGTATGTTTGTACTGCTAGATATGTCCTCACACTCGAGGTAACAATGGAAACGAAGGTGACAAGAGCATGTAGAGCGAAAAATGTTGGATATTCTTCGGTGTGTGTTTGTGTGTATGTGGTTTCTCAAATATGTGTGGGTTTTCCTAAAAAACACCTAAAACAAGACGCATATGTCTCGTGTTTATATCCAAAACCGAAAATGTAAAGAGTCAGTCACTTAATATACAAATTAACTATATTTAATTTATGTATTAATTTTCATATTAATACACAAATCAGTTTTCTATTTATTTATGAATAAATACTCCAGAATTTGAAAAATATGTTCGCTTCTGCATAGCAGAATCACATAGCAATCATTTGCAACTTGACGCGTACTACAACCTCTAATGGCCTCATATTAGAGGATCCATAGTGACTCTTTATCTATTCCATTTAACCACACACCTTAGAGCATCGGATATTTGATTCATCTTAGCTTTATTTTGGACACAGTTTGATTTGTTGTGATCCTCTCACAAAACCTACTAAATAATAATCATATTAGTAATAAATGCTAATATTTATTAGTGTCTAGAATTAGTAAATATCACTTTACTAAACTTCCAACAATCCCCCACTTGAATGAACATTGATCAAAACATCAAATCCCAATGAAACCTCGATAGTTGAATCTTGCATAGAAGAGTTAGTTTTTCACCTTGAACTTCCCCTTGTAAAATATACTTAGACTCCGTACCATTACTAGACTTGATGTCCTTGAACTCATGGTTGTAAACAAAAACGACAATGTATGTTTACATAAGATTCTCCCAAGCTAGGTCAACCCCTCATTATCGTGTCCAATAAGAGTCAAGGAACATTAACATGGTTTTATGAAAGCTCTAGTATTCGTGTATTGATATTTGTGTTCATGACGTAATTCTTCATGCAACGCGCGCGTAGAAAATTTCTAGTTTTATATCAAATTATATTTGCAGTTATGCATAAAAATACAAACTTTTAACAACCCATATTTGTAAAATTGTTATGCATGATTTTAGCTTTAAACGATGGTATCTTTTTATACAATATATATATATATATATATATATATATATATATATATATATATATATATATATATTTGTTGCATATAAACTTTGTTTGTAATTCTTTTGTTTATCGTGATATTGAAGTCTTGTAGAAGAATATGATTCTCCTATGTCATTGCTTATAATATATATAAAGGATTTTTACATTATATACATACTATAAATTAAGAAATATAAAAGAGAAAAATTAAAAGAAGACATTCATTTTAATATAATTCGAGTATATCGTTGTAACATGCTTATTATTATCTATGTTTTGATATAAATTTCACTTAAAACTAAAAGAGATCAAATATAATATATATTTCATTTTTTATCTTTACACTCACTACTCTCATGTTCATTAGTGCTCATGTTTTCCTAAATATCGAAGATAGCTTTGCGATGTGTTATTATACTTAATACTTATAATCACGACAACGTAATTGTTACAAAAAAAAGGAGAAAATGAGTTTTCCACTTAGTTTGAAATATGATTTCATCACCTTTAGATAAAAATAAATATATATAACTAAGGTTAATATACTTGTTTTTTTAGGTTTGTGTTCTACTATGTGAACTTTATAACCAACCATACATCATCCAATATAGAGCTAAGACAAGTTGTATATCAATGCTCGAAGTTGTATGTTTAAAACTATTAAAACTGCTAGTTTACCGAGGTCAAAGTTTCCACTAAGGTACTTTTACAAACATAGTTTCAACTGAACTAGTTTCTATCGAGGTTTAAGCATACAATACTTTTACAATACATTAATAACAATTTTGATTTGACTTGGGTGTTTTTCATCAGTTTCAACAAGGTTTTAAACCAAGTCAAAAAAGTGTATTAAAGAAGTTTAATAGATGGTCTAATTTCATTGAATGTTTTGGGTTCTTGATCTTAAGTAGAAAAATAAGGCATTGCGCCTTGTTTGGAAATCACTTGAATTAACTATAATTCTCTTAAACACGCTTGCAATTTCCAACGGTTCTTGATCATCATTCTTTTTTTTATCAAAGTATAATTTCGAGTGCTAGTGTCTTCCTTGGTACTTTGGTAGGGCACGCTACTACGGCTATTGTAAAACAAATAGAATTTCTTGGGAGACTTGAAATTTGTTTTAATGGACCAAACATGAACCCCAATCGTTTTATTATCGTTCTTCATCTCCTTCTTGTATTTTATATTCTTTTAATTGTAAAAGTATTTAAATGTACTTGTTTTCTTTTATCTTGTATTTAATTGATAATAAGAATATTTTTATTTCAATAATATATGAGTAGTTCTTACAATATGAATTTAATTTTATAACTTCGTCCATAATCTTGTTTTAAAACAATATCGTATTTAAAAAACATTGCCTATTTTATGATTTGATTCAAAGAAATACAACACTATTTTGCTATATGTTTTGATTCAAAGAAGTACTACACTATTTTACTACATTTCAGCACTGTTTCAGTAAAACAACGTTGTTTTGACACCCAAAAAACACTAAATAATTTATTAAAATCAGCTCACTTTCAACACAACTTTTAAAGAAAATAAAAAGTCTGCATCATTTTGAACATTCATTTTGATAAAATAGAAACTTTTAGACAATTTTATCATGTTTTTGCAAATACATAGACTTTTTCTAAACATTAACTTGTATTGTTACAAGTTTTAGAAGAATTGCTACATCAAAAGAAAAACCTAACTTAAGATATTAGAGATCCTACAATCTAGGTTCAATATAACAACCTAAGGGGACGTTTGGTTCACAGAATTCTCAAGAATTGGAATTGAAATTGGAATTGGAAAATTTTCCATCCAAAATCATGTTTGGTTGGTCAATGGAAGGAATTGGAATTGAAAATTTTTCCCTTATTCATTGGAATTCATATTTCTTCCACTTACCTATGGAATGTTTAACAATCCAATGAAATGTTCAAAATTAAAATTCCAATTTCACTCAAAATTGACCAACCAAACACGTTGTCAACTTCAACAACATTCCAATTCCATTTCCAATTCCAATTCCTTTGTAAAACATTATGCGAACCATACGGCCCCTAAATGTATAAACTAAGGTCTGTGTCAGAGAGTAGCTCGAAGAGTAGCTCGAATTATAAAAGGAGTTGAATGCTTTCTAGTCCATTCCTATAACAAGTCAGTAATATCAAGGAGGTTAAGCACATGTCTTTTGATAATTTATGAAAATCACTTATGTAAGAAAGAACTAGGGTCGTTATGGGTGGATTTGTGGGGGATGCAAATCCTATAGTTCTCGTAGAACGAGTTAGTATTCCATGACTTAAAGTTAACAGACACGACAATGAAAGGCTTCTACACAACTAGTAGACTAAGTATGTTTCACAAGGGATGATTCAAAGCTAACACTTACCTATCACATTATACTCAACCATCAAAAATGCATCTTGATATTTGAAGTATAGATCGATATCCATACGTGTGGGGGGTTTGTTGTAAAAAAAGAGAGAAAATGAGTTTTTCACAAACTGCGAAAAATAAATTTTCACCTACTTTGGATAAAAATAAATATATATAACTGATGTTAAATTGTTAATATACTTATTTTATTTCTAGGTTTATGTTTTACTATTGAGAGTTTCATAACAAACCAAACCTCGTCCAAGATAGAGTTAAAGATTAATGACAATGCTCGAAGTTGTGTGTTTAAAACTATTAGTTTCTACAGAGGTTAAAGCTTTCAGTAGAATGTTTCTACTAAGGTAGTTTTTACAGAAGTAGTTTAGACCAAACTAGTTTCTAGCATGCTAGAGTTAGGTAGTATTTTTACATATTCACAGCATTGCGGTTAGACTCAGCTATTTCAAAATCTCTTTCATCAGTTTCAACTAGGTATTAAACCAAGTCAAAAAGAAGTATCAAAGACATTTAATACAATTTGATTATGGTCTATTTTCATTGAATATTTTTGTTGCTTTAGGTTCTTGATGTTGAGTATTAAAGCAAGGCTTTGTGCCTTGTTTGGAATACTCTTGACTACAATTCTTTCAAACACACTTTCAAATTCCCAAAGTTTTTTTTATCATCATTTTGTTTTTTATCAAAATATAATTTCAGGTGCTAGTGTCTTACATTGTAATACACATTAATTCGTATTATATATCTTGAGATACAAATGAGCTCTTTTAAAAGACTCGAAATTTGTTTTAATGAACACGTATTAAACACAAATTTTCAGGTTAAAACATTGGTTTTATTATAGTTCTTCATCTCCTTTGCTTGTCATTTTCTCAGTACAATAAATAAATATTTTTAATAATCGATCTACAGTCTACAAGCACGCCCCTCGTACCTTTTTATCTGCTTTCTTTGAAACCCTTTACTCTTTTCCTTTCGAAAAGCCATATCCTTGCTCCAAAGTAAGTCTTTTTATTCTTTTTTTGCCTTCTTTGTTGCTGACAGAATCTTTATCCTCTTGATTCTCCTTGTTTATTACTTGTAACTCGTTGCCAAATCTCTCATTTCCATTGTTCTTGATTTGAATCTTTCAAATCTTGTCAACTTAGATTTCAAAAGTTTCAAGGGTTTTGACGGATTCAAACGCAATTCTTCATTGGGTTCTTTGTTTCTTCGACTACTTGTTCTAATCTTTGTTCAAATTTGAAGGCTTTTGAAAAGATCAAGCAAAAGGTGGACTTTGACTGATATGATGAAGACTTTGACTTTAATTTGTGCGATGTGCCCCCAAATTGGTTGATTCCTTCTGCGGTGTGTGGTGGGGTCTTGCTTTCTCCCTTTCTGGCTGTTGAATATGAGGAGATATTGACTCCACCAAACCCAATTGGATTTTCTGCTAATTCAGGTATTTTTCTTGGTTAATCTGATTTGGGTGTTTCACAAATTGCTCATGTTGTCCTTATCTGAGTTGGTTAGTTGAAGCTTTTGAGCTGTTATGACCTAATTTTTATAAAAAAATCGTTTCTTGAAATGCTTTAGGTTTTTAAAGAATTTCTTCCAATTTGAAGTACTTTTCTTGTTTAATCCGATTTGGGTATTTTTTTTTTAAAATGGGTCAAATCTATCATTCTCTGATTTGGTTAGTTGAAATTTGGTGATGTGAAGACCTAATTGGATTCAAAAATTGTTTCTTGAAAATCTTTTTGTTTTTCTTGTTTCTTTGAAGAATTGGTATGAGGGATATGGAGGAAAATGGGGCAAAAGATTGGAGAAAAGCTGTGAAGAAGATGCTTCCTGCTGGAACTGAACTGCCTGAAGATAGTGATGATCTTGATTACTCAATTGCTTTAGAATATATGGGTCCTGATGTATCTTATGAGCTTCCTAGAGTAGAACCATTAGATATAAGTTCTCGTTCGATCCCAACTGCATCTGTAGCTGAATCTTTCTCTGGTTCAAGAAGATCTGTCACTCGTGATGGCCCGGCTCTTCCTGTCGTTGATCCTATCCCATTGCCAGTTTCTTATATTGCAGGAGTAACAGAATCATCAAATCAAAGCCCACGATTGTCAGGAAGCTCAGAATCTGTAATCTCGGTTTTGCGTAACGCGGATTCATTTTCAGCTTCTGCGTCGGGTTCTCCTGGTTCAGTTCATAACCTAGATGATGCTCACAGGAATGAAGGGAGACGAGGCCCGGTGGTTACTTTCAACACTGTTGATAGATCAGAAAGGAGAGAAGTCGGGTTAGAGAGGCCTGGTTATTCTGAATACGTTGCGGTTTCTAAAGAAAAGAAGAAAAAGAAAAATAAAAGACGAGTTTGTTACCGGTGCGGGAAAGGGAAGTGGGAAACTAAAGAATCTTGTTTAGTTTGTGATGCGAAATATTGCAGTAATTGTGTTCTAAGAGCAATGGGATCGATGCCAGAGGGTCGAAAGTGTGTTACTTGTATTGGTGAGGCGATTGATGAATCAAAACGTCTTACCTTGGGGAAAAATTCGAGGTTATTATCTCGTCTGCTTAGTCCTTTGGAAGTCAAACAGATAATGAAAGCGGAAAAAGAATGCTCTGCCAATCAGCTTCGGCCTGAGCAGTTAATTGTGAATGGATATCCACTTAAACCTGAGGAAATGGCGGAACTTTTGGGCTGCCCATTACCTCCACGGAAGTTAAAACCAGGAGTGTATTGGTATGACAAAGAATCTGGTCTTTGGGGAAAGGTACAAATGTGTTTTTAGCAAATTTTCTTTATGTCTGTATGTATAGGTACCAAATGGGCAGGTTAGGCGAGTTGGGAAACAGCAAAATGGGTGGTTATTGATACGGGTTGGGTTGATCTAAAACACTGTTTTTTTGCGTCTTATTATTGATTGTTAGTTTGTCAAGTATGATTCCAGAAGTTACGTTTTTAGTTTTTACAATAATAATCAGAACTTAAGAATAAATTGATTTTGAGAGTCTGTTGCATTTAAAATACACTTACAGTGACTTTTACCCGTTTCTATCTTAGCTAACTTCTTAATTCTAAGCATTTGACCAGTTAAGGAGGAAAAATACCCTGAATCAACTCCTTCATTAGTAAATTAGCTTAAACTGCCACATCTATCAAGTGTAAAGATTGTAAATTTTGTTTTAATTTTTCAGGAGGGAGAAAAACCTGATAGAGTTGTGAGTTCAAATTTGAATTTTACCGGGAAACTTAGTCCAAGTGCAAGCAATGGAAATACAAAAGTTTACATGAATGGCCGAGAAATTACAAAGCTTGAGTTGAGAGTGTTGAAGGTTATAATCACTTCATTCTCCACCTTGCTTTTAGTTTTGTGGCAGATTGGATGGGTTGGATACTTGGATGACGGGTCAAAATGGGCAGATCCAAATACACTTTTTGGTTAATTTCTAATTGCAAAAACTATATTGATAACAATATAATTTTGAGGATTTATAACTCGTTCCTGTCACTTGACCTATTTCTCTTATAGCTAATTTTTTAGAAATTGCCTAATTGACTTGTTTGAGATAGAGCATAACCTAAATCAACCAGCTCATAAATATTGAGTTGAAACTGCCACCTCTACCGTTATTGTTATGCATACTAGTTTTGAAGTAGATATTTTACCACTTCAAAACAAAACTGTATCCTAATTTAGGTTTTTGTTTTTTATATTTTGTTATTACTCGTAGGTGGCAAAATGAGTGGGTTGGATAATATGTCAAACGGGTGCATGAAACTACTATTAAACTAATGATCCACTTTTTTTGATAAAGCAATTCAAGGGGTTGTAAACACTTGGGTATACTTTAAGCAAAACTGTTCATTTCAGTTTTTAGAAATGTCTTTTATTTTTCTAGTTGGACACTTTGCATGAATGGGTATGAAGTCATGCATCACTAAGATTTGGATGTGCCTTTGGTATCGCTGAAATAAATGGATAAAATTTGGTTTACTGCAACCAAGTTGTATCATTTTGCATGAATGGGTATGAAGTCACATACCGAGTAATATGACTTCTTTTAAAGGTGCATAATGGGTGGGCTGACTAGGTTGGGTAACGGGTCATAACATTTTGGGGTTTGAGATGGATAAGTTTTTGGCATATGGGGTTGCATTACCCAAAACACTTTTTGTCCAACTTATATAGTGCATCAAGTATGATTACAATAATTATAATATGTTTAAGCTAGTCTAATTTTTGAGTATAATGACTTGGGAGGTTTAGTGTTTAAAAATACACCACTGATGTATGACCAGATCTTTGTAGCCCTTTTTTTTACCTGTTTGGCTCGTTAGAGGTAAAAGCTAACATGAATCAACCCATTCATAAGTAAATGGATAGAATTATCACCTTTATTTAATATTGTTATTCTGATTTCTGGATTTGTATCAGCTGGCAAACGTGCAATGTCCCCGTGACACTCATTTTTGGGTTTACGATGATGGTCGCTATGAGGAGGAAGGCCAAAATAATATCAAGGGAAATATCTGGGAAAAGGTATATAGGATTTCATTGATGTGTCTCCCAAAATGTGTGGTCTATCACATATATGAAACTTACAAAATCATGTCTTTTTGGACAGACTACAACACGGTTCCTTTGTTCATTGTTGTCATTGCCTGTGCCACATGGCCAACCACAAAGAGAGAGGGATGAGGCCAGCAATTACACTACCGTTCCCAATTATTTTGAGCCCAAAAAAGTTCAAAAGCTTTTATTACTTGGACTTGAGGGCTCGGGAACCAGCACTATTTTTAAGCAGGTACTTACACTTCAATTTTGTTAGACATATTTGTTAGTAAATGCTAGTACATCATCTATCAAAGACCCAACATGCTAGAAGTGGCCACATGGTTGTTATGTAAGGGGCTGAGTTGAGTTGACCCGAAACATTTTTATCCAATATTATTCAAATTTATTTATGTCAAACTGTCAACTATGATTCCAAGAATCATCTATTTCAATTATTAAATATTTTTGGAGGTTTGTGCATTTAAAATACACTGTGGGCAACTTTTGGTTCGTTTAAATTTCCTTGTTTGACCTTTTACTCTTTAAGAGATAAAACACAACCGAATTGACACATTATAAAGTAAGTGGATTGAATTTGCCACGTGCCCACCCATACAGCTTACCAAACCCAAAGTGGTCAAAATTTTGAAGCCCATCCATTGACAACCGCTGTAAATCCTTAGACAATAAACTATCGTGATATTTTAACTTAAGTCCTTTTGGGTGGTAGTAAGCAAGTTGCAAGCCCAGTTGGAGGCTCAAGGATATGTTGGTTGCAGAAACACTAATATGAAGCATTGTCTTCCGATAAACCTTACTGGTGTTGAGTTTAGGTTGCAACATGGGCGGGTTGGGTAACTGAACATAATAGTTCGACTTTTTGGTTGGGTTGGGTAACTGGTCCTACCTACTCTTCATCAGTCTTTAAAATTTCATGAATGATTAATATATTATCTACTGATTACAAAAACTATTAAAACAATGATCCAAAATTATACAAATACACTTTCTATGCTTGATGCAGGCAAAATTTTTATACGGGAACAGATTTAGTGATGAAGAGTTGCAAAATATCAAGCTTATGATTCAGAGCAACATGTATAGATACCTCAGCATTCTTCTCGATGGACGAGAGCGCTTCGAGGAAGAAGCATTGATGAAAAAGAATTCTGAGGATACCAATGATCAATCCAATGAGACGGGTAGTTTGACTTTTTATTTATTGTCCAATATATAACCTTTCTTAGTTTAGAAGCTAAGTATAACAATTGAGCGTGTTCATTTCAGGCAACGAGGGTGATGCTGGAGACGCTAATCGTTTTGTCTATTCCCTTAACCCAAGATTGAAGCATTTTTCTGATTGGTTACTTGACATAATTGCAACTGGAGATTTGGATGCATTTTTTCCTGCTGCAACACGCGAGTACGCTCCGCTGGTTGAAGAGGTGTGGAAGGATCCTGCCATCCAAGAAACTTATAAGAGGAGAAATGAATTATACTTCCTACCAGACGTCGCAGAGTACTTTTTAAGCCGGGTATGTTCGTCATTCTCAAATCACTTTTGGCTGGAGGTGGCAAAATAGGCGTGCTGATAATGGGTCAAAACGAGTAATCTTTGGTGCAGTTTGAAACAAGTTGACCTGAAACAGTCTCTTTTTTTAGAACTTTTTAAGTGTATTAAACATGATTAGTAAAAAGTTTATTTTACAAAAACAGTGTTGTTTGAGATTATAAGCTTAAAATTATGCTTTGTGTTACTTTTGAGCCCTTCTTCGCGTTATAACATGACCCCATTTGCTGCTTTTTAACATTAAAAGTTCCTAGAAATGCCCATATTATTACAGAGTGACCTCCTTCTGCCATGAAGAGTAATCATGCACGAATTTAGTGGGTTTTTTTTTCCTTTTCAAACATGTGTATAATGTTTTGTTGTGATTGAATTTAGGCGGTTGAGGTTTCTAGCAATGAATATGAACCTTCAGAACAAGACATATTATATGCCGAAGGAGTCACCCAAGGGAATGGCTTGGCTTTTATTGAATTCTCACTTGATGATCGTAGCCCCATGTCTGAGACTTATACTGACAATCTTGAAGCTCAGTCGCAACCTCCATCTAGGTATATCTTTCTTTATGAATTAATTACACGGATAGTCCATGTGATAAATCCATATTACGTATTTGGTCCTTTATTTTTAAAAGTTATGGTTTATTTTCATATGGTAAAAGATGGTTTTGCTCATAAGTTGTTTTCTTCAAACATAATTTTGTTAGATATGAACTCATTAGAGTAAACGCTAAAGGAATGAACGAAGGTTGTCGATGGGTGGAAATGTTTGAAGATGTTCGAGTTGTCGTCTTTTGTGTTGCCCTAAGTGACTATGATCAAATGTGGCTGTCCCCGCACAACACCGGAAGCGGGTCCCTACTTCAAAACAAGATGATCCAAAGCAAAGAACTTTTTGAATCCATGGTCAAACATCCTTGTTTTAAAGACACCCCTTTCGTCTTAATTCTAAACAAATACGATCTTTTTGAGGAAAAACTCAAGCACACTCCGCTAAGTGCGTGTGAGTGGTTCACTGACTTTAGCCCAGTTCGGCCCTACACCAACAACCAAAACCTAGCCCACCAAGCCTACTACTATGTGGCTATGAGATTCAAGGACCTTTATGCATCTTTGACCACCCGTAAGCTTTTTGTGTGGCAAGCACGGGCCCGAGACCGTGTCACTGTTGATGAAGCGTTCAAATACATAAGAGAGATTGTGAAATGGGATGATGAAAACGTAGAGACCTATTATAATGGGGCTGAGGACTCATTTTATAGTACAACTGATGTGAGCTCGCCACCATTCGTTAGGCAAGATGAAGTAAGCTGAACTATCTTTGATCGGTGTTTATTGTTGTAGATAAGATGGTGAATAAGCTATCATTTTATTCAGATTTTGAAAAGTTGGTGACTGTTTATGTACTTGGGAGGTATTTATTTGACCGAGTGTGGAATAGCTCTCGTGTAACTTAATACGAGAAGGGTTAAGATCCGGTTTTTTGATGTAACAATGTTTATAACGCTTTGTGTTTGTGTTCCTTGGTGCATTATAACGTTGGTTTATGTATGCTAACCGAGTCAGCTGATGCAGTTACTGTACCAACAAAGTTTGTGTTTAGTCGTGGGGCTAAAATGATCCATTATCTATTTTAAGAACATTCAGAATTTATATAAAAGTTGAGGTGGTTTGATGTATAACTGCTTGTAGCTAAAGGTTTCTCTCAACAACTGAACCTGAAATTGCCGATAGTTTTAGTCTTGTTTTCAAACCAGCTACCATTCACACTGCCTTGAGCATCATTGATTCTCGAAGTTGGTCTGTATATCGGCTTATGTCAAAAGTGCTTTCTTAATAGTGATTTGACTAAAGTGTTTATTGAAACAAGCTTTGATTATGTTCACACAAACTATCCGAAGCATACCCCTCCCCTAAAATCAGCTCTTTATGGTCTCAAGAACTCGCAGTGCATAAAACCATTGATTTGTTGTTTATATCACCTTGGGTTATACTAATGGCAAATCTGATAAGGTATCAAGGTGGTCACAACATTTTATACCTTATTCTATATTACAATGGCATATTTTTTCATTGTAACCTATACTTCTTAGTCATCTGATTTCTCGTCTATCAACTTACTTTGTCACTGCAGTCATTAAGTGACTTTCTTATTTTTTGGGAGTGTTGTCACTAGATCTATTAGTGGTCTCTTTCTTCTCATAATTCCTTTTCCCATATAATCCTTGTCCACGTTTATATGCTCGTTCGCAATCATCCTTGTATTCTAGCCGACACAAAGTCTCTCTAGGTAATCTGTTTTGTATTCATAAGGTTCATCGCTTGCTGGTTTAGATGTATATTCATCATGATATCGCATATGATTTTTAACTTGTATATGTATGACTTTACATTCATAAACCTCATATGAAGACTCTTGAGCGCATTCAGTATATTCAAGGTACACTCACTCAAGATCTTCACATCTACTGACAACTATCAACCGTCTTATGCATATCAGGCAGGTTTCCCCAAGACTAGACGATATCTTTCAAGATCTTATCACTCATTGTAGTGCCGAAATTTAAGAACAGTGGGGTTGTTAATGCAATTGGCGATGACTCGTAGTATGGCTTCGTAAACTCTTAAAGTACATTGTTCTCTATGGCATACTACGATTGTTTTTCCGATGTAATTACATTTCACTTGCCGTCTTTATCATGTATGATGTCAAAGAACTAAACATATGAAAATAGATTCGTACTTTGTTAGAGGACGCGTTGCTATCAGTTGGGCAAGTAACACGTTGTATTTACCAAGGGCTTACCATCCTCATAGTTGTGCTTTGAGTTCACTTGAGTGTTGGTGAATCTTGCTTGGCTACACGAGTGTTTACATGTATCTAATTCCTTCATAACTGCTTGCATGTACACGGCATGCCAATGTATATGAGATCATATGCCTTCATGTATGCTGTGTATACTAATCGGTGATGCATGCAGAGAATTCCACATTATTTAACATACCGTGTATGTGAGTTTGGCACCATTGATAAGGCAAGACTGAAGTGAAGCAGATAAGATGGTTGAGAAGTCTGGTGAGTAAATTATCCTTTTATACGAACTTGAGACAAGACCCGCTTGACGATATTTTTAGTGAGGGTCAAAGGAAGGTGTCGAGTAGAGTGCTTGTTTGCTCTACAAAAAGGAAGCGATAACCAGCTCCTTTAAACAAGAATTGTAAGATTAGTCATTAGAAATAAGGTCACAAGTCAATAAAACAACTTGTTTGCAGAATGATTCGGAAAGGCATATTAGGTTCTTTCCCCTACATGAAAAAACCTGGTTCCATTCACGATTTGAGTGAATATAAATAAAATCACAATGAATCATGAAATACCATGCCAACAAGTAAAAATATGAATGTTGAAACATGATTTGATTTAACCACGAGGGGCGGGAGCGGGGACCATGTTCAGAATCTTCAAAATGAAAGTGTAGGTAAATGCATCCTCTTGGAGCTTCTCAAACCTAAATAAAAACATAAGTCACAAAATGTAGTGCACTGTAGGAGAAGCTTAGGCTTTTTATTTCTCTTTTTTTTCCTATAAAAAAGTAACTGCGCGCTATTATTCGGATCTAGCAAACCGGACTGGGTCTGAAACCATTCCAGAAAGTAGTTTGGGTGAAACCGGTTTGGCTCTGATCCGATCCGCCAGATTGTAACTGGTTTGGGTATTATACCTTGAATCCATTTGGAAAACGCTCCGATGCGGTATGGTTTTCACTTAGAAACCAGTTTTCAAATGATCCGGTTTGGGCCGACTCTAACCAAACCAGTTTTCAAACTGATTCGGTTTGGCCCAATACTGATTTTTGTGCACCTTTATCTAGAACCTTATTGAATTCGGAAAAAGAGGCAGATTAGGTGCAATGGCTGAAAACATATAAACTTTTAGTACCAGTGTCAAAAACTCGAAATAGATGAGGTTGACCCACAAAGACTTTTTATCCCATTTTTTATAAATAATAGCCGTAATAGAATTTAAATATTAAAGTTTTAAATCTAATTTTCATATTTCAACAGTTGAGGTAAAATATAATCCAAATAGATCCATAAATAAATGGGTCGAAATTTATGAAGAAAAGAAAAAGATGATTTAATCATTACCTTCCTGATTTGGAGAAGTGGCCTGCTCCCATCTCACATTTAAACAACAATAAATTCTCATCTGTTTTCATTTCTCTCAGCTTGGCAACAAACTTAGCAGGTTCAGAATAAAGTACACGTGGATCTGCAGAACACATAATAACTCCAGTTAAAATAACGAGATAAGTAGTGCTTTAAATACAAACAATAGAGAAGAACTCTGGTAGAAAATAGAGAAGCTCTTTTAAACATACTGTAGTTTCCAAAACAAACTTGAAACTAACTGAATTTAAAAATAATAATAAATTACTTCAACCAGGGTTTTGCAACCCCAGATTCTTACTGAAATATAATTACTTATTTCAATTTTCATTTTAATTGAAATATAGTTTTCTATAATAGTTTGTAATATTTTAATGTTTTTATAAAAATCCAAATATACAAACTTGTCTAGTTTTTTTCTACGTTTCAATATAATTGTTGTTGAAAACTAAGTTGTTTGTAACATAAGGTACTTTATGAATATTATGAGACCGAAAAATACTTTATTTCAAATACAACTCAGTTTTTAATGAAATTTATAGCAAAATATAGAAATATCAAGTATTACAAACTAGAAGAAAAACTAAAATATATCTATAACGAAACTGATAAAAAGAAAAAGACAAAAGAAAAGTATTATATTTCAAATTGGGTGGGTGAGACCCGAGATAAACTCCGGGTACAGTATTTTTGAAAAACAAACAAATTGGTTTAGTTTTAAAAGTTGTTTTAGAAACTTACAGTAGTTTTGAAAAAATAATTGGAATACAGCAAATAAAAGAGGTCAAGAGCGACAACTATGTAGAGATTGAAATATATCAAAAACTCAAGAAACCCAGCCTACCATTTAATCCAGCAGTAACAAGTATGGCCGGATAATTCTGAGCCTTTACCTGTTGGAAAAAGAAAGCCATCAGTAAATAACTTCAACATTCAATAATCAAGAAACACCATGTTGCCATTAAAATTTTCAGGTCAATAAGATAGAAATTGAAGAGAACACTCACATTGTCAACTGGTGAATATGATTTCATGTAATAGTAGAACTCTTCTTTACGAGGATCACCCCATTCCTGCAATAAAAGAAATATGAAACCATCATTCATTCCTTAGAGCTCGTATAGTCAACTTCTATCAACTTAAACAGGTCACAAGTCACTAAAATGTTTACAGTGTTTTAAATATAGTGGTAATCGTATTAATTACTTTAAAAAGTAAAAAAGATGCATATGGACCAAAAGATGAAAACTAGGTCGGTTTCTACCTGGACATAAAAATTACTCATTTTAACCCAAACCCATTTTGCACCCAACATGCATGTTTTGTCATTCTAGTAAATATTGTAAAGCAGAAGCATGATATTATCTAGTTTTGAATTTCCCAAATGGAACACAAATTACCTCCCATTCTCCTGTAGTTAGAGGAATTGTTGGATCGAGCATTGTAGTCACAACATCTACAAATGGCACTCCAGCTACAGCTGCCTTAAATAAATCAGGGCGCATGTTTAAAACAGCACCAATAAGCAAACCCCCTGCACTTCTTCCATTGATGCAGAGTTTTTCTTTTGTACAATATTTCTTTTCTATCAAATACTCAGCACAGTCGATAAAATCTGTAAAAGTATTCTTTTTGTGGAGATACTTCCCGTTTTCATACCACTTCCTCCCCATTTCTCCACCACCACGAATGTGGGCAATTGCATATATGAAACCACGGTCCAACAAAGACAATCTTGAAGCTTTAAAACTAGGATCCACGCATATCTGCACGATAAATCAAAATTGCATCACTGACAAAGTAAAAGTTAAAGCATGTGGATCTGATGACGAAATCCACATGACAAACGAAATGGATACGGATATATAAAATGATATAGTACCACAGTCTACACAGCAAGATTATCAACTATACACATTTATGCACATACACAGAATAATAAAAACTGTAATTAAACTATCCCAAGAACACTTACCACTTTCATCATGCATTGGATTACACAGATATTCAGTGAGTAAAATTAGAACACAAATGGAAATGATCTGTCTCTTACTACTTTCATATTTATGGCTTTTTAGTCATAACTCTTCATTAAAAGTTCACCCTGCTTGAACAAAATGCAGCACCACGACTGATCCTTAGGTAACAAGTCTAGATGCAATAGAAGCATGTAGATTAACATTTAGCAATTGAATGGAAGCAGAAACTATAGATGCAATTGAAAGAAGGAAACATGTCAGCAGATAAGAGCTATGTTTGCTAGAGATGAAACATTGATTTGGGACATGCCCACAACAACAAAGAGAACATGAGAAAAAGCATAAATTAATACATACAATTTGTGAGAAAAAAGGTAAGACAGAAGTAGAATCCAGCACATTCATTACCTCATAAGATCCATAGCCATAGAGCAATAGTGGATCAGAGCCATCAAGCTTGACCAGATCCTTTCGATAGACAATTGATAAAGGAACATGAGTGCCATCTTGAGCGATTGCCCATTCCCTTTTAGTTTCATAGTTTGAGGAATCAAAACCACCTAGTACCTGATTCCATCAAAAGCAGTCCATTAGACCTAATAATTAAGATTTTTATACCTAATATGAAAGGAAAACAAAAACAAAAACAAAACAAAACAAAACAAAAGGAGAACTTAAAAGATGGTCAGCAGTATGACAGAAGAACTCTATTCCTTACATGGATATCCTCTGATGTAACTACCAAAGGTAAAAGTGTACCAAAGCATCTAAAGAGAACTAAAAGAAAGAGAAAGCAAGCTAAGATGAATAATATCAACGATCATGTAACTTACTGTTTCAATTTTCTTGAGAACTGAAACTCCTGTATTCATATCATAATCATATGTAGAAGAGGGTGTTCTCAAAGAGCTATAACGAAACCGCAATATGCTTGAAGAAAATTGTGACTCTGCTGGACCCACTGAATAAACTGGATCAATAAAATCAACAGTTTGACCGCCTTGGAGACTTTGAAGTGGTTCACCAACAGCTGGAAGTGAGAAGAACGTTACCCGGGGCAGACCCTTTTCACGCTCATACATGACAAGATGGTCACTAAAAAGTCTTATGTCCTGTATTTTCACACTGAAAATAGAAAAATCCAGAAAAAGGAATGAAATGAGTATGAGCCTTGAAAGAAGTAATTGAATTACAGTCCCTAAATGGATAGTAGAAAGGCTAATAATATATATAATTCCCAATAGAGAGTGTAGACTAACCATCCATCATTTCTAATGAAATCTTAGAAGTTTAAAGGCATATATAATAGATTTGCTGATACTTGATATATTAATTAACACAGGCATATATAATAGGTTTGCTGATACTTGATATTAATTAATGCATAGAAGACTCAAGTAAATGAGACATTTGAACTAGTTATATGAAGAAAAATAAAAAAACAATGGATTGGCATAACTGCTTCAAATAAAAGCCTCTCGATACAAAGCAACCTGCTAAAAAACAAAACACACTCTGCCCGCCAGATGAAATTATTATTAGATGCATGCTAAGAAAAACTGGAACATTCAGAAACATAAAATAACTTTGTTAAAATAAAACATTGTTTAAATTATTCCACTACTAATACGTCAATTGACCACTTTAAGGGTAAATCACATAGTTCAACAAATTTATTAAAAAACACATTAGAATTGCAACATACAATAATAGTTCCAGTCTACTTGCACTGCAGAAGTTAAGTCCAAAAGGAAATACCAAACTAGAGGGCTGTGGAAAAATTTTAAGCGCATTTAGAGTTATACTGAAAAGAAATAAAGCTCCAAATTCACTACATGTTTATTTTGTGTGGAGCTGAATCATAAGAACAAAATACATAAGGTGCCTAGGTTTTCATCCCAAGACAGAACAGCATTTGGCCGTTACCTTTAATGCCTTAGCATTGCTCCCATGAGCATAAGACCCATGAAATTATATGAAGACTTCCTACAGATAAAAGAGGAAATTCATCTAGGTATAAACAAAAAGTTAGTGTAAATTTATTTCATTTGGTTAGAGGTTTCACAACTAAAAACCCAACCATATACACTGGTAGTGCCTTTTGTTTTCTTTTTAGAGAACAGCATGCACTGGTAGTACTCAACAGATCAGTGAATAGTCGTTACAGAATGCATAGATGATATTGTTTGTGAAAGGATACAGTTACGTATTCATATTTTGAAAATGTTACTTTATGTGGAAGTATAGGATGTCTGTTCTCCAACTAGTTAAGTAACACGAAACATAATCAGAAATAGAGTCTGGTTACTTATTCACATGTTTAAATGCACAGGCATATGTGCTAATGGCCTATCTTCTCCACTCCATTTATTTAGGGTTTTCCCATGTAACTGATGCTCTAAACTAAGTCTAAAGAATTTGAATTAAAACAGAATATTTTATTTAGACAAAGTAGGGTAGTCCATGACACCATACACAGCATATGTTGTTGCCACAGTTCAGTAGCCCTAAGGCTACAACATTTATGGACTTGTATGTTCATTGCAATGAAGTTATTTCCCACTACAATTTCTAGATGACTAATCAACTCTCCACATAGTTGTTCATACTTGCTGCTAATCTCCCAAAAGACCTAAAAAAATCTTCTTTGATACTAGCAACATGTACTCTTTTTAAACCATTGACAAATTCATCATCTGGCACATTCTTGATACATCCATCTATTGATTATGCCATTGAAGAAAATAATATGCTTTGTCGCTTAAAAGTAAAGGTGGAAAGATGGGTGGATTAAACACGTTGGGTAAAGGGTCAAAAGGGGATACTTTTTTAGTAAAAATCCATACAGGTAGGGTTGACCAGCATAAGATTGTCCATTTTCAGATTCTTATATACAGTTAGCATTAAACATATTACGTTTACATCATTATTACAATAATAATCAAGATTTTTGAATAAAAATGGTTTAAGAATTTGACAGCATTAAAAATAGACTTTATGTGACTTTAAACCCACTGGACCTGCTTTGACCGTTCCCCTTTTAACTTATATTTTTTTAAACTGACACTTAGAAATAAAGCATTAACCTGTTGACCCATTTATAAGCAAATGGTTAACAACCGCCACCTATACTTAAAGTATTCATCATTTGTGATGGATATTGAGTAAGTGCTTGAAATATAAATATCTCAACACTCAAGTCAACAAGAAAGAACAATCATTTGCACCAAACAAGAAAATTTATATTGAACCCTCTATAAGAAGTAAACTTGAAACTTGACAGGCACCTTTCTCTGTGAGGAAGAAGCATTGTAGTTGCATTTACATCATTCAGGGGACAGGCAAGTAGTTCTGAATTGAAAGCCTCCTCACTCCTCCTTTTGATGAAAAAATGATTGCCACGGTGGCTGACTGATGTGTCAATGCCCTCCAACCGAGGTGTCAAAACCATAAGACCATTTTCAGGCTTTGAGATATCCAGATAGAAAATAGACCTTGTAGTTTTACTTTCTGATCCAACAAAGAGATACTTTTTGCTCTCAGAAGCTTCAAGATCTAGCGAAAACATATCATCCTTTTCATGATAAAGACATGAATCAGTTGATTGATTTGTACCCAGCTTATGAAACCACACCTGTAAACACCCAACTAGTATGTCAGAAAATCAGATTTATAATTTGATGTCTCAGTTTTCTGTAATCATGTTGTTTCATGGTGTTTTAGCATATCTTTACTACAAAAGCATTTCCGCACACTTATATGTAAAGTTACAGGGGTATTTGGCGGGCAATAGTAGGGTAGTGAATATATGGTGATACGGCTCCTGGCATGAGTTCCATTACATAAGGTGACAACGGACAAGTCATTCGAATCAAGCATTTTACATTTGTCTTAATTACCCCAATATCCTTGTTCGATCTATACAAGATTGAAGATACAAGCAGATTTGAAGAAGAATATTGAAACACTTCAAAGTTTCAACATGCCAGTATTTTACAGTTATGTTTCTGTTTTTGAAATTATTGGATTCAATTTTTAGTTTACGTTTATCTAATTTCCTAATTGCAGACTTGCAGTACTGGATATTATATAAATAAAGGTCATACATCACAATACACAATGAACATAATTTTTTAGATGATTTTACATAAAGCAACATAAAACAAAATCACAAATAAAAAACTGCTGGAAGCTTCAACAGTTTAAGAGCCACAAAAAAGCTGAAATTGAAAATTTCCTATGTTTAGAATTACGTGTTAATTGTAATTACATAAGTCAGAAAGAAGATTAATTCCCTCCAGCTTAAAATTTACCTTGTATGCCCTCAGAATTTCATCCATAGTGATGTATAGCAAAGCCTCATCACCTGCCCATTCAAGATAACTAGTTACACCAACCAAGGGCTCGCCAACTGGAGAACGAGTCTCAGCATCCATGACATGGATGGTATAGATCTCATCTCCTTTAGTGTCTTCTGCACATGCTACCAACTTATGATTTGGACTGACCTAGAAATGAAGCAAAAAGTTAATTTCAGAAAACATATGTTTTACAAAGTATGTTCGTTCTTACTTCAAAAGCACCAATGCTATAGTATGCGTGTTCTTTAGCCTTGACATTTTCATCCAAAATCACATGCTCTGGGGGAGCTTCCGATCCTGTAGGCATTATATCGTGTACAGATGGCACAGACCCACCATTTTGTACAAGGCGTCGACAATGTTGTACATACTCCTTCCCCTCCAAAGTTCGCTCATAATAATAGTAAGGCCCCTTACGTATTGGTGCAGATATATCATCCTCTTTAATGTGGCCTCTTAGCTCCGCATAAATCTCATCTTCCAAATGTTTGGTTCCTAAAATGCGAACAATCTTTTTTTAGAAAGATTGGACTTGTTGTCAAGAAAAAGTACAGATAAAGAAAATTTTCTAAGATATACATAAGTGACTGAAAAGCTAAGACTGCAATAAGGTTGTTACTGCACAACTCAATAAACCTAACAAAACCTGTGGCCAACGTAAATAACTAAATAAGTGTCCCATATAAGGTCCCTGTATCTCCACATTTCATCCTTTCTTCACAAATTTCTAGTTGTTTCTCAAGCACAACAAGTGCATCTTTTATGTCTATTGCAAACTTACGCATTCTTTGTTCTTTCCAGCTCTTGTTTCATTGTCTAAAATATGTTGATACCTTTCTCAAAATTTCATCATTGTATTAGCAAATCAACTTCTATGCTTTTTTAATACATTCTTTTCTAAAACTCCATTAAAATAATCATCAGGTTTGTTTTCCTTGTCTGCCTTCTTTTCAAGTACATTTCTTTTTTTATACAAATAAGCAATAGTTATATTAGTTAGTTTTACAATCCGACCGAGCATACTTCTGAAATGCGCACTTCTGTTTAATATTTTGGTCCAGAATTATACTCTTTTATTAATTACCATCTACATTTTATTTCTATAATACGAAATAGATACACTCTTCATGTCAAAAACAAGATCTACCCATTATTACCTTCTAGCCTTAGAATGAACTGTTTCCATGTAACAAACTGACTACTGTTGCCCAAATGTCAAACTAAAATTATGCAAACTACTTGCATTTCATGTGGCCACATTCTTAACTCATAACAAGAAAGGGGTAACTTCGTAAAATAATAACCAACTTTTAAAAGCGTTCCAATTAGGTAACTCATGTTTGAAAAATGTTCCAATTAGTTCACTCAAATTTTATGTTTTATTTAAAATATAAGTTTGAACATGTTTTTATCGTGTTTTTCTTCTAGTTTCAATTAGAAAATATTATTTTCTTTCTTTTATGCTAATGTGAAACGGTGATGTGAATTTTATGAACTTTTTTTATTTTTTAATATAATTAACATGTTCTTTTTATTTTTTGATCTAATTTCATATATTAAAAATTTCGAATCCCACATCTTTTCCTCAGTTGCTTTCTTCAAATAAGAACATGTCATGATGACTTGATGTGATGGTTTAGTAGTCCAATTTGAAAAAAACCCAAGTGACTAAATTGAAACACTTTCCGAACTTTGATTAATATGCAAACTTGATTACTGTACATTTATCCCAAATCACCACAACTGCACTTAATTTCAACTCCAAACGACACGAATCCTCTCAATTATCAACAAAATCAACTTCCATACGAACATTCACATCAATTTCAAATTCAGACCGCTACATCTAGAAAAAAGGTAAGAAATTAGCTACCTGACATGATGAAATCGGTATAAAAGTTCTCTTGTTGAAGGTACGAAAGTACTTCAGGATCGGAACGAGAATCGTCACGAAGCCAGTAGTAATTATCAACCCTAACGTCTCCGAACATCTCCAATTCATGCTTCACCTTCTTAGCCACAGGTGGCTGCACAGTGTTCGAATCAGTAGCAGCCATAGATGATTTTGTTGAAGAGAAGCTACTGTTTGTTCTTGTGTGATATCGTTGAGATGATCGGAGGATGTCGGTGCCGGAAGATATCGTTAAGCTAACGCACAGAATTCCCAGTTTAATTCGAGCCGATGGGAATACCGATATCATTTTTTGTTTTTTTAGTGTTTTTAATTTGGGGGAAATTGCGTAACCATTGTGACTGTTCATAGAAATAAGTCGTATTGAAAGATATTTTTTTACGAATGTTCTTCTATTTAGGTAAACACTAGTGCAAATAACGTCGTGTTGATGGTGAACATCGATTTTTGAGGGCGGGAGTGGTCTCGGTAGTGGGACGGGGGAGTAGAGGTGACGGTTGGCTCACTCGTGGTGGTTCGCGAAACATTGTCCCACTTGAATTCGTGAGTGGTATAGCAAAGAGACTCCGTCATCCGACTCACATACATGGTAAGGAGAGTTAGCTGATAAGATTTGACAGTTGCCACATATAGTTGTTTAACGGCTTTTTATAAAAAAGAAAATTAAATTAGGACTAAACTAAAAAATAATAATAATAAAACATTTTATGTTTATACCTGATTTCAAATTTGGTTATTAATCTTTAAATATTACAACAAACATCTTTTATCTTTGATGTTTGTAACAATTATGATTTTTTAAACTAGCTTCGGATAAATTTTGTAGTTAAATATTGTCACATGCAAATCATATAAGGGTAATTTTGTAAAATTCATCTTACCCTCTTCTAACAAACTCCAAATTAAGGCTGTTCATGTGACCTGCATACACAATCAGATCATTCTCATTAGAGGCATTGATATTTATGAATAAAGAAACTAAAAGATGCTACACATACAAAAGACTTTATTTTCTTTAAAAAACTCAAGAATAACAACTTATAAGCTATTGGTTAAATTTAACGAAACAAGTAAAGTACCTAAAGTAGAGCACGAGGACAGGAAACAACACCGAGCAAGTTATAGGAAATGAAAGCAAATATACTAGAAATGAAGAAATGGAAGATGAAAATTCAAAGAAAAGAAAAAGATTTCCAGTTCTACATCCAATCCTTCAAATATCTAGTCAAAATGAGTCTTTCGACAATGCTTCAAAGGCATACGATAATTGCAAAACATTGGTGTTGAGGGTATTTTTTATAAGTTTTTTTGTTTGAAAAAAAATGTATGCACTGTATTTTAAAATTTTAAATGAAACCAAGTTTTATTTAATTTTAAACTTTTTATTTTAATACTTTTTAATATATATTTTAAGTGATAATATCTGATCCATCAACAATCATATATATGTGGATCTTAGTATTCAATGGTCTTCGTGTTAAAATGGTAGAGACAAGTGCTTGCGATACAATCCATCAACTCACACACACATACAAATGATCAAATCGTATGATTTCATTATTACTCTATAATTATTTAACACCGGAAATGAACAGTACTTGATTTAATGGTTTCCAGGTGTTAGCTTTTACCCTTTTTAGTTTTTGACGTGGCGTGCAGTCCTTGACGTGTTCCACACTTGGCACATGCCCCACCATCTGTATGTCTGTCTATTGTTTCCAATTCTTTCTACAAACTAGGGTGTCTTCTACCCTAGAGTCGGAGTACGAAGATTAGAATGGCTCTTCGACAGCAACAATTTAGATGAAAACATGAGGCGAATATGAAGATCAAAGCCCTTACAACACTCATATCTTAGTAGCGATTATCCTAGGGTGGGGGACTTACTATAGAAACACACACTCAAATGAATAAACAAGATTTTATTTAAGGAGTATTGAGTCTTATATAGCTGGTCGCATGGTCTATAAAAAAAACTCATTTGACTTGATCAAAACACTTGAAATAAGTTTTAGATTGATTAAATTCTTTAATAAACAATAAAAGGCTTGACTTTACACTTAGGGGGCGTTTGGTTGGAAGGAATGAAATGAAATTAAAAAACTAGTATAATTTTCAAGTAAAATTGTGTTTGAGTGAGCAATTAAAAGTAAACCCAAGGGAATGTTTCACCTCAAATTCCCTTGGTTGTGGGATTTCAAAATCCTTTCACCTAGAGAGGGAATTTGAAATCCCACAACCAAGGGAATTTGAGGTGAAACATTCCCTTGGGTTTTACATTTCATTACCCACTTAAACATAGTTTTGCTTGAAAATTATACTAGTTTCTCAATTCCATTCCATTCCTTCCAACCAAACGCCCTAGACTTTAACTTGGTCTCATATGCGGACCTACATTGTGTTCAAGGGATCGCTTGATCCCATAAATTTTTTATTTATTTTTTAGTGTACATACGATTTATCTCAATCATCCCCCTAAAATTTCCTACTTTGACCCCATGAAATTTTAACTGGCCTTAAAGAAATCAATTTAAGATTTTAAAATTTAAAAGAAAATATTAGCAAACACTAAAAACTAATTAGCATGTACTTAAAAAACAAATTATAAACTCAATAACTATTTAAACGGTTAAATTCATTGTTTTGTTAACTATTATAAACTTGTACCTAATAAATATTTTAAAAGTTAAACCTATTATTAAATAGTTCAATTATTAATCAGCTAAATTAATAATTAGTGTATAGTTCAACTACAATTTATGAAGGGAATTGAATGAACGAGATTGTAAACATATTGATTGTTGTTACCCACCAAGCCCCCAATAGCCTAAATTTTAATAAATTATTGCTATACAAATCCTTAATTTAGGTATTTTGAAACTTGTCGGTTGAATACTTTCTTAATAATATATTGATTATTAATAGTTTAGTCTATTTTAAGATATTTATCTTAATGATGTAAGAGGATTGGTCATGAGAATTTAAGTGATAACTGATAATTGTATTTATTATATAGTTTATATTTAAATTTCCTTTATCTTTTTATTATGTGATCTGACTCCCCAAAACAAATTTTTTATATTAAGCGATAGACAACTAATATAAAAAAGTTGCGACACGCATAAAAAATAACTGATAATTGTATTTATTATATAGTTTATATTTAAATTTCCTTTATCTTTTTATTATGTAATAAATTTATTAAGCTTTAGTCTAAAGGAATTAACCCTAGGCTAATATTTTCCAATTTTGATTGTTAAAAAATCCATTATGTCACACATTTTTATGGTTACCTAAAGATTGCATACACTTCATTGTAGTTCTCCTTCTCAGGTATAACATCTTCTAAATCTAACATGTCAAAGCATCGTATCTTTTGAGGATACATTTCTGGCATCTCTTCAAAGGATAAAAATGTATTAGGCATAATGGGAGGATTCAAACTTCCAATAAACAACATCAAATCCAACTGCCAAACTTTAAGACGTTTCCACTATGTATAATCTTTAAAAAACATCCAAAGATTTTCACACTCTTCAATCCAGTTCTCCCCCTGTTTGAAGCCTGTGTATTCTTCCGTTCAAACGCCAAACAAGGGTTCAAATATCATTAATTAAAGAATATTGAAGATGCTTGAACATGAGAAAGAATTTCTCACAGTTGCATGGATCCTTAGATTTTACAAATTGCTTGCGATTATTGTTGCTTGTACCATATGCGTAGTCATCTATCTTCATCCACAATGACTTCCATTTTCTTTCTTACTTTATGGCCAATATATGTTCACATGTATACTTTGTCGTTCGTTTCATGTGATTCAAATTGTAAATATGATTGTCCAATAAAAGCATGACAAATAAGTCTTAAAACTAGACTAACAAAATCCTGGTCACCTTTGGCGTCATTGTTATATAGTCGCCTTATTATGCAATGGTTTTTTTTATGTTTTCCTTTAACTAGCTTTGATGCTCTTTACTTCTATCTTTAAATCTTTTAGGGTTTTCGGTTGTTTCCTAGTCGATGACGATGAGATTGTACTCGTCTAATAAGTGGAAATGTTTCCAATAGGTAGCCTTGTAGATCAATTTGTTTAGGGTTCTCTTTTTCACACTTTTGACCCTATTTTGTGTTTATGTTTGGTTGGTTATGGTGTTGTTCATTTGACATGTTGTTGAATGTATGTGTTAATGTTTGTGAGTTTAAACCCTAATAATGTGAAACCCTAGTTAGTTATTGCTGCTTACTTGATTTGGGATGATGTTTCCGAGTCTAAACCATAATTTTTTCTTGCAAAACCCGGTCTTTCTTTTAAGGTTGTTTTTTATTTTTGTTGATGGCTTAATGCTTGTTCAATATGTGCTATAATATCAGTACAAGGATGGATGATGTTGGGTCAATAATAGTGACACTTGCTTCATTTGAGATGATGTGTGATTGATTTTAAATCAATATTGTTGGGTTGACTTGGATCAATGTGATGATTCGTTCTTACGAGATCTATTGCTACCTTGATGACATTTAATCTGCGTTATGACTTATATGAATGCAAAACTCTAAATTATTACTGTTGTTGACTTGATTTGGGTCAATAATTATGATAGTTCATTCATCTAATGTCATTTGTTGGCTATACGACAGTGGATCTATTTTTGGTAATGGTGATGACGTTTTGTCAATGATGATGATCTTTGCTTAATCAAAGACTGCCTTTAATCCTTAACAAGATACTAAAGAGTTTAAACCCAATCTATTTTGGTGTAAACCCTTATGTTAAGGGGCTTCATGAGTTAATGAAAATCAGAACCTGCCATCGTTTGTTGTTAACATATTACATAATATAGATGTTAATGATTGTGTGTTATGATGCGTATGACTTAGCCGATAATGAGCGTAAACTAAACGTTGGGGTTTAGCCTTGTCTAAACCATAAAGTCATTGATTAATAGGTTGTGATGACGAAATATGTTTGTTAGTGTTCATTCTTTTGTCGTGACAGTCGTGTTATTTTGCAGTGACAACAAGCTGGAATTTATGAGCATATTATTTCAAAATTATACGAATAATGTATGTATTATGGTTTCACGAATCCGTATATACGATGTTTGCATCCCGGGATAGAAATATGAACAACTTTTTTATGACACATTGTTATGTCTATTGGTTTTAAAACAATCAGACTATAGCTGTCCACATATTTGATAACCTTGTATAGCAAACAATGAGAAATAGTAATATTTTGGCCTTCTCTTTTCGTCCACCATACTTATTAACTCTTTTTTTTAGAGAAATAATCAACTTTATTGTCTTTCCATTATAGAAAACACACAGTTAAACTTATGAAAATAAAATTTCTTACTAATTCAATTGTCAAGAAGATAAACATAGAGGCTATGTTTATGGTAAAAAAACCGCCTGATGTTCATTATTATAGCGTGATAACCATCTTTAGTTTACAACCGTAACAAATTAAGGTGTTGAGCTTCAAACGTTAATCATGTATTAATCTCACTAACAATTGAATTGTTAGGTACCTAGACACACTTAACAATGTAATTGTAACGTTATTGTATTTTTATCGATTGTTGTTTTTTTAACAAACCTTCTGCATGTACTTCGATGTTTTGCTAAGCACGAAGGACCCCTGGTTTATTGTTTTATTATAAATCATAAATCATAACTCATAACTCCTAAAGGTACTATCAAATAAATAAGGTCTTCAAGTTCTCCGTTCGTTTCCCCCCAAAAGCTCCAAAATCACACGCTTATGAGAGTATAATCTGAGCAAATCGAATCAAGCATTCACCATAACAATGGCGGATGATCAGGATTTTGAAATGTGGGATGACGAATTCCTCGAAAAAGCTATACAAGCCACTGAAGCAGCAGTTTCTTCCTCCTTTTCAAACCCTACTCAACAGCCACCGCCACCGCCGCAGCAACTATTCCGGCCGCCTCCGCAACCCGTTTATGCTCCTCCGATCAGTTATTCTCCTCCAAGAGAGTTGTCTCAGAGGGTGAAGGAAGATAATCATAGACATTTTTCCGATAAGGGTTTCGACTGCTCCGTCTCGTTGAGTGGGATTAATCAGGGTTTCAATCCGCTTTCTTCTCGTTTGCATGACGAGGATCAATGTTCGAAGCAGCAGGAGATCGACCGATTGAAGGTTTGATTATTTCATGTAGTTACGCGTTAGATTGATAAAAGTTTACAACATTGTTTTCGGGTCATTTTCTATCAATGGAGTTGTTTGTGTAGAATATTCATGATCTGCTGTGGATAGATACACAATTACCGGTTTAAGTAGTTTTAATTAGCTGTTTTTTGCAGGATGAATTGGGAAGAGTGTCCAAGCTGCTTACTAACCTGGTATGTTCAATGCTCTGTTGTAATGCTATGCATAAATTTGTATGAAGGATGCTCTTAATGGAAGTTTGACTAATCATAAAATCGTAAATGTTTGAATCTTTTGGGAACTGAGTCAAAACTGAAATAAGCTCATGTTCTGAGTTGAGGATGATCTAGACATCTAGTTAGGATGAACAAAACAGGAAAATGTAACTTCTATAGTTGTAAAGATGATACTATGATTGGATTGTTTGTTTTTCGTTTGTGTTTATGCACTTTCTAGGGTTCTTGTTTCTTACACATATCTAGTGCATTAAATTATACTACAACAGATGCTCAGTTGCTCGCCTAACTTCTAATGGTATTCTTCTTTCTACAATAGTCTTGTGATTCTTTACTTGTCAGGATGATTGTTTCAACCTAGTTTGTATTTGATTTGATGTTACAGACGTCTGGTTTATAACAGTTGATTTTTTTTGCGTGTTGTATATTATAAAATTTGTCTAATAGATGGTGTTTGTAATTAATGAATATTTTTACACTTCTAGGAACAAGAGTGTTTAGAACTTAGGAAGGATAGAGAAAAGAACGATAAGCATCTTAGATTTGCTTCAGTAAATGGATCCAAAGATGCTGAAGCTTTCTTGACGAAGAATTCAAATCTGTGAGTAATATCTTTCTTTAATACTATTTCAAGTGCCCTATAGATACATCAATTATCCTTCATGATGGACATTGTGAAACAGACAGATCCCAGTTCCTATATTGATGGTATGTTGACTTTTATTTGATACGTGCAGAAGAATTGACCATTTGGCCCTGTATAATTTTAAAAGTTAGGAACCAGAAGGTCTCTGAATGGAGAAACTTGTGTTTTAGGCCTGTCTAATTTTTATATCAACTGTAGTTTTGAAAATGGCCAACCTTTAGGAAACAACTGTATGTTTTGTTTATTTCTCTTGCAACAACGCAAACGAGTTATCACAACTATGTGGTTTATTTGATAGCAAGTATAATGGTGAGGTACTTTTGTGTAAAATGGCATTTTATATAATTTTCTTCATTATTTAGAGTTGTTAACGTGGCAGGAAAAATAAAGATCCTATTGATGACCCTTTTGTCACTCTTCCAAGGACTAAAGGTACTTAAATCAATTAAATCTTTTTAGTTTTATGTATATTACTTTTTCAAGATTAGATGGGGATGCACTTAAAAGTTGTAATTTATAGAACTTCTAATGCAACGAGGTTGACAGTTTGCGAATGGTGTAGACTTCAGATTATGTTTTGGCACTAATGGGTCAAATGGGTACAATAAAAATCAGGTTAGCTAGAAATGGAAAAAAGGCTAGAGTCACTCAGTTACCCACTTTATGCATAACATAATCTAAATATTCTTGATAAAATTGTAATAAGCTTGATTATTATTGAATAAGATATTTTAACATGCTGATAATTTTTTTAAATATTTAAAGTTTTGGACTAAAAGTGTTTTGGGTCAATCTAGACTGATCTATCCTGTTTCAACTATAAAAAACTATTAGTTATGGGCTTATGGGCTGTTTGACCTCTACTAACATGCAGTATGATTTTCACTACAAACGTCTTTTAATTTTTTTTGGGTCTTAACCTGGCTTGTTTTACTTTTAATTAGGTGTAATCCCCTGCAAGGAGGTGGGTGTTCAGACTGATGAACATGCTGTATCAACTGATACGATGATAAAGAAGAATTTATCAGTTTCAAGAAAGTTAGCAGACATTTGGAAATTACAAAATGACCAAAGTCCGAGTAGTAACCTTGTTTCCAAGTTATTTGTGGCGTGTGAAGCAGATTTACAGTTCCTATTTGGATTCTTAGGTTTGAACATGCCATCTAAAAAGACCACAACTAAAATGTCTCCTAATGTTTGCATTCAGTCTGCTGAAGCTGCAAAAGTTTCACTTCTTTACTTAACATTAACAAAGGTAGGCTTCGAGTTATCGTTCTCTGGCTATTAAAACATTATATTTGGTTGGATTCAATAGTGTAGTCTCATATGTTTTAGATGTCATGCCTTCATATTATTCCTTAAAACTACTGTAAACTCTTTCATATGTTCGCCTTAGCCTTAGTGGACCTGGTTTATATAGGATGTGGTGCTTCCTTTTCATGCCTAGTTTATTACCTCTTGCTTCTGTATGATTGTTTGCCCTGTGCACAGTATAACTATTACTCATCATTGTATGTTAAAGATAGTTTACAACTTCCATTATTTGCATTCCTGTATGGTAATATGTCTTGTACTAATATTTTGTATTCTGCCCGGACTACTACACTAGTATTATGCTTTGCAATGCTATGTTATATATACTAATTTTTTTCTTTGGAGCCGGGGGGTCTCAGTCTCTCTGTCTCATGCTATAGAGGGAAGGCTTGCCTCCATTAAACCCTTCCTAGGCCCTAGAGATAGTTGCACTATGAGTGGGGTTATACTGGGTATGCTTGTTTGTTTGTTTGTTATCTTGCTTATATGTGTTCTTTATTGATACTACACAAAATGAAGTTTTCTACTATCATGGCTTCTGATTTTGTTATTAAGATATTCTCTAGTGACATCAATGAAGGTTGTATGTGATTTTGGCTGTTGAGTTTGCATAATATCTGTTTAATTAACATATCTGCAGCGTCTGTCATACTCTTAGCTGATTATCTGTGACTCTGTGTTCTGGCACGTGTACTTGTATTTTATATTCCTTAGAGAAGTCTAAAGTATAAACATGTTACATAATTATAAAGTATACTTGTGATAAATATTTTTATTTGCTGGTTGTCCCTAACAATAATTACTTGTGCAATGTGCAGATTAGTTATGATACAGGAAAATTGAGCGATTTATTAGAAGCATTGGTTGATCTCTGTTGTCTTCAAAATGTGAGTTTGTAGTTCTTATGCACCTGGCAAAACAGTCTTAGAATGAGAATTGCTGTTAGAAATGTCAGTGCCATTAGAATATAGTAGTTTTTGGTGTCTAGCTATTTGTTATTGATGGAACAATAAAGTCACTTAGAGCATTATTCTTGTTAAAATATAGCAGTGTTGAATTTTTTTTCTTATATGCTTACAAAAAAATATTGTTTTGTTAGGAATTAACTCTCTATCATTGTTATTTATTTTTCTTGTTCTTATTTTGCTTAACAGCTGAAGTTTTTGGTCAACAGGCGATGATTGTTCACAGATCTCTTTGCGTACTGCATGTGGTTGTGAAACACATTGTGAATATAGATAACAAATTGTGCTGCCGGTACGTTTCTTCCAACTCAATAAAATAGTGATCTTATGTTTATGTTTTTCTAATGTTCTCTCCATCTTGTCACATACTGCTTGTTTGTTCACGTGACATGATTTACAATAAAGGTGTCTGTTTCATTATTCGAAGCACCTCCATCTTTTTATAGGTTTCTTTTAAAATTGTATTATTTACTAAGTTTTTCTACCCTACTTTACAAATTTGGTTATTAGCAACCATTAGGTGATATTTGTGACTTTAATTTTGGTTCACAAGTTTTTTTATTGTTCTTGCTAGAAGCATTTAGATATTCCATCCGTTGACAATTCATTTAGTTAAACTATGAGCCAGGTAAAATGTTGCAATTTTAGGAATTAAGAAATAAATTCCAAATTTCAAAGATGGTTTAATTACTATAAACAGTCAAGCACGCTTCTATTTTACACTTTTTAATGTTTATTGCGGGTCGTGATGCTCTCCGCCTTATGAACTTTATTTGATTTTTCCAGTGTACTTTGCTCAGGGACAATGTCATTATTAATGACCCTTCCACTGTGAATAGAAGTTCTGGACAACATTCTGAAATGGGACATATGTTGTGTGAAATTACTAATGGGACCTCTAATCCACATCATCCAGTAAGTGCTAAGGAGATTCAGAACAAGGACAAATCGAGGAACGAATCACTGCAATTGATTTCTTGTTCCAAGTGGTTTTCCCTTTTTCAAACATTGCATCAAGTTGTCACGAGACAACGTGAAGAAGTTATAAGAGTGGAGGCAGTTTCTATCATGAATATTCTTCTTTTGAGAACTGATGCTTATACGGAAAGGGAGATGTAAGTTTTATTGTTCATTGCTGTTTGGTAGAGGGGCAAAGTTGGCAGGGTGGATTATGTAACGATGAAAACAGGTTCAGGTTGGATCGACTATTTTTCAATATGAGTCAGGTTGGCTTGGTCAACACTTTTTGTCAAAAGTTTAAATTTCTTTGAACAATCTGTGTGTCAAATATGATTACAGAAAGTATATTATATGAACAATATTCTAATTTTTGTCATGTAATGATTTAGGAGATTTCATGCGTTAATATAACTTTGGGTGACTTTTGATAATTTGATCCGTTTTTGCTTTAGCTGATTTTTTGTTTTCACCTATTTGACTTGTTAGAATACTTTATTGGGCCATTTATGAGTAAATGGGTTGAAATTGCCACCTATAAGTGTTTGGCATCTCACATTTTGTTATAATTTATAACCTTTTTGAAGTTTGTTGTGTAACTTTGACTCAAGGTAGGTACGGAGAGGTGCCAGTCTTCCAAAGCATCTCTCAACTATTAAGAAAAGAAGCTGGGGTTGGTGTGCAAAAGCAAGCTGTACGTCTTCTCTACCTTCTTCTAAATTGTAAGTTAACCTTATCTTATTCTAATCCTACAAAATTTCCATTGATTGACCTAAGACTAGTTTTATTCATTTTGTTAGGAAACCTTACTTTTAAATCATAGAAATTGTGTTCTTGGGATGCAACGTATTTTATGCCTTTTCTTGAAGTCGAGTTATGGAAAATAATTGTGGTGCTAAATTTGTAAAACAAAAATTACTTTTGAATTGAAAAAATTAACTGATTGTACTCTTATTTGTTTTATTTTTCTGGGAATCAGTTCCTTTCGTAATGGAATGGTGGTTATTTTGAGTTTATGAACCTTTCATAATTATTTACACTTTCAGGATGTATCTTCTTCTCCTTTTAATAAAGTATTGATGTTTAGTGAGAACTTGAGTTGAAAACCTGTACATCTATTCAATCTTTAGTGACTTATAACTGCTTCAGTGTATTGGTGCTTGAGGATATTACATTTCTTTTTCATTTACTTGATAGTTTTACTTTCATCAATATACTTATCAGCAGCTGAAGTTGTTTTCATGTAAAGGTCCAAATTTAATGCTGATGTTCTGTTCCTCTTCTAAAGAAGAGGGAACAAGTGCGAATGCTGAAAATGGCCATACATTTCAAGGATTGGGTTCTGTACTGGATGGTTTAGCTGATTGTTTAGCTTGTCATGGAAATGGTGCACCCACAAACTTGGTATGTTATGTGTATCAATTATCCTATATGATCTTTAGTTTGGTATCAAGTCAAAACGGTTTTTTTTACCTGTCTAAATGATTTGCAACTCTTTAGAAAATAGAAAATAGAAACATGGTGTAAGACTTTTAAAGGATGTACAATTAATAATAACTGGCTAGTTGAAATGTAAAACCAACCTTTACATATCAAAAGCGGGGTGCAAGTTGTGATCAAAACTTGGTCTAAAAGAAAGCTTGTAAAATACAACAAAATATATGGTCTACTTTATCCGTTTGACCCATCTCAAGGCTATATCACATTTGTTAGTCTTTTAGGTGCCTTACCTATAAACACATTAGCAAGTCAAATGATTAAAAGAGTTTAAAACTGAAAACCGACCCGAATATGTTTCGAAACAATTAAGATCAATTGTGAAACAAATCAAGTTGATGCCTTGTAAGCCTACACTGCTCGTGGAATCGAAAATCATTTTTCACGCTATGGTTACTGTAGGACGGCAGAAACCAAGGCAATTACCATAGGTGTGCACGTAGTTCGCACAAAACCAATTTTCATTCCTAATTCTGACAAACTTTGCGACAATACACTACATATTTTAGTAATTTATGTGCAATTTGACCAGCTAGTTTAAATAAATCTAATATTAGATTATTAAGCTTTGTGGATAAATGTAAATGCCACATTATGCCACACTACTTGCATATTCATACCCAATTCAAATTCACCTCAGACGAGCATTAATCTATACAAAATGAGTTGCTCTAAATGTTTTTAAGAGAGTTGATACTGAATTAACAGTTTCATATTTTTAAAATATTCAGGTCTTGAAACTACAACGGAATACCATCATTCTGCTGGCTTTTTTAGCATCCTCGGGGAGAAATGGTTTTGAAATTTTGTTGGGACGCAATCTTCCGAGAAGGACCAGTTTTCTTTATTTAATTCTGCAAATTTTGGCATCTGAAGTTGATATAGATACATCTGAGTGTATTCAGCCCCCTGAAGATTTCAGAGAAAGGTAATATAGTTTGACAACTTCCTTTACAATGCAGGGGGGATTTGGATGTGCTTTAGAAAACTGATCATCTGATTGTGATCATTTAATATCACATAATCAGTATTAAAACACATTCAAACACGGCCAGTGTTGTTCGGTCAAGTTCTCGTCATTGTCCATTCCAATTCACATTTTGTTTTGTTATCATTGTGCAGAACATTACTCATTCGGGAAGGACTTATTCTTCTAAATAGACTCGCGTCAAATCCCCAATACTCAACACCAGTTTTACATATCCTTACAAATAGAAGAGACATGGCTATCTTGACCATTGACATTGCTAGTCGGTTATCGAGGAAAAATAAGTGGTTGAGACAATCCGACAGCATGACCAAACAGATGAGGGAATCGGAGATTGTGGAGTTAGCTCGGATTTTTAAAAGGAGAGTGTTTGCTTTCTTAGGAGATCCCATTGCCAACTGATAAATATAGAACTTTGGGGCATTGGTTGCGGCAGAGAATGGTCAAATGTCTCAAGATTTTGAAAACTAGTTTTTTTGATTTTGATGAATGATGATTTGGGGTTGGTTGGTTGGCTTGTATGACCAAATGTACCACTGTAAGTTGTATTATTCAATGTATTTTGTATATGGTTCTTCTGTTACTTTTTGCATTGTTTCTTTCACATGATGGTGTTGAATGTTGAATTGCATTTATAACACCATCCAAGATGAGGTGACATATGGGAAAATGAGGTCCATGGCTCCTTTCACCCTCACTCTTACAATAAGAACAAGCTTTTAGACATTATAGTAAATTAAATGAATGGGCTCCTTATACACGTTTTGCTATGGGTTTGGTGTTGTTTGGTCCACGTACAGACGTTAAAAAAATGTTCTTTAAATCTATGTTACGGTAATTTAACACTCATGCTTAATTAAACAGAAATGAATCATCTTTCAAAGTCCACGCATGTCCCTTTCTTCTCATTCATAAATAATAAACTAAGATTAATTATTTGAATTTCATGCTAAATTCTAGTTTGTAACCTTTAAATTTCATTTGTTAATTTAAATTGCATTAACTCGACTTCAAATATTCAACTTAATATTCAAATTAGAAGGTAACCATAGACTTTATAAAATTTTAATAACCCGAACGAGTAAATATGATATTACACCATACCTTAAAAGCCAGATAACACATCTTTAATGTAAAGTGACACATGACTTTGCTAAGTTTCTTTTGATTTCAAACTCTCAAGTTATAATTATTGTATTTTACTATCATAATTTGATTTTATTATATATGTTTTCATCTTACAACTTTAAAAATATAACATCATTTAAAATTCAAATACATTATTGTGACATGCAGTGGTGAAACTAGGAATTTTTTTCTAGGGGTCCCTATTTTTTGGTGATTAGGTTTGTAACAAAATTATATAAAAATTTCCGGGTTTTCTGATCGGGTCGGGTCGGGTCAGGTCGGGTCAGAATGTAATTAAATTACATCGAAAATGTTAACAAAATTATAATACAAAAAAAAATCAAATAAAACTTACATTTTATAGTTGTTCTCTACGTGTATTAATTTTAAAATGAAACCGTTCCATTACATTTTCAATCGATGATTTTTTTTAACAACACAGCGGTACATGTTCCTAAATGTTAAATGTATCACACATACTATGAATTGTATTGAACTAAATAACTAATATAGTGAAATACTCAAATTATAACGAACAAATTAACTAGATTCTAGATTTGTAAATACCCAAATCAACAAACTATAAGGATTATAGAAGAGGCTGATGCACTCAAAACAGTCAAGGTGTCTCCTGCATGCATGCACCTTGTGCATGGTAGAAGTTACTTCGGAAGTTTTACACATTACAAGAAAATTACACAAGTGTAAAATCTTCCGAAGCCAAAAGACCAATTTTTCCGAAGCCAAAGATGAAGTCTTCCGAAGCTTAGAAGACAAAGTCTTCCGAAGCCTCAAAGATAGAAGACTGATTTCTTCCGAATACAGAGAAGACATGCTCTCTGTGATCAACAACTTTTCAGAAAAGCTGACCAACTTTCCGCTGCCACTCTGCAGGCTCACCAACTTTACACAAGTTGGTGAAAAGGTTTATGCTTTAGGAAGCTGTAGATTAAGGTCTTGAGTCTGTAACTTTCTACTTTATGTACTTTTATCCTTTTTGTATTACAATAGGATGTGAGCTATGGCATGTCATAGTCACATGTCAAAAGACAATCTGCTTTTTGACTTTACATTGATCTTGTTGTCTAGATTAGTGTTTCCAGCTGGCTTTCAAAGTATGGCCGGCTGTAGGATGTAGTATAAAGTATCTCAGGTTTTTGTATTTTAATGTATGCTTTGTAACACTTGTAATAGAACTTGAGAGCAATATACATCTTCCTTGAAAACCAATTATTTTGTTCTTAAGCTTCCTGCCTCTTGTTTACTTGTGTTTATCTTAGCATCATCTTAAACTGTCCAGTTCCCTATTTGATCTGTTAAGTGTTCTAAGTCTCTCATCATTGTGAAAACTGACTTGCACCCTTCAAACGGTCCTGCAATTGGTATCAGAGCATTCCAGGCTCTTGATTGTAAGATCTCACCATCTTAGATCTCTTAGTTTTTCACAAAACACTTAACAACTCAAATGGCAGCTCTTTCAAAGGCTGATATGGAAACTGCACTATGACAAAGTCCCCACTGATCACTCCTGAAGACTTTGATACTTGGTGTCAAAGAGTGGAAGGCTTTATCAAGTCTTAAGACTCCAGGATGTGGGAATCTATTGTCTCTGGACCTTACATCGCATGCACCTCTTCAGCTGCTGCTGGAGGTGGCATGATCCCAAAAGAGGTGGCTGACTATTCTGAAGAAGATAGAAAGAAGATAGATATCGATCAGAAGGCCATGACTGCCCTCCAAACTGCTCTTCCCAACTCTATCTACAGGGGCTTCAAGAAGTGCAAACCTGCCAAGCAGTTATGTGATGCACTAAAACTCATGTATGAGGGGTCCTCTGAAGCAAAGGAAAACAAAAAATACCTCTTGAAGCAGCAGTTTGAGAACTTCACCTACAAGACAGGTGAAACCATGACTCAGCAATACTTTCGGTATGTTGAGATTGTGGATACTCTAATGGATGTTGGAGTAACTCTTGAGAACAGGGACATTGTGAGGAAGTTCACGTCCTCTCTTCCCATACAGTGGACTCACTACTGTGTTGTCATCAAAAGTACTAAGAACCTTAAGACTCACTTTTATAGAGTTGTATGGGATTGCAGAGAGGAAGGGTCACTATCCCTGTTCTCCAGAGGAGAGGAATTCTGTTGGGTCACTATCCTAAGAAGGATCACTATTCTCCAGAGGAGAGGAATTCTGTTGGGTTGTCAAAGTTCAAGAGGAAGAACTTGATCAGAAGAGCAAAAAGGAAGTCCAAGAAAGCTCAAGAGATCAAAGCCACTTTTAACTCTAAGCAGAAACAAGTGTTCATCTCTGCAGAATTTGAAGTGGTAAAAGCTGAAGACTCAACTGTGAATCCTATTACCAGGGGTTCTAGTTCTTGTCAACCTCATCCCAACAACAACAAGAAGAAGGCTGATTTGTTATATACCACTGCTGCACAATCTGAACCATCCACATCCAGCAGCAAGTCTCTCCCTAAAAGACTTGCTACTTCATCTGTGAAGAAGAAGAAGGAAGTGGAAAGTGATCAAGATCAGTCTTGCTCTCAAAAGAAGGCTTCCAGAAGAATGCAGTTTGACTGTGTCATGTGTGGCAGTACTTCTCATTTAGCTAAGGATTGTATCTACAATCCTAAAAACACTATCCACATGATCAAGAAGAAATCTTCTGAAAAGATCAAGAAGAAGCCAACATCTGAAAGAAAAGCTCTTTCTCTCGAAAGTTCCAACGTGAAGAAGAAGACAAGTGAAAACTTGCACTCGGAAGAAAAATTAGTCTCGAAAGAAAGGAATGCTTCCGAAGCACTGAAGCCTGCTGCAGTGAAAGCAAGATCTTCCGAAGGTCCAGTCTCCAAAACTTCCGAAGTTGTCAAAACTTTCGAAGTGTTGAAGGTCAAGTCTAAGCTTCCAAAGGTGGTGTGAAGGACAAAAAAAGACCATGAAAGTTCTTCATCAACAACAGCTGCTGATCCTCAAAGCTTGAACATAGGATCAATTACTGTTGCATTGGCTTCTATTGATATTACTGAGCCCAAGACCAGCAAGGCTTGGGTTTCCAAATATAACTAATCATCTCTTTTTATGCAGGAACAGCTAAAGACCAACAGGAATGTGTGGATCATTGACAGTGGCTGTTCCAGGTACATGACAGGCAATGGCTCTCTACTCCAGAATTTTAAAAAGATTGATGCAGGGCCTGTTGCTTTTGGAGGAGATGCAGGAGGTTACATTACTGGAAGGGGCATGGTCACAAATGGTAAGCTCTGCATTAAGAAGGTAAACTTTGTCAAGGAGCTTGGGTACAATCTACTGAGTGTATCCTAATTTTGTGATCAAAAGCATAACATGCTTTTTACTGAGCATGAGTGCATTGTTCTCAAGCCCGGGGTTGTCATTTCTTAAGAGCACATTCTGCTCAGAGCCCCCAGGAAAGGGAACATGTACAAGATGGACTTGCATGAAACTTCTCCCTCTAGAGAAGTGTCTTGCTTTCTGTCTAAAGCAAATAGTGATGAGTCTTTTCTCTGGCATAAAAGAATGTGCCATGTAAACTTCAAAAACATGAATAAATTAATTAAGAATGATTTGGTAACTAGAATGTCAAAAATAGAGTTTACAAGTGATGACCATTGTGTTGCATGCCTGAAAGGAAAGTAACATAAGGTGTCTCACAAGCCAAAGTAAAGAAACTCCATCACTACTCCCCTACACTTGTTACATATGGATCTTTTTGGCCCCACCAGTGGAATGAGTCTAGTAAGGACCTCATACTATTTGGTGATCACAGATGATTTCACTAGATTCACTTGGGTCTTTTTCCTTAGAACTAAAGATGAGACTCCTGAGATATTGAAGAATTTCATTCTGAAGATTAAGAATCAATCTGATCACAAGGTCAAGATCATAAGATGGGATCAAGTAACAGAATTTAAAAACCAAATCCTTGATACATTTTGTGATGAAAAGTGTATTTCAAGACAATATAGTGCTGCCAGTACTTCTCAGCAAAATGGTGTTGCTGAGAGGAGAAACAGGACACTAATTGAAGCTGCAAGAACTATGTTGTCTGACTCTAAACTGCCTATCACCTTCTGGGCAGAAGCAGTGAACACTGCTTGCTATGTGCAGAACAAAGTTTTAGTAGTTAAGACTCATGGTAAGACTCCTTATGAACTGTGGCACAAAAGGAGACATTTCATTGGTTTTCTCAGATCATTTGGATGTCCTTACACCATCTTGAATACCAGAGATCAGATAGTCAAATTTGATGAGAAATCAAATGATGGATACTTCATTGGATACTCTTCTCAAGCTAAGGCTTATAGAGTGTACAATCTCAGAATCAAAATTGTTGATGAGTCAGCCAATGTGACTTCCAATGAACACACTCCTTGTGTGAGAGGTTCTGGTCCTGATTGGCTGTTTGATCTTGATTTAGTTACTAACTGTTTTAACAAGTCTTGTGAGAATGTTTCAGGATCTACAGATAACTTATCAACAGAAGATCCTGATCCAAGATTTGAGTTGAGAAGACCTTCAAGTCAATCTACTTCAGCTCCAGTGGTAACTAATTCTGCAGATGAAGCTCCTATCAGCACAACAATGATAAATCCTGCTGATAAATCTAAAGTGCCTTCAAATTCCAGCTCAGAGGCACAGAACCAAAGGGAAGGAGTTCCAAATGTAGAAGAAAGTGGAATTGGTGACAGTGATCAAGAATTTCTTGATGCTGACTCCATAAAAGACAACATCATTGATGTCACACACTCATTGGATCAAGCTTCTCTTGATAAGTGTGCTGATGTGCTGGGTGAATCTGCTTTGCCTGATCAAAATTTTTCAAATTTGGATCTTCCAACCAACTTGCTGTGATCCCTCAACTAAGGATCTATAAGTCTCACACTACCACAAACATCATTGGTGAAGTTGACAAGAAGATAAGAACAAGAGGACAAACCCATGACAAAAATATTTGTCTCTACTCTTGTTTTCTATCCCAAGTAAAGCCAAAAAAAGTTGAGGAGGCTCTAAAAGATGGAAGTTGGGTTGAAGCAATGCAGGAGGAACTGCTTCAATTCAAAAGACAGAAGGTTTGGAACCTATGTACTCTTCCTCCTGGAAAGACTACTATAGGAACCAAGTGGGTGTTCAGGAACAAGAAAGATGATAGAGGACTTGTCATCAAGAACAAGGCAAGACTATTTGTTCAAGGGTATACTCAGGAAGAAGGAATTGATTACACTGATGTCTTTGCTCCAGTAGCAAGACTTGAAGCTGTTAGGATATTCCTAGCCTTTGCTGCATCCAAGAATTTCAAGGTCTACCAACTTGATGTCAAGTGTGACTTCTTATATGGGGTGATTGATGAAGAGGTGTATGTCAAACAACCACCTGGTTTTGCAGATCCTGATCATCCTGATTATGTCTGCAAGCTTGATAAAGCTCTATATGGGTTGCACCAAGCTCCAAGAAAATGGTATGAGACTCTATTTCAGTACCTATGTCAGCATGGTTACAGAATGGGTACTATAGATGGAACTCTCTTAATCAAAGGAACAGGAAATGATTTGATACTGGTTCAAGTGTATGTAGATGACATTATATTTGGGTCAACTAATCCAAGTTCCCTATTGATCTGTCCAGTTTCCTATTTGATCTGTTAAGTGTTCTAAGTCTCTTCTCATTGTGAAAACTGACTTGCACCGTTCAAACGGTCCTGCACAAACAAATTATAGATTCTAGATTGCTAAATACCTATAATAACAAACAAGTTAACTATACTTTAGATTTCTATATACCAAAATCAACAAACAAATTAACTCACAATATAGTAAAATAAGTCAAGTCTAACAATGAAAACACTAAAAGGTTTGAACTTTGAATAATAATTTATTAAATTAACATTTCAACAATTCAAGATTCAATTTTAGTTCTTAAAAAACATCAAATCCTCACAAATTGAAGTCGAGTAGGGCTGCAGTCGCAGGGGGAGGCCGTACTCGAGCAGGCCGGAGGGGTGGCGACTGGCGACGGAGGGGGGAGTTGGGAGCGGCTGAGTTGGCTTGGGCGCAACTCGCAGGAAAGAGCAGGACTGCAGCAGGTACCGTGGTCGATTGGGGGAGGGGGAAATGTATTGAAAGCTAGGGTTTATTTTGTGTTATAAGAGTAAGGATACTTTAATAATTTTACAAAAATAAAAAGTGAAAAAATGAAGCTACAAAGAATCAAACCAGCAACATTATTAAGATATGCTTTGCATCTAAAAATACTTATGGGTTCACCTACTAAAAAATTATGGGTTCACTAAAAAATTCGGTATTATACGTTATACTACGAGTTTAAAAATCAATGGGGTCACTTGACCCCATACTCCATAGCATAGTTCCACCCATGGCGACATGCTTAATTACGTTTATCTACATTTAGACGTAAGTTTCATTTAAAACCGATCTAGGTCAAATAAAACATATATTAAAATTTTTCACATCCGCATGCACTATTACGACATGATTATTTCTACATACGTTTCAATATAAAATTAATTCAAAACCAAGACCAGTAACGCCCAGTCAAAACTTGTATTAATATATTTTTAATTCTTTCCAATACATCATAATTGTTTTCTATGTTTCATATACACCATTACAATATGCTTATTCTCACCCATGTCTCAATATAAATTATATCAAAACCGACGCAACGCAAGACACGAGGTCACATATATACGAAAATGATTAATAAATTGAAAGAAAAAATGAGTAAACTCAAAGGGTCAGATATGCAAATAGCGGCATATTCTGCTCCATGACAGATAATCAGAACTGCATACTCAGATACGCACATACTAAAGAGAGTGAGAAGCACGAAAGCAACAAACCACTCTCTGCGCAACTGATTTCTGCTATTTTTCTCCAAAAAAAGCACTTGAAATTCAACCATGAATCGCCGTGAAGATCCCAATTCTTATGAAGAAGACGTCAATCCGTTTTCGGTAATCTCTGCTCTAGATCTGCCTACTTTCTAGCTCTTAATTTGGGGTTTCCACTGTTTTTCGCTTTAATTCGAAGCTATTTCGTTTGTTTAGCGTAAATTTGTTTGTACTTTGCGTTGTGCGTGTTGATTTGCGGTGATTTGTGCTTTTTTGTTCTAGATCTGAGGTGATTTGATCGTGAAAATGTAATCAGTTGCGTGTGTCGTTGTAATGTATTGTGTGTTGACGTGTCAATTCCGCAATGCCGCTGGTTTGATTGTTTGATGGTTTGATCGGTTGTTGCTGAGATTTAGGCTGCAATGCGATGATTTTGCTGTTTTACCGTGTGCATGTGTCAGAGATCAGACTGATGAAAAGACGTTTGTTATAATGTAACCAGATGTAATAAACGCATCCTACCATGAGATTTAGGTGCTGTTTGTTTTTTCTGCAGAAAAATGTCTGCAGTCTGCGGACACATCTGCAGACATCTGAAGCAGAAGAGGTGGACCAAATGTCTGCAGTATGCAAGAAAAAGACTGTTTGTTTTTTAACATCTGCAGTCTAAAACAGAAGATTTCATGATTTTGCTTTATCAATAGTAATGAATCTTGTCAAATTTTAAGCTAATCCAGGTTATCATGTTTACCCTAATTCCCTTCATATTCAAACATTTAATCCAAACCTTTAAATAAACATTGCTACAACAACAGATCAATTGATTAACAATACTACACATCCAATTCACAATCTCAATCGATAACATCTAAATCCAAAACCACAAAAATCCAAATACACACAATATTAAACATGATCAGGAGTAAGAACCTGCGGGCGTCAATCACCTTTCAAAACAACCCTAATACACACGACGCCACTAATCTCCGCCTATACGGAACTCGCCGGTGATGCCAATCGCCGCCGATAGACCGCCTTCCGACGGCCGGAGTCGGGGCGGCAAACTGTGGTGGTTATTCAAGTCACCATTTCGAAGCTCAGGTACAAGGCTGCAGACGGCGGCAGACCTAAGGCTGCAGGCGGCGACGGAGGTCGATGGGGGTGGCTGCAGCAGCGACGGGTTGGTACAGGGGGTGGGGGGGCGGCGTTGGCTGCGGCCGGTGGGGGAGGGGGGCCGGCGGTGGTGAGAGGGAAGAGATGGGGAGTAGGTTGATGGGGGTGGCTGCAGGCGGTGGGGGAGGGGGCAGGCGGTGGTGGAGGGGGGCCGACGGTGGTGAGAGGGAAGATGGGAAGGTCGATACTTTGGGGGAAGGGGGAAGATGCTATTAAAAGGTAAAAAGAGGTGAGAAGAGGTCAGAAGTGGTGGTGCAATGTCTTCTCCACGCAGACGTCAGGAAGATCTTTTTTAATGAAATGTCTTTCGAAAAACAAACAATCTGCAGAGACCAACGTCTGCGCGTGGTCTGCGCGGCGCAGACAAAAGAGGTCAGGAAGTGCTTTTAAGAAAAAACAAACACCCCCTTAATCTCATGACCTATTTTACCAACTGAACAAGTGCAGTATGGGTAATCTACACAAAGCTGTTATGTCTAATTGGCTAGTATCTAGTTTGTAGATTTTTGGTATAATATGTTAGTATTTGACTTTGTGAGTTTTGTTTTAGATTGTTTACCTTGGTTTCTAGTTTTCTAGTTTGTTAATTTTCATTTCGCTATTTAGTATTTAGAGAGACCTGAATTGTCCTTACCATATCCCTAATCAAGAATTTGGCATACAGTAACAGGCGCACCCTGGTGCACCATTGAAGCTCCTCATATGGAGGGGTGGAGCATTCCTGAGTCCTGATTCTGAATTTTAGGATAATGATTGGAAAAGGCTTGGATATTTACAAAAAAGAAAAGGTTTCTTTGCATTTGTTTGGTTCATGGACTGTGCAGATTAAATATAGAAAACAAAGTAAAATGATGTTTATCTCTAGATCGCTAAAATAATTGCAATCTGTGACTATATTCATTGCTGAATAGTCTCAAATACCTACAGTTATAAAATAATTGGAATTCCATGGACCATATTTAATATCTTTATTTCTTTGATATTTTTTTAATCATCCCGAGCGGCCAAATATGTAAAGCTTTGACTAAACTTTTTCCAAAAGCAAAAAAAAAAAAAAAAAAAACGGCAATTGTTATGAAGGGAGCTGCTTTTAAGGACCTAAAAATGAACTGCACCTCACTTTTAATTATTGGTATTAAACAATTATAATCAGATTTTTTCTGGGCCGCTTTTTTTTCCCCCTTCACATTGCATGAACCAAAAAAACATTGATTTTTTTTATTTACATTATTTCCCCAACTCTACTCTATATTAACACTATAATTGAATTCATCAGGTTTTAATTTGCTGATGCCATTTTACGTATAGTTTAACATAACATCTTTGCATTACCATGAATTTTAACAAATCCATATCAATTTTGGTTACTACGACTGTCTTGATAACAATCACATGTCCATTAAGGGTGGTTGAACTTTTGAAGAACTTGGGCCCTAATATTCTTTTCACTATGGAGTTCCTTGCTAGAACAGGATAAAAGAATGCAGTCTGGACTTTCACATGAAGTTTGATTTCCTTTGATGTCATCTCCTCATTTTATGACTTGATTTCAGAATGCAAATGCTGCCCCTGCATCAAAATCCCGTATTCCTCAAATGGTTGCCAGCACTCTAGGTTTTGGACAAAAGCATGATGCGACTGTTGATATACCGTTGGATTCAGCGAGTGTAATGCGATAGTTTATTTCCTGGATAAATTCATTTGACCTCTCCATTAGGCTGCTTACCTGATTTGCTGCTTTTATGTTCCAGGATCCAAAGAAAAAAGCAACAGAACTTTCAAACTGGGAATCTGATTTGAAGAGAAGAGAAAATGTTGGTTATACATTTATTTTAATTCTTTTCAGATTACATTTGGTCATCTGCATTTCTAGTACGTGTGACATTTCCTTTTTCCTTAATGCGGATAAGGACAACATTGTTCTTATTGAAGAGATGCAAGTTACCACAGCTATAAGTTTATGTTGTATTTAATTACTATGCATTCTAGAATGACTTCAAGTTACCTAATACCATTTATCTTAACAGGACATCAAACGAAGAGAAGAAGCTGTTGCTGGTGGTGAGTATTGTTGTTTAATATTATTGCTTGAACTATACTTTTGTTTATTGTGGCACAGTTTTAAACTTATCTCGTTACATGTGGAAACAGCGGCTATCCCTGCGGATGATAGAAACTGGCCTCCATTTTTTCCAATAATTCATCATGATATAGCCAATGAGATTCCGGTCCATGCTCAAAAGCTGCAGTATCTGGCTTTTGCAAGTTGGTTAGGTATGAATATCATATTTTAGTTTTATAAATGTTATTTCTCATTGGAAATCTACTTTACTGATATGAAATTGTTTTAGAGCGTATTTGTTTTTGCTTTATTTTGTTCATTTTGAAAGACACTCTTATATTTAGTGTCTTAAAAGCATCATGATCCAAGCACACACTTGAAACTTCTGGCTTGTTTCATCTGAAAGGAACACAACTATTTCAAAGGATACAAACCTGAAACCTATACGAGTTGCAATGCTGATTCTTTCATTTGTTAATATTTAAGCACTCTTATATGTATTGCAATCATTCAGTGTCTTAAATAAAGTGAATGTTATAATCAAAAAATATTGTTTTTATATTTGCATCTACACTTTCCATGCAGGTCTAGTTCTCTGCCTTACATTTAACGTCATAGCTGTGATTGTGTGTTGGATCAAAGGCGGTGGTAAGTTGATATTTTTGGCTGCTTAACCTGGTATGAAATAAGACATTGCAAAGTTCTGATCTTTGTTGTGTTTCCATGTACAGGTGTCAAGATCTTTTTCCTTGCCGTAATTTATGCACTTCTTGGAGTACCCCTTTCCTATGTATTATGGTACAGGCCACTCTATCGTGCAATGAGGTATATACATTGTTTCTCTTCACTGCCTTATTTACTTTTATCTTTTTCTTGTCTTTCTTTACCTTCTTGTCTTTCTTTACTTTCCTGTTCAACCCTTCATCACTGCCTCCACACCACCACTATGACTTCAGCACAAGTTTTGAATGAAAAGAAAACTCAACTTTCCAATTTATTTATTTATTTTGGCAATCAATGCTCACCATTTTCCCACTGTTTTTTAGTGGTGTAATATTTATTACCTGACTGCTCGAGTCGACCTGAAGTCGGTGTATAATCTTTTTCTTGATTTTGCAGGACTGACAGTGCATTGAAATTTGGTTGGTTTTTCTTGTTTTACTTGGTAAGCAGGGAACCATTTCGAGACTTTGGTGGTAGATTTTCAAATAAATTAACCCCTTACAATATTATTTTATGCAATTTTTTCAGCTCCATCTTGTCTTTTGCGTATTTGCTGCTATTGCTCCTCCAATCGTCTTTCATGGGAAATCATTAACGTAAGTTGTGTTCCATTAACCTTAAAGTTATCAAAAAACTATAGCATGATACAACAATCAATTCGCATGCTTGGTCTTATTTTCCATCTTCTGATCTTAGTCTACTTGTTTGTTAATGACCAGGGGCATCCTGGCTGCAATCGATGTCTTTTCTGACCATGCACTAGCGGGGGTAAGTCCTAAATCATGCTCACATTAGTATCATAATAAACGAGACAGTTGACCATTGGTCAGCATAAGTAACCGCAACCTTTTGCTGTCCTTGTAGATCTTCTATCTGGTTGGATTTGGATTATTTTGCTTAGAGTCGCTTTTAAGCTTCTGGGTGCTTCAGGTTAACTTGAAAGACTAATCCTTTTCATTTCATTTCCATTAGGCCAATATTTTGAACTTTTTTTTTTGTTGGTTTATACAGAAAGTTTACATGTACTTTCGTGGGAACAAGTAATGCATTGAGTTAGAATGGCGTATTTCATTGGTTGCGGCTTGGCTTGGCTTGTTATGTGGATGGTATAATACTTGGATCTTATATGTACAATTGGTTATAGCAAACATTAAATAAAACATTTTGACTGCATTTTATTTTTAGAAGTTTTGATATTCGTTTGTTTGTTGTTTCTATGCCTTCATGTGTTTGCTTATATGGTTTTTCTCACATGTTCTAGTTGGTGGTTCTGTGCAATAAGTGAATTCATTCATAAACCTGGTTTCATACAAGTTTTTTTGTTGTAAATCAACATGTACGTTTGTATTGCTTGTGTGAAATGGCAACAATAAACAATACCAACAACTGAAAAACAACATTAACAATAATAATCACCTACACCAACAACAGTCCCTGGGGACTTTCAGGTGATAAGATGTCAAGAGTTTGAGAATTCAGCAATACGCAGGTATAGATGGTTAGTAAATTAGACGTGACTTTAAAAAAAAAAAAAACCTCTGATAACAAATATAACAATTCAACATCAACAATGGTAGCAACATCAACACCACCACCAACACCACGAGAATGAAAACAATAACAATAATAGTACCATCACCAACAATAACATCACCACCACCACCACCACCACAACAAAAAGCTACAACAAAAGAAACAACAAAAACAATGGTAACAATAATGATAACGAGCATAACACCTCAATAACAATAGTAGCAACAAAACCACCACCAACAACTTCAACAAGAACAACACCAATATGAATACCAAAACCACCATCACCAACAACAGCTAGAGAATTTTGATAATAGTCTAGAGGTGGCTAAAGAGAATGAAAGTGAATATAATGGTGGAAAAGGGTCAGCCAAGATTGGAGTCTTGAGTTTTTTTTTATCAGGATGCATAGAACAATTAACAGAAGAAATAGAACTTCTTGTAGGTTAGGGGGCAAAACTTACGTGTTGTCTTTTGAAAATCCAGCTCAAGCCATTGAATCACTCGGTTGAGCATACTCAAGCCAACTTTTGGTGGTTGTATTTTTAAGGATGTCTGGAAAAATCCCCTATTAAGGGGCATCCCAGTTATCTAGTTCACCCTCTTTGCTTTGTGCTCCATTCAAAGGAATTCGTCGACCATCTTATCTCCCCGCGTGTTGTGGGCAAAGGTATTCCGAGAAAATCTCCTTTGACTGCTCCATGTCATAGCGAGGCTATCGTCTTCTCAATTTGTCTTCACAATATCATCCTACAAATCCTTAGTCTACTAGCAAAGAAGATTGGTAGCGAAAATGACTTCATATTCACTTGTACAATGTCTAGTACTGCGAACTGCACTCCATGTCGAATATCCACTAGATGCCCAACAAGAAGTCGAATGTAACTGTAAACGTGATAGTTTCCACACACATAAGTCTCTTCGTCGGTTCAAAAATAATCATCTACCAATAGCATCATCCCTTTGTCATATGTATTGAACCGACACATTAAAAGTTTATGTACAAAGTCATTTTAAGATCATCTATAAATTTAATAAGAAATGATTATGCATGAAATAATTGCACATACGGCGTGTTTACAATCCTTATAACACCCAACATTCATGCCTCTTTGCTACATCAATGGTCATGCTAAGTCCATACTAGTGCATGATATTGAAGACAAATTTGGAAGAATGCGTTTGTTAACACACATATACACAACAGTGATTTAGCACTCAAAACTCAAAAGGTTCAAGACTCTAGGGATCTTTTCATAATAAATGACATTGTAATTAGTCGATTGGGTAACACATTGAATATGCTATAAAGATGATTTAAACATGTTCAATTTTGTCAAAATTTTTTACAATACAACCTACTAAACCTATTAAATTATCACCTAAATATCAACAATTTTTTCAAGTCAATTTTTGGTTCTGATACACCTACAAGGGCCATTCGACGACGAATTCAAACGGTTGTTTAAATCCTGCACCTGCAAGACTAGAACCTACAATATTTTGATTGAAGAGTATACCACTTATCATTATAAAATATCACTTTGTGTGAATCATTTTAGAAAAGCTCTATGAACCCATCTAGTTGATCCAAGTCTAAACCGTTGAATCTTCTACTTCGTCAACCCTTTGTAGATCACACAAGCATGTCAATTTCCATTTCATAAGTATCATTCTTGTTCGAAGTTGAACATTTAAAACTAAATTTTGAAATTATCACAAAAGCATAACAAAGAATACGCTATTTTTTTGGGGTATTTTTTAGCATGCAGTTTGCAACAAACATGTGAACTTTTCTTTTGAATCACGTTATCAATACTACGAGTTACTTAATATTTGAAACATGTGCGCAAGATGTTCATATTGTGTAAACCGCATCCTTTTAAAGAGGCGAGCATAATCTGAACTTCGGAATGCCCTTTCTTCTAAGAGCATTCACAATAAGATGATAAAAATATTAACAATTGACAAAAAAAACCAATAGAAAGACCAAATAACAATATATATCATGATCATATCGTTAGGAGAATGAGTTACAAGGATAAATTATTTTTCATCTCCGACTACCATCACCCTAATAGTTACATGAGGAGATTATGAGTGTAGGTATTAATAAAATACATTGAAATTCAACATTGCAACTCTGTAGGTCTCTACTATCGTACATGATTGTAAAAACACACAATCAAACCTAACCACAAAGGCGTCTAGTCAGGAGTGACAAAAATAGGCGGGTTGTATATCAGGTCAGTACATCAAAACAAGTAGCTTCAAATGCAGGTGTTGACATTTCATCCCCGCATTACATATTACACATCACTATAAAAACAATGCTATGAAAAGGTTTAACCAAAGTAAAAGAAAACACCTTTTCCACTTGCACCTATTGCTATAAAGATTATAATGAATAATTAAAAAGATAGCTATGTGCACTTATGGTTGTTATTAATTCAAGATTGGTGAAAGGGCAAAGGGCATAGAAGATGGCCAAGGTTTGTATGGTTGGTAAACAAAGACCAAGAACTCTAGTCCACTCAAACTACCCTCATCCTCAATCAACCAATACCATGATGCCACTTGGCATGACAAATATCCAAACTGAAACAAATAACCACCATGCCTATTGTTATCACAATGGCCATCACCTCATCTTCATTACCCATTCTATCTTTTCTTTTTTCAACATTTTGAAATGACTACAATGCCCTCCAAAACTTTTTAGTACACCACTACTATGACCACATCTTAAGCAGGTGCAGGATCTACATATTTGTTCAAGACTGCATTAAAGGGTTGTACCCTGTGAAACTCAAGTTGGACAATTTTTTGACCAGATTAGATAGCCATTAATTTGTGGCAGTGTGATCTCCATCTACCCCTTGTTTCATTTTGTATCTCACAAAAACTATCACTTAAAAAAAGAAAATGACCAAAAACCCATAGCCAGTGACACATTTAAAAACCTATTTTCTCATTCTCTCTCTCTCTTAACATTCTTCACAAAGTTTAGAGGGAAAAAATGGCAGTGTCCACAGTGTACACAGCCCAATCTCTCAACTCAACATGTTCAATCTCAACACCCACAAAAACCCATTTGGGAATTCAACAAAGACAAGTGTTGTTCTATAGTAAAAAGACCAATAGGGGCAGGGTGAGAGGTGGTGAGATAAGATGCTCAGGGGACACAATAGTAATTGGACTAGCAGCAGACTCAGGGTGTGGAAAGAGTACCTTCATGAGGAGGTTGACTAGTGTGTTTGGAGGTGCAGCAGAACCACCAAAGGGAGGCAATCCAGATTCAAACACACTCATAAGTGACACCACCACAGTCATATGTTTGGATGATTACCATTCATTGGATAGAACAGGGAGGAAGGTGGAAGGGGTGACAGCACTTGATCCAAGAGCCAATAACTTTGATCTTATGTATGAGCAAGTTAAGGCTTTGAAAGATGGTATTGCTGTCGAAAAGCCCATTTATAACCATGTTAGTGGTCTTTTGGACCCTCCCGAGACCATCAAGCCACCTAAGATCCTTGTCATTGAAGGTTTGCACCCAATGTAAGTCCAATTCTGTTCATAGGATCTTATATTCTTATGCTTTGGTTACATAATTTATGTTTTTGAATATATGTAGGTATGATCAGAGAGTAAGAGACCTCTTGGATTTCAGCATCTACTTGGACATCAGCAATGATGTTAAATTTGCCTGGAAAATTCAGGTATTGTTGAATCTCTCGATTATGTGTTATCATCCTATTTACATTAGCATATATCTGTATGCAACTAAAAAGGCATAAAAAAAGGAAAGATCATCAAAGATTAGAGGTGGCAAGACAGGCAAGATTGGGTAAAAGGGCAGTTACAACAAGGTTGGATCGTGTCAAATTGATCCAAAACACTTATAGTTAAAATATATAACAATCATCCGCAAATATTTCAGATACAATCTAAATTTTTAATTTAATTTTCTAGGAGTTTAAGCATTAAATACACATGTTTGGGCAAATTTTGACCCATTTCTTTTTAACAACTCTTTTACCCGTTTGACCTGGTAGAGACCAAACATTACCCAAATCCACCTATTCATAATCATAGGTAAATGGTCAAAATTGCTATCTCTACCTACAGGATATTGGCTATGTTCAAAAGCATGAAACACAATGACAGATTGTACCAAATTTCTATAATTTGCAGAGGGACATGGCAGAAAGAGGACACAGCCTTGAAAGTATCAAAGCTAGTATTGAGGCCAGAAAGCCAGATTTTGATGCTTATATTGGTAACTACAAATTCCTGCAAAAACTTGCATTCTGTTACTTGTAGTTTCAGATCCAATAGTTCTACAATTTCTTCAGCCCTTTTCGCATGAAAATGGCTTAGCAAGTAATATCTAAAAGCATAAACAATCAGAAACTTTGTATATAAAATATGGATTACCTTTGCCAGAATTTGAGTAGATTCTGAACCTGTTTTGAACTTGTTGCAGACCCACAAAAGCAATATGCTGATGCTGTTATAGAAGTGTTGCCTACACAGCTCATTCCAGATGACAATGAGGGGAAGGTGTTGAGAGTCAAGCTGATAATGAAAGAGGGAGTGAAATACTTCAGCCCTGTTTACTTGTTTGATGAAGGCTCCACCATCTCATGGGTCCCATGTGGGAGGAAACTCACCTGTTCTTACCCTGGTATCAAATTTGCCTATGGTCCTGATACTTACTATGGTCATGAGGTAATCCCACATCATAATCTCTCTAGGTGGAAATTTCAGCCCATTTACTTATGAATGGGTCAACTACGGTTATGTTTTGACTCTAACAGATAAAACGGAAATCTCTTTACTTTCTAGGTCTCTGTGTTGGAGATGGATGGGCAATTTGACAGACTAGATGAGCTTATCTACGTAGAGAGCCATTTGAGCAACATTTCCACCAAATTCTATGGAGAAATCACCCAGCAGATGTTGAAGCATTCTGACTTCCCTGGTAGCAACAATGGCACTGGTCTCTTCCAAACCATTGTTGGTTTGAAAATCAGAGATCTCTTTGAACAAATCACAGCCAGCAAGGCCTCATCTAAATTGGAAGCTACAAAAGCTTAAACTGAAGAAACAAAAAGAAACCCCTTGAATTTTCTTTCCTCTACAACCCTTTTTTTCATGTAAAATTCTGAGTGTTAGGCTTTTATCATGAGTCTCTCCCATATGTATTTAGTTGTATTTATCTATTCTATGGAAATCTGTATTATAGGGATTCAAGATCTTAAATAAAATCTTGACAAGATAAAAGAATACCTCCATATCTGAATATAGCACAAATATTATGAATTGTCTCATAAGTTTCCGCAAGAACTTGGCTTATTTTCCAAGAACCTCACAATAATTTTAGTAGCATTCTTAAATCAAAACCAGGGTACAACATCATAGAAGAATTTACAGATGTCGACTATAATGGAGATCCCCCTAGCACGCAATGCACTAGTGGTTATTGTGTTCTCATCGGGGGAATATTGTACGTGGAAAGGTTTGAAGCAGACAACTTGTGAATTCATGTGGCTGTGTAATCTGCTTGGTAAGATTAGGTTTACACTACCTAAACCAATATACTTATGGTGTGTTGATGAGGCAACCATTCACATTGCAAACAATTTGGTATTCCATGAAGAACCAAATACATAGAAGTTGATTGTTCCTTTACTCGGTAGAGATTAAGGATGAGACAATCACAACTCCTCATGTGAAAAATAAAAAAATTAGTTAGCTAGCTGATGACATGACCAAAGTTTTACCTAGAAGCCAAATTATCATGTTTAAACAAGTTGGACATGATAAATATCTATGTTCCAACTTGAGCAGGAGTGTTAGATTATGTAATATATATATATATATATATATATATATATATATATATATATCTGTGTTGTCAAAAGCGCTCGCCTCAAGCGCCTAGGCGCTAATTCCAGGCGCAGTGCAAAGGCGACACCAACATCTATTTTGTCAAAGATGATCAGAGGCTGTGGTAATGTGTCAGGCACAGACTCATTGAGGCGGTGGTATTATTATGTTATATGTAAGATTTAATTTCTTTTTTATTTATTTATTTTTTTTAATTTTTTTATTTTTTAACTGTTGTATTACGAGTAACCTAAAAAAAATCGGGATACCTATTTACTCTAATATCACCATCTATTTATCTAATAACAATTCACAGTTCCAACTTCTTTGATATTAAGACTTTACGAGAGTTAAGGCTGAAGAACAAGGTTAGTTTTTTTTTTTATTTTTTATTTTTATTTTTATTATACAAGTCTTCAAAATTGCAGTATTTCTAGTCTGTTGTAGTCACTGTTTTCTTTCTTTAAAATCACAGCAACAACATTCACGACTACTCTCAATTTCTTGCTAGCAAATGTTAGTTTCCAATTAAAGTTCAAGAAACTTCAGATGATCATTTTAACGTTTACTCTTTTTTGAACTTTTGGTAATTGCTTTTGAACTTTTGTAATTGCTTTTGAACTTCTGGTACAGTGGTACTAGCTATATGATTTAGGATGCTAATTATAGTAGCTTCTTCATTATATCTATCGAATAATATTAATTTCAATGCATAATATATTTTTCTTTTTTCCCTCTAGTGTGCTTTTATTATCTCAGGCTAGTACTTTTTTTGCGCCTTGGGCCTAGGCCCCGGGCGAGGCCTAAGCGCCTTGAGTGCGCCTAGCATCTTTGACAACATAGTATTAGATCATGTAACAAGTTGATATTTAAGCCAACAGGCTTTAGGCTTTTGTTTAGAGGCAGTTCCCCTTCTATATAAACAAGCCTTAGCTATGATGTAAAAATATACAAGAAATATACAATATATCAGTTCTACTCTTTAATCTTGTCTCTGATTACAATTAGGTTCACAAATACAAAAGCTCTTTATTAGGTTTATAGGTATAGAATGTATTAACCTATTAAACTACAAAACCAGTAGATAAAGTAAAGCCATAATTATGATAACAGTAAAAGGATATACTAACGACAGTCTCAAAAACATATTTACATCTAGCTTCCCAAACATCTAAAATTAGAAACAGCAGATATAACTCATAAGTCAGTCACATATATAATTTACTTGATTGTAATAAAGTTGTTAGTACCATGTTTGGCCCAATGGACCTTTAGGTCAACTGGATGCGAAAGGTTGTGACCTTCGCTTGCAAGCCTGCAGAGTAGCTTCCGATAAGCGCCATGGCTCATTTTCCTACCACCCACACGTGCACCAGGCCTCCATGGACTCATAGGAAGGGGGAAAACAGATATTTTAGAGTTGCAACAAGAAGACTGCCACCCATTAACCCCACATTTATGGCACTGCCTAGCAACCCCTGTGCAAGAACATACAGGTGGAGGTACTTTGGAAAAATCAAATTGGCTTTCATCAAAGATAATGTCAAGATTCTTTCTCTCAACATTAGGTTTTAGCACGGTCTCTTTCTTTGATTTTTTGGAAACAGAAGGCTTGTCCTTGGTAGTTTTCTTTGGTGCTGTAGGGACTTCCTTTCTCTTGTTCTTCTCTGGTTCAGTAATGGGAGCAACGCTACGGATTGGGACAGCTACTGTATAAGTAATTTGAGAGGGATTTGAGCTTGTTACAGGTGCTGAACTAGTAACCCATGGAAACTGTGCTAAAGATCGTCCCTCGTCATTGGTTTCAGACATCTTAGCTCTTAAATAATAGCCCCCTCCAAAATCTGACCACAGCAATTGATGTGCAAACACATGAATCAGTAACTGATAAAAACTTACACAACATCAAAAGGTTAAAGATGTCCAAAATCTATAAGCAAATCACATCAATAACCTTTTATGAACTTCAAATTTTCAAAACAGAAAAGCTCACCAGATCTCAATTTAGTAGCATGTACAAATTATAAAACAACACAGGTGTGAATTCTGCAACAAAATTCATGATAACTAGGCATTCACTACTTTTGATATCAAAAAAATCAAAATTAAGTTCGTATCTAGAATTGAATTGCAATTCACTTCACAAATACACATATGAACCTCTAAGAGTTTCAATTCCAGATTGATATGGTTATCCAATTCTCAAAGCAGAAATCCTCACTACGTTTCAATTGAATTAACGATAATCAGCGTTGGAAACATCAAAAATCAAAATCAACAAGTGAATGAACGACGGTGTTAGTTCCTAAACAAAAATCATAATAACTTCGCATCTGAAATTCACTAGGTCTGTCAACAAGGATCAAAATTAAGCCGTAATCGAAGGATGATTGAAGCGCAATGCAACATTCGAATCGTCACTCTTGATCGCCCGAAGAAAACATAATAATTAACATAAATTAAGCATGAAATCATGGAATTAAGAGGAAAGAAGGTCATGAGAACGTAAGAGCTAATAATGAAAGAACTTACAGGCGGAGGCTGAAGGGTGAAATTGGAAGAGATTATTGGGTGTAGATTGTAGTTGGTGTTGGTGGGTAGGCAGATAATATATATTATATAATATAAATATAAATAAAATATAAAATAAACATATAAACCCCTACGCGCCTTAGAATCTCTCCCCTTGTTTTGATTATGTTCTATTGATCGCAGTCATCTATACGATCTTCATCGATAGCTAAGCTATTAACGAGGTGTAGAAATGATGAAAATTAAACAAATCTTATATTTATCATAATGAATAATGAATGAGAAATTGTTTTTAGACTTTAGAGAGAACCCCGGTTTTAAGCAAATAGAGAAAACATATAAACAATATTTTCACTATAATAAAATGATAACTATAAGTGACATATGACAACATCATATTTTTCATCACCAAAAATTTTTCGCTTCAGTTTCATATTAAATAATTACATTAATAACTAGTAATATTATTTATTTTTTTATATTAAGAAAACTATTAAATTAAAAAAGATATCTTTTTATCAATGTTATTTCTAAATAAATAATTTTTTTAAAATAATAAAATTTTCTAAAACATCCAAATTTTTTAAAAATAAAATATTTTAAAATTGATGTTTTTAAAAAGTAAAATTTATATAAACAAAAATTAACTAAAATTGAGTTTTAGAATAAGAAAAAAATTTAAATGATATTTTTTAAAACGTTTTCTTAAAACGAAAGTTTCATTCTATTTATAATAAGAAAGATTTCAGTCATATGCTATCTTAAAATATCATGTTGTAATTAATAAATTTTCATTTACTTATTATTTTTTATTTAAACCGTATAATGAACATGTTTACTAAAGCTAACTATATACAAAACTATATAGTGAGGTCATAATAAACAAATCAGGTATCATAATATAGGTAACACAAGACCATGACCATAGGTGACATGAAAATTATAGTGAACAATTATATAAATAAAAATCATATGCCATCCATGCACAATACATATTAAGAAGTATACATGTTTTATTGCGATAACTGTATTAACTTTATCAAGATCAATCAAAATCATTATTTTTTAGTTGGAATAATTTTATTACATATATATAACGTTATTTTTTTTATGCATATGTGTAAAATCATAAGTGTAAAAAATATATGACAAGTGTAAGTTACTTACACTTGACAAATATTTAGACGTGTAAGTGTGATTTACACCTCTCATAACTTTTTTACATTTGAGAATTTACATATATACATAAAAAAACATAATATTGTATATGTATAATGATATTATTCCAACAAAAAATAATGATTTTGTTTGATCTTGATGAAGTTAACATGATTATCACAATAATTGAGGGTTAACATGATTAAAACAATAATTTTAGTTTTTAACTATTTCAGTTTTTTGAAGTGCTATTTTAAATTATTCCATTTTTATAATGTCTTTATAAGCGTGCTTTAAAAAAAATCTAGTTTTTAAATTTATTTAAAAAATATATTTTTTAAAAAAATCTTGCTTTTAGAATATTATAATAGAAGAGAGAGGAGAGCAAGAGAGAAGAAAGAATATGATGTGATAATAAAATATACTAATAAAATTACTTGAGTAGTCAAGTAATTAATATATATCGTTTAGGCCGAGAAAAATAATCCGAGTGGCCCAAGAAAATTACCACGTGAGAATAACCCAAACAATAAAATTTCCAGGCGAATGTTAAAATCAAGCCAAAATTTGAAAATTACTCGTCGCTAGACGCCAGGTCACATGGCCAGATATCTAAATAGAGGAATTATTGGTATTATTATTATATATCGTATAAAATTGATTTGCAAATCGTAACACATTATGAAGTCACATATATTTAACTAGCCTATAGTCTCGTGTACCACAGGTCGAAACAATAAATTAATTTAAATTTGTTGATTAATAAATTTTAAATTATGGGCTGCAAATAAAATTTATCGATACATCTAAAAAGACACAATATAATATGTTCTTTATTTCAAAAATTAAAAATAGAAATATTTATTGTCTTTCCCTGGCCGGTTATTAATCACAAAATCAAAGTTTGTTTTACTAATTTAAAGAGAAAATTGCACAAATGATCCCCATGGTTTGATCATATTGTAAGTTTGATCTCTGAATTTTAAAAATTACAAATTTGATCCAAATATTTGTGAAATGGTTGCAAAGTTAGTCCCATCATAAATGTCTGTTAATTTTTTTAACATATGTAGGACTAAACTTGTGATATAAACAAACCCATGGACCATTTATAAATCTACTCTAAATATAAAAAAAGCTAATTAATTACTAACAAAGATAATGAGTTATTAAATATAACTTCCCCCAATTAACTCATCACTTTCCCCTTTGTTCTTTGATTACTGCAACCACAACCATCATCTTCGATAACCTCCCCACCTCATCCACAGACCACAATTTCTGTTGAATGCCCTCCCCTGCTGATTCTCCTTCCCTTTTATCTCATTTTCTGGAGCACATGACAAACAACCAGGAATCTAATAAACCTGTTCTAGATTTTGATATTTAAACCCTTTGTTTTATAGATTTCCTTAGTATTTGATTGAATATTTCGGTTTTGATTTTAGTTTCTTGTGCTTTCTTTCTTCTCATCACTATATTTTGTTAGGATGATTTGTTGGATTATCGATGAAGGGAGACGACTGTTCCAAACATGTTTTTTTCATATCTAAATATTTTCAAATCTGCAGAATTACTAGACGTAGGATCTCGTTCACGCATCGTCATGAGATTGAGGTGTCGAGAATCATTAGAACGAGATAAGAATGAATAAATGATTGTTGGACTAGATCTTAGTATGAAAGCAAACACAATTATCAACTCGAGATCAAACGAAGGTTGCTCATTTGGTGGAAGGCTAAACCTTTGATTATTGTATAAATGAGTATGAGAAAGGCATATTGGCTTATTGTAGTAACTCATCTAAAGAACAAAGGAAACATTTAGATGTTGAAGATGACGACCACAAGGGAGGGGTGGGAGTTTGGGTGGGTGGGTTGTTGAAGATGATTGGGTCATAGTGTCTTAAGAAAATAAGAACTTTTTTAACGTCTAATTTATATATATTTTTTAATTTTAGAGAAAAATACATAAATGGTTCATGGGTTTGATCATATTACAAGTGTAGTCCCTCGTTTGTTTAAAACTAACAGATATTAACGGTGGGGACTAAATTTGCAACTATCTTGCGAAAGTTTGGATTAAGTTTGCAATTTTTAAAATACAGGGACCAATTTTGCAATATGCCCAAACCATATTGTGTCTTTTTATATATCGTATAAAATTGATTTGCAAATCATAACACATTATGAAGTCACATATATTTAACTAGCCTATAGTCTCGTGTACCACAGGTCGAAACAATAAAATTAATTTAAATTTGTTGATTAATAAATTTTAAATTATGGGCTGCAAATAAAATTTATCGATACATCTAAAAAGATACAATATAATATGTTCTTTATTTCAAAAATAAAAATAGAAATATTTATTGTCTTTCCCTGCCGGTTATTAATCACAAAATCAAAGTTTGTTTTACTAATTTAAATGAGCAAAATATCATTTATTTGATTTACAAAATAGGTTTAAGTGAAAAATACAGAGAGAAAACACAAAAAAATAACAAATGGCATAAAAATATATTTATATTATGCCAAGTGTCTCAAGTGCTAATATTTTATAATAAAATATTAAATATATATTATATTATATAAAAAATCATATTTATATGTATAACTAGGTTAATATCACGTGTATTACACGTGTTGAATAAATAAAATATAAAATAATTAGTAATAAAAATTTATAAATTATAAAACTATATATGAAGATAAAATACGATTATAATTGCATATCAATAGTTACTTTAAGTAAATAAATAATAAAGTATTTTTCTTAAACTTTTATTTTATAAAAAAATATGAGTTTTAAATATTTTGTTTTAAGAAAAATGGATTTATTTTAAAAAAAGTTTGTTGTATTCTGTATTTTATAAAACTTTTGTTTTTAAAAACTGTGTTTTTAATAAGAAAATAGGTTTTAATTTATTAAATTATATAATTTTTAATTTGAAAATGGTATGAGTAATATTAGTATTCAATATTATAATAATAATAATAAAAATAAAAAAGTTAGTATGATAAAACTTATAATTATGAAAAGTCTAATTTTGATTTTTTTTTGTTGTAGATAGATAGATATACAGATAAATGGATAGGCTATAAACCCATTTATTAAAGAGATTATAGTTAATAATAAACACAAAGTTATAGTACGATATTTTAATATAAGATATGATTAAAATTATATATACGTAATAGTTCAAGAAATAAAACAATTATATTATTTTTTTTAACTCTCTTATCTAAATAGTTTTATTTTTAAACATTTGTGTTAAGATTTGTTTTATAAAAAATTTATTGTTTGTAAGAATCTTGTTTATTAAAAACTCGAGTTTCTAATTATTCTGGTTGTTTTAATAAAACTGCTTTTAGAAAATTTCATATTTTTTAAAATTTTTTTAAAAAGAATCGATTTAAAATATTTTGTTTCAAAAAGATTTAGTGTTTTAGAAAATTTCATGTATTTTTATGATTTCTGTGTTAATAAAAAGATGTGATTTTTAATTTTCTTAATAAAGTTTAAATTTAAAAACATAAGTCAATTTTAAAAAATCTAGATGAGAGAGAGAAATACATTAATTAATAAAATTGATTTTTATTAAGAGAGATAAATTAGTTTGAATGTTTAAATTACTATAATACCCTTTTGGAGGGAAAATAAAGTGAGGATGTTTAAAATAATGACAAGTGTCAAAATGATGGTTTAAGAGAGTGACAAGTGGCAAAAAAAACCTTCTTTTATTAGAGACTATAGATTTTAAAAACATATAAACTAAGTAAAAAAATAAAAAGTTACAGAAAACATCCTTTATGTTTGAAAAAAATTACATTAATAGTCCTTTAGAGGTAAAAAAACCAAATTACACCTGACTTAACAGAAAAACTTAACGACAGTAGCTTAAGGACAAAATCTGTTACAAAATGTTAACATAAAGGATGTTTAGAATACTTTTTAAAGATAAATAATAATACCTGTAACTTTAAGTTTATATAAACTTAAAGGATATTTTCTGTAATTGTCTTTTTTATAAAACAAAATGATGGTCATTCTATAAGGAAGCAAATTTGAAAGTTCAAAAATACTAAGATTTATTTTACTCCAACATATAGGTATTGCTCTTATTTACTTCCATACACAGATCAGCAAAAGATATAAAAAAATGAAACCTAAACTCAAGGAGTTCTGACTAAAATGCATTACATTGAACACATACACAGAAATTAAAGAAATAATATAAAAGAAAACTGGCCAATTCTTTCAGCCAACGATGGCTAGCAAGCTCTGCCTAACAACTGGAACTGAACAAAGTAGTGAACCAAAGATACCCGTTAGACCGTATGCTATTGCACAAAATGGCAGTGCCTCGGGTTCTTTTGCTGATAATGCTGCTGTTCCCAATCCATGTGCACTGCTACAATCAACAATTCGACATGAGTTCCAAATCAGGTGGAACCGTGGGTTTGAACCACATAAACAACCTCAAAACAAGATTTGACAATTCGACAAGTTGCCCAGGGTTTTTTTTTTGTAAAGATTTAGATAATGGTTTTGATTTTTTATTTTTTGGTAATCAGAATATGCATACTCAACCCATATGCGATTTGTTTCAACCCATTACAAATCAACCCATGCTAGAGATGACCTGTTTACCCATACTCAACCCGTCTAACATTCACATTTTGTCATTTCTACAAAAAAGTCAATGAAGAAAAAAACAATACCTAGATGCAGCCCCTATCCCACGCGCAATGGGATCATCAAACTTAAGTTTATCAAGTACTGCTTGTACGAAGTTTGCTCCAATAAGACCAGTTAATACAACAGCAGCAGCAGTTAGTGATGAATTGGCACCTGCAATCAATACATATGAGATTTAGTAAACAAATAACCAAAAGGTCAACATGGTTTTAGGGATAGAATATGTTTATAAACAAGCAACTAACCTTCAAAAAGAGAGACGATGCTGAGAGCGAGTGCCACAGTAATACATCTAGGTAGAATCGATATGGTTAGAGTTGGCTCTAACCCAACAAGCCGACCAATAAATGCAGTCGAATACAAAGAGAATAAAGTTGCTATGATGATGGATGTAAAGATCTCAGCTGCATGCCGTTTAACAAGCTTCCAAGGTAGAAATCAGATATTGCATTAGGATAGAGAATCATTAAATAAGTTATCCGCAAGTTATGATAACAAAACTACATTTTTAAAATTGGTTTTCGTATTCTTTGTCAAAATAGGTTGACAATGAACACATTAGTTCACTTTTTAAATATATTTATAAATATGATCTGTAAATTGTGATTACAAAACCATATTATTAAACTAATAATATAATATATTTTTCCAATTTAGCAATTTTGGGAGGCTGTACGCATTAAAAATAAAACTTGGGTGTCTTGTCAACAAGTTTGACACGTTCAACCCATTTCCTTTTAAATATTTAAATCTACCCCTTAAAGATAAGAAATAACCCTAATTGACCAATTCATACGTGGATGGTTATAATCACCATGTCTAGCTCCTATTGGTGTTGTTTACAATAATCTAAGGGAGCGTTTGGTTGGAAGGAATGGAATGGAATCGAATCGAATTGAGAAACTAGTATAATTTTCAAGTAAAATTGTGTTTGAGTGAGCAATTAAAAGTAAACCCAAGAGAATGTTTCACCTCAAATTCCCTTGGTTGTGGGATTTCAAAATCCTTCCACCTAGAGAGGGAATTTGAAATCCCACAACCAAAGGAATTCGAGGTGAAACATTCCCTTGGGTTTTACATTTCATTACCCACTTAAACATAATTTTGCTTGAAAATTATACTAGTTTCTCAATTCCATTCCATTCCATTCCATTCCTTCCAACCAAACGCCCCCTAAAGGTCTTGCGTGCGTGTCATACGTGTTTTGCCTAGTAAACTACAGGATGGCTCACAATGGGGATGGCTTTAAATTTTATCATCTCAGAAAGTAAAGGTATTTTGCCTAAAATGGATGAAAGAACATTGCCTAACGGATCTTGTTTTTCCTTAAGTATGTTGCTATTCTGTGCATGCAACCTCGATTATTTATGTAAAATACTCTGCTTACCTTTCTTTGTTTGAACATTGAGAACGCAAAGGAGAGGATAACCGACCCTAGAAATCCCATTAAAATGTCACCAGCTCCAGGATTAGTGGAGACGTTGGTAAGGTAGTATCCTGCATAATACAACTCAAAATTTGACATAAAGCAAAGACAAACGGTAAACATAACATACTTAACATATCTAAAAGGTAAACTAATTTATCAAAAGGAAGTCTGAAAGGAAACTGGTTGAAAGTCACAGCAAGTGTATTTTCAATGCATAATGGATATAATATAAATTTTGTAATCATACGTGATACTTATTATCTATGACAAAAGGTGTTTTGGGTCAACCGGACCCATAGCAAAAAAAAAACACAATTTGCCCATTAAACTCAACCCCACCCCAAAAAAAAAAAACCATCCAATTTGGCCCCCTGTAATGTGATTAATGAAGGAAGCATAGACAACAAGAATAGTATGTACCGAGAATTTGATACAATCCAGAGTTTGAAAAATATCCAAAGGCAAATGCTGCAAGATCTGCTGCTAGTGCACAACAAATGATTGGGTGAAAAACCTTCTTCAAACCAGACGGTAACCTAGTAACCATACATCATCCAGTAGAAACAGTCAAGAAGAAAACCACCAACAGTTTAATGGATTAAAACTTAAAATGAAAACGAGTTTTACCCAGAACCAACCATGTAGCCTAACACAGTGGATCCTAACAAGAATGGCAAACATGTTCTAGCTTTTGTTCCAAGTAATTCAGGATACTTAAGGGCTGCAGCAAATGATGCAACAGAAATCACACTCCAAGCAGCCACTTCTAATGAAGAAAACGGTGAAGGTTTTGCCATAGGTTCAGCAGGAATCAATTCTGTTTTCACCATTTTTCTGATAGCTAGAGCTGAATATCCTGCAACAGCGAGTGAAGCAGGCCACCCTCCAACTGCAAGCAACAAAGAAAAAGTAACATGAAGTTACAAATAGACCGATCTACAGGGAGTTAGGGAAACAAGAAAGATTAGTAATAGAGGTGGCCAAATGAGTCGGCCAGAAGTGTTAGATAATGCGTCAAACAGAGTAATCTTTTTGGTACTAGTCCAACAGGTCAGATAAAGTTGGGTGGATCTGAAACTCTTTTGTTCCAAGACTTTGACTTGTTATAAATAAGTAGTGCCTGATATGTTAAAAAAATAATATTGTTTCAACTTTCAACAACTAATACTTATTGAACAAAATGATGTAGGAGGTCTTATGCATTAAGAACACCGTGGGCAACTTTACACACATTTGCTATTTAATCTATATTATATTTTACCTGTTTGTGATAAAAGATAACCTGAATCAACATATTCAATGGTTGCTAGTTGCTACCTCTAATTAACAAAACTTAATAATAGTTTATTATTAAAGGATGAGAGAGACAATTTTATAAAGGAAAAAATACTACACCTTGTAAACAACCCATTTACCTACAGATTAAATCAATAGCAACACCAAAGTCAACATCAAACTAACGGCCTTTTTTAATTTGTTAGAGAAGAATGTGAGGAGAGAGAATGTGCAAATTGCATAACCTCACATTTTTTTCACATAACAATTATGGTAAGCCCACATTTAATTTAGACGGTTATCATGGATTAATCCTTACCTAAAAACAAAACCTTTAGAGATAATAAAATTCACTAAATGTGTAAGCATGCTTCTAGGGGTGCAAATGAAGCAGCTTGCATCCACTTGTATTAAAAAAACCCATAGTATTTCATATAGTATATGTATGATGTATTTACTTATTGTTAATGTACAAACTTACATGCAAAGCTAATAGAATTCTGCAACAAAAATTTGGATCAACACAGATATGAAGAAGCAAGATAGGATTAAGGTACCTATAATGAAGCAGATTTTGACCCCTGAAGCTGCAGGGATATCTTGAACAGAAAGAGGCAAAACCACCAAATATGGGACATAAAACAAAGGCAACCATCTTTGAATGAACAAGAGTGCAGGTTCAAAAAAGTTCATCAAACCATTAGAGCTGCTGGAACAGTAACATCAAGAATCACAAGAACCATGAATATGCAAAACATCCCAAAAAGAGCACTTGGAAACTTGATTGCAGCAGCAAGAAAAGCCTGTTGCAAGTATTTGTCTGTTGCCAGTATGATCCCAAGTGAAACAACCAGGTGTATAACTCCCAATACCTATAAAGTTAGAAACACCCATTTCACAAAATCATCTAAAAACAACATATCTGAAATTCATTGAGGCATTTTCACAAACAGTTTGTAGTATTCCATTTGAGGTAATGTTGCTATCTGAGGAGCCTGTAGTTTGCAGCAAAACCTCCCGATTAGAGTGAGTTCTTGGAGATTCGGGTTCTGAAAACATGATTTGAAATGTTCTTAACTGTAAATTGAGCAGAAATTTGGGAACTTTTGGAAACTTTCGGTGATTTGTTCTCTGGGTTTTTCTTGTGTGGGTGTTTTGAAGAAATCCCGGTGGAGAATTTGGTTATGCGTTGATGGTGGTTCTTGGGGAGATAGTTGCAACTTGCAAGGAATAAAGGAGGCAATTAATAGTGTTGATGCCAACGTGACGCTAGCCACTTGATAGAGGCTTTGTTTTTTGAAGGGGAGATTTTGAGTTTAAACTTAGGTATGATGTAATATGAAGTAATTTAAGAGTAGGAGTATAATAGATTTATCGTTAAAAAAAAAATTAATAGTGTTGATGCTTAGAGATAAACCCAACTGGTTAAGATGAGTTACTTATGACATGTAAATATTAGGAGGTCATGGGTTCAAGTCTTACTCTAAGAAAAAATGTTCAGAGTTGAAATAGTGGGTTTTCTCTTTAATGGGTTTCCTTCTAAGGGGGTTGGGGGTACGGTCCCGGCTGAAAAACGGATAGGTGGGCACGATTAAGATAACATTTATCCTTTGAAATTGGGTCGTATATTTGTCGTTAAAAAAAAATTAATAGTGTTGATTGATGAGGAGAGTTAGAGAGATAGTCAGAAAACACTTTGGAGTTGTGATGGAAGGAGTGGACGGGAGAAGATATGATGAAGAGTGAGGTGTTTACGGTCTGGTTTAAAACCATAAAACAGTTTAAGCCGGTCATCGGTTTGATTTCATGTTCGGTTTTTATTTTAAATGTCTGTGTGGTCAGTTTTAAATGTTTCAAATCATAATGAACGGTTCAGTTTACTATTTATAACAAAAAACGGTCGCTAAAAACCGGACCGGACCTTGTGTATTTATATCTTCTTACTCTAATAAAAGGGTATATGTAGAGGACACATGATATCATCACATTCATCCTCACCTAATTTTTCCCGTCTCTCTCTCCTATTAAATAATCATATAAATTACTAATATTATTTAATTTTTTTATATTAAAATTATTTCTAATAAATTAAGAAACGATCTTTTTATTAATGTTATTTTAAAGAAACAAATTTTTATAAAATTAGAAAATTCTTTGTTGGTGTTTTATAAAAAGTAAAATTTTTTAAAACGTCAAAATTTTTTAAAAATACAAAATATTTAAAATTGGTGTTTTATAAATAGTAATATGTTTATAAAATAACTAAAAATAGGAGTTATAATAAGAAAGTTTTTATAAATAATATTTTTTAAAATATTCTTTTCAAACAAAATATTTTATTATATTTATAATAAGTAAGATTTCAATCATATCTTATATTGAAATATTATTTAATTATTAAATAATTTTATTTTATTTAATATTTTATTTATCAACCCCGTGTAATACACAAGATCATCAAAGGTAGTACACATATATTATATACTAGCTTTAGTAAACCCGTGTATTACACGTGTTGAATAAATAAAATACTAAATATAATAAAATTTTAATAGTTATAAAAACTTTGTTTCAAAACAAACATTTTAAAAAATAATTTTTTAAAACTTTTTTATTATAACTCATAGTTTTAATTAATTTTTGTTTATAAAAATTTTACCTAAAACATCAATGTTAGAATATTTAAAATTTTTAAAAAAAGATTGATGTTTTAAAAGTTTCTTAATTTATAAATATTTATTTATTTAGAAACAATATTAATATAAAGATATATTTCTTAATTTATTGTTTGTAATTAATGTGATATTAATAAGAGAGAGAAACGGGAAAATTTTAATGAGATGAAATGTGGTGGTGCCATGTGTCCATCATAGTTACTCTTTTATTAGAGTAGGAAGATAAGTGGTCATAAGAAGGATCCTAAGAAAACTATAATTTTATGAGAAAGCTAGTGAAAACTAATGAAAGCGGTCACATAATTTATAAATTTTTTATCATTATCCTTTATATATATGTGTGAGTATATATAAATAAAGGTATGGATCAAATGAAAAACGTATCATTGTTTTACATATACGTCATCCATAGATTACGTATACGTAACCATTTTTCATTCGACATAGTGTTACGTATACGTAAGACGTAACACTCTTCATTCTTGTATGTATGCTCAACATATATGTACCAAATACTTAAATAATATTTTAACAATTAAAATAACAAAAAAATTATGAATTATGTTATTAGTTTTTGTGTTTTTTTTTGTTTTCACATAATTATTGGTTTTCTCATGAACCCTCCCCTAAGTGGTTATATGTATATATATATATTAAAGGTTTAAGTTTGGTTTGTTAAGAAGCGACAATGTGAAACCTGAATTATGTGATTTGTAGAAAAGTATATTACATGAAAAATTTGAAATTAAAAGCCTACTAACTTTTTCAAATTTTCTCCATTTAACCCACGGTTGGGTTTCAGACTTTCAGTTTCATTTTCGATGTTGTGGACTTTGCTTAAATGGGCCTAAAAGCCCAAACCGTGAAACTAAACCGATAATAGCGGTTCGTTTTAATTTGGTTTTTTACTTTTAACTGTTCGTTTTTGGTTTTTAGTCCTTGAAAATCCGTTATTAATAGTTTGACCCAACAACCATGAAAACTGGATCGTGAACACCTCTAGAGATAAGTGTTCAACTACAATTTAAAATTTATTTTTCATACCTTTTAGTTTGATATCTAGCTTTTTTTTTTCTCGTAAGTGTCAATCAATAGTTTTTATATATAAAGACAAGGGCGGACCTAGTATGGTGGTATGGTTGTTATCCGACCCCCATGTATTTTCTCTTTTATGTGTATTATATGCAAACAAAACCCGAGAGATACCTAAAATTTTTACACCGACACCCATGAAATGTTTTTAACTAATGATACCAAAACAAAAATAAGTTTTACCTAAATCTTTATATCTTCAACAGCACTTAGACAATATTTATATCAAATTAAAGTTGACTTTTAAGTTTATAGTTAAACTTTGAGTTAATTACATAAATGGTCCCTGTGGTTTATCTAAAATAACAGATTTGGGTATTAAGGGTTTTTTGTAACAGTTTGGGGTATTGTGTTTTAAATTTTATAACAAGTTTAAGTATTAATACTAACAGCCGTTAGTTTTTCTGTTAAGTTTAAATAAAATGACTAAAATACTCATTTAGGGACTATTTTTGTAATTTTATTTCTCTCTTTTAGTTCAGGGACTATTTGTGTAACTAACTATTAAATATAAAAATGAAATAATCCAACCCCAACCACCCCCATCGTCATCTCCCTGCTCCCTTCCCTCTCACACTTCAAAGAAAAACCACAATTAGATTTACTGCCCCGCCACTAGCCGTCTCTGTCACCGCCGCCACTCACCATCGCCGCCACCTGCCACAACCTTGTTCAATACCACTTCGTTTACCTTCAAACGCTAACGCCCTAAACACCCAAACATCACCGAAACCCCTAATTGAGATCTGAACCCTAATTGAGCAATGGTCACAAGAAATCGAGTAATGTGTGGATCAAATGTGAAGCCTAATTGAGCCTCACAAACACCCATGGTTGCACCATCCTTGATTTCAATGACTAGGTAAAGATTTGGGTTTTTTCTTTTAAATATTTTTAGGGTTAACAGGGAAAAGGGAATGGGGGTTTGTTGAGATGATGATAATAGAGCAATGGTGGAGGTGGAGATGATGATGATGGTGTGATACTGATGGTGATGATTCGGTGGTGGTGATGATGCGATGGTGGTGATGATGCGACGGCGATGATGATGCGACGGCGATGATGATGCGGTTGAAGAAAATGGTGGTGGTGAGGACGATGTGAGGGGGTGGTGATTGAAGGTCAGGGCTGTTGGTGATGGTGGCTAGTGATGGTCGACGGTGGGGGGTTAGCGGTGGTGGTGAAGAAATGGTTCTGAAAAACCTTACTAATTTAATATATATGTGTATATATGACTGTATATTTATGTATATTAAATACACAAGCAGTCCCTTATATATACTAAATGACATAAATAGTCCCTTTCTGTACATTAATATCCATGTAAAATGAAAAGACAAAAATGCCTTTAGGTTTAACAGAAAAGTTAACGCCCATTAGTGTTAATGCCTTAACTCGTTACAAATTGAAAACACAATACCCAAACATGTAATAAAAAACTCTTAGTACCCAAACCTGTTATTTTTACTAAACCACAGGGACCATTTGCGTAATTACAAACGGCTGCATAGCAACCATTAAAATAAAGGTCGAAGAAAAAGATGGAGTAAAAGAAGAACGAAAAGAGAAAAAAGTTAAAAGAAAAGATGAGTAAAATCTGAAAAGTGGTTTTGAATCTTTATATTTATTAGAATAAAGAGATCGTAGTGTTTTCATATTATAAATATAACAATTACAAGATACTAAAGTTGTTTGTTTTTTCTGCCGTCTTTTACTTAAGATTATATATTTTAGAGTAAATTACGCGGATGGTTCCTGTGGTTTGGTTAAAATTTTGGATTTGGTCCTTCAAATTTTAAAATTGCGAATATAGTCTTTAATGTTATAGTTACCTTTCATCAACGGTCCCTACTTTGTTAGTTCAGTTAGTGATGTTAAATTTGTCAAAATAACTATTTTACTTGTAGGGATCATCAATGTAATTTACATTTTTATTTTATTATAAATATGTTTATTATTTAATACACAAATTAAAAATATTTTAAAAATGTCTTTTTTTAAATGTTTGGTTTATAATTTTTTTTAAACCAATATGCGGGGTTTTTTAAATCTTTATAAAAATATCTTCTTTATAAAAACCAAAAAACTGAATTGTTTAAAAAAAACTATGAATTAGTTTAAGAAAAGATGTTTTAAAAAATAAATGGTTTTAAAAAAATAACTTTAGAAAACCAACCAGTTAAAAAAGGTTTAAATAATCAGATAGTTTTATAATGACGTATAGAAAACGAATGGTTTAAAAACCAAACATTTAGAAAACATGTTTTAAAAAGTTTTTTATTTGTGTATTTAAAACGTATTTTATCAAATAATAATATTATTAATAAAGAAATTATAAAAATAATATAAAAAATAAAAAATTTTGAAAAACAAAAATATAAAATTTTCTTTAATAAAAATAATGTCATAGTTTAAAAGGTAAATTAAATAGATGGCTAATACGAGTAAAATGCTAATTTTTTTGACATTTAACATTACTAACGGTTAACTAACAGACCTAGGGATCATTTATGAAATAGAAATAAATGTTAGGGACTATATTCAAAGATTTTAAACTTCAAAGACCAAATACAAAATTTAAACATAACCACATGGACCATCCATGTAATTTACTCTATATTTTATGATTTGACTTTATAAAACAATTTCAAGTCAGCATAAATGGTTTAAACTCTTTAGTCTTTACTTTCAAAGTTGTGGTACTCTATTCGAACCTCAACTATGTACCCATACATTCTTTTTGCCTTGAAATCATTATTTTTTCAATTTTTTGGTTTACCTTTTGTGTTTCAGGTAATGGGATGAAAAAACACGTGGCATCAGGCAAAATGAATTTATACAAAGTTTAAATCCACCATTATTCTTTTGATTATTTATCTTTTTAATATATTTAAAATAACATTTCTCATTTTTCTTTTGTTCTAAAAGAATTTTGATATAACACATTTATTTGAATCATAATATTTATTCTTATATAAACTATATCATTATTCATTTTAGGTTGTTAAATCTCTATTAAAAATATAACTTTGCGTCTTTCCAGTTTTTATATACATTGTGATATACCTTGTGCTTATTTTACGTTCTAAAGGTTACCATAGATTATTTCTTATTAAGTGAAATGCTAATAAAGCAAAAGTACACGTACGACCACGTAACATCGCGCGGGTATGTTTACTAGTTTAATACATGTGGCTTATATGTGTAAGGTGTAGTAGGTTAAAGTCATTAGAAATCAGTAAATATAATTCGATTTAGTTTTTCAACATTTATATGTGCTATATAAGAAATAATCTCAATTATTCATCTCCTTAATCATTGGTCGAGATCAATTTGTAGAAAAAAATTTGTTATAGGGTATTTTAGAAATTGTCATTTATGTGTATTATATGTAAACGAAACCCAAGAGATACCTAAAAATTTTACACCAAACCCCGTGAAATGTTTTTAACTAATGATACCAAAACAAAAATAAGTTTAACCTAAATCTTTATATCTTCAACAACACTTGGACAAAATTACATTAAATTAAGGTTGACTTTTAAGTTTATAGTTATACCTTCAAACGTAAAACACAATGATAAATACATATAACAAATAATATAAAATATATGACATAATGAACTGATATTTGACACAATGAACTGATATTTGACACAATGAACTTATATGAGACAATGAACTGATGTATTTGATACAATAACCAAAATGCTCTTCTTTTTAAAACAATAGAAGAAGAAGTGTCAAACTTACAATCAATCTTAGACTTTTTAGATTTAATACATGTTTTACTATAACCTTACCTTATAAATTAATGATTTATTAGTAATTAAGGTTTTTATTTTAGTTTTAATTCATGCAGTTGTAATTAATTACAATATTGCCTAATTTTAAATCCAGTTCGATTCAAACAATAAGCAGTAGAGCAGTTGGTTTAATTAAAAGGTTGGTTTTCAAAGCTATCGCCCAAACCTAGATGAAATTCCGAATTGATTCATGTTTGGATTGGTAATTTGATTGCTTCATTTTTGGATTGAATTTTTGAAGGTTAAAATTCAAAATTTGTTATTGATATTAGATTGCTTCATTTTAGACTATATGTTGTGCATTAGTTGTTTATATGAAATTTGTTGGTTTATATGTGCCCTAGACCCTAGTCAATAACTGGCTCGACCCGAAAAATATATGATCGAGTGATAGATGTTTAAATACCGAAAATTAGTGACACACATGAAAAAAATTTCTGGATTTGCTAGTGCATAAAGACCTTTATACTTTTGGTTTTTCTTACAAGAACCATTCAATAATTTTTATACACTGAAGTTCATTAACATGTTAAATTAAAACAAAATTATGAAAAAGAAATTAAGACAATTTAAAGTCACACCCTATTTTATTAAGCAAAAAATGCTTGTACACACGTATGGTCGCCGACGCCTCTCTGACATCAATGTCGGGGCTACCAACGTCTTTATATTTATTTAATTTTTTTAGAAAACAGAAGGTCAAACAGACGGTCAAACTGGTATAGGTGCTGACCACAGGTATAGGCACCAAACTTTTCCGTAAAGGCACCCGACTTTGGTTGCATGACTTTTCCTTTCCCTAGAAATAGGTTTTGAGAATTTGAATTTTACTGAGTTATTATTTTGGTATGTTTCAAGAACTTTTTTGATAAAAAAATGATGTTTTGTTTTCCTTCAATTTTATTAAAACCTCTTAATATAATTTTAAACCGTTTTTCTTAAGAAAATTATTAGTACTGATCATATTTTTTTGCCTATGCATAGTACATAGATTTACGAATATGTTTTTAGAACCACCACCACAACGCACATATTTAACAAATGATTAATCAGTTGTAGTAATTTTTGTGTGGTGGTAGGTTCTTCCTAACTAGTTTCTTGTTGTAGCATGCCCTGTGTTTGTGGCAACGAAGTTTTTTGTTGTAGCATGCGCTGTGCTTGTGGCAACGAAGCCGAAAGGAATAAATGATAATAACTAAGACATTTATTGTAGCTAAAAGAATAGATTCATGGGTTTAGATTTCTCGTTGTCTGTAAGTTTGCTTGAGTTCTACGATAAATATGCATGTCACTTTATAAAAAGGTTTATATAAATTTAAAAAAGGGTTATACATGCATGCTATTTTTCTCATACCATTAGTTTTATATATTTAAAAAAAAAAGGGTCATATAAATTCACATAAATGGCAATTTTGGTATATTAGAGCATAACGAATAGACATCCCACAACCATCAATGAAGTCATGAAGCATTACCAATTTTCTGTTAAATCTTTTTGTAGTGCAAAAAAAAATAATAATAATAATAAAAATAAAAAATAAAAAAATAAATTAAAATAAAATCAGTATGACCATACATATCCAAGTTATAAACTGTTACAGTTATGCATACTCAAAGTCACAAAACTCTGGATCCACCACTACTATTGACAGACAGCTAAAAAGACATGATTAGGTTAGCCACAGTTATGGAAGCTACATCTAGTCAAAGGTCAGATCCTAACTCGATCATGTGCGGTAGCTCAGTGATGCGTAACATCTACATTTAGGGCCGATGTGTTGTGATGGCGCGTATATACACTCTCGTGTTGTTCAACTACAACTTCAAGATGCTGCATTTTAGTAGACACTTTGTTTTCTTGTTCAGTTACTGGTGAACCAGATATAGGTTGGGTGGCTAGTTGACTTGGGATGTGAGCGCGGTTATGGTCAACTCCAAGCTCGAAAAGCTCGAATTCTTCGATTGAGTGTAAGACTGGATGTAAGTAGGCTTCACACAAGTAAGATTTCATGTCGATTTCAGGTGCAGAAGCTTCATCTTGTGCGTCCTTTTCCACGGCTTCCTGAGAATCAAACCACAAGAAACTAAATTTACACACATAGATTGTTATTTACATAGAGATCGAAATTAAAGACTAAACGACAAAAGTAAAAGCATACAGATTGCTTAGTTTTTTAGAACTTGATGACTAGAAGTGGCTTTTTTTATCAAATATATATGAATTGGTCGATGTGGGTAATGTTTTAACCCAAACGGACCAATTCAAAAAGGCAGGTAAAAGAAAAGTTAAACCGGTCAAACGGTTGAACGGGTCAAAAGTTGACCAAAGTTACTATCTAATGCATACATGCACATCCTTTTTATTCAAAATGTAAGATCATTATGTTGGTAAATAATGCTATGTCGAACAACTGTTCGAAAAAACAAAAGAAGCTGGCGGGTCAACCCAACCTAAACGGTTAAACCTATACCAAATAAAAATTTTATTTTGGTCAACGACCCAGCCTGCCCATTTCGCCAACTCTCACAATGATACAATTATTGTAATCATTGTTAGTACAATGACTGCAGAAGCTGATATACAGGCCCAAAACTCTCACTGATGTTTACTGTTTTAGATGCTTATGTTGTGGGCTTACCTCGAGAGGGTATTTTCGGAAAGCAGGTTCGAACCGACTCTTGCAGAATTTGTGAAACGTCAGAGTCAATATTGGTAATACAGCAAGCAAAGGAGTGGAATTTGCAGCCTTTTTGTGCTAAGCAGTCCCAACAAAAGAAGCTGAGATATCAACAAGCTCGCTACTATACGATGATGAACATGTGGCCAGAATGCAGCAGCACTCTCATATCGTTGATTGTACACATTAATTACCTGCGTTGGCGTATAAAAAGTAAAAAATTACATATATACCCTTCATGTAAAGAACACGATACATGGCCACAGAGAATATTCAGGGAGAGTTTGCAAGTGTGTTTTGAAAGTGATAGATGGAAGAAAACAGTTTGTATGTGCTTATAAGATTTACCTGGTGACGGTAAACAAAGTATGCAAATGCAAAGAAGATGAGTATAAAGGTAGAAGGATCGGGGTGACTACAGCATAAACGGCCCCCATAAGGAAGTATAGTTGAAGAGACGGAATAGCTTCGGGGAAATCTATGCTTTTGGGATTCATTGCTTTTATTCTATCTCTTTTGGTTTTTACAAGTAGCATGTTTTTGAGATGAAACATGATTAAAGGCTTTAACCGAAGAATCTCTCCAGCGATGCCTGCCCATCCATCAACCATTATGTATGTAATAAAGAAAGTAGCCTTCATTGGAATCGATACCCCGATTGTCCTCGGAATCCTATAAAAAACAAATTCAAATAATAAAACTGAAGTAAAAGTACTTGTCTTGACCCGTAACCCAACCCCTTTATTTTGTCACCTCAAAAGAATTTTGTTAGAAGAGAAAGAAACATTACTGTGTGGGAGATTGGTGAAGGAAAGAATGAAGCTGTTGAATTGCGGTTCCAGTGACAATACTTCCTAAGAAAACATTTATCAGCATGAAAAAATAGTATTTTGCAGCGGTACTCCTTTCGAGTACAGAAAAAGCAACGTGCCCTTCGATTTTCGACATAGCCATAAGAATACTAGGAAGAAGCCATAGAAAAATCTTTAGAGCAAGACCAGGAAGAAAACCTTGAAGGAAAGACTTGATAAAGCTCCTGCACACATTCAAAGAAGATTAACCATCATAATCATCACAAAAAACTTAAAGTTGTTGATTTTGGTATGCAAGATTCACAAAAAGCTTGAGGTTATTGATTTCTTTAATCTTGCATTAAAAGAAATTCAGATACTTTTAATAAGGCCAAATTTTAGCAAATACTAAATAGCAACACACACTTCACTTTTAGCGTTGACACCCCATACCAAAATCATCTAACCTTTGACCACAGTTACAAAAACAGTTCCATCACATAAGCGTTTTATAGATTTTACTGCCAAACTTACCTAAAATTACCAATTTTGAGAAGAGAAATGAAATTAAATTACATTGATATTGCAATTTGCATTTCTTCAAATATTTAAAAACACATTCCTTAGACTATGATAGGGGGTCAAATATGCAATTTACATGGGATGTAATGAGAACATTAGATGTGGCAAATGACTAGGTCGAGTAAAGACTTAACACAGGTAATTTTTGGCATGGATCAAGCAGGTCGAGTTGGTAAGGGTTAATTTGTTCTGAACCACATTTTGTCTAAAGATTTAATTTTTCTACAAAAAAAAAGTAATAAGTGTGACAAACATGATTCAAAAAGTTTAATAATCCTATTTTGAATAAACTTACTTACGATGTTGTATGCATTGAAAGTACACTTTGGACCGACATTCGAACTATTCTTTTGCTTGACCCATTAGAGGTGAAAATGACCCTAATCGACCCATTTCTAAGTAAATGAGCTAAAATTGCGACTTTTAAACATATGATTAAAGAACTTGCAGAAAGATTATAACTTTACTTACAATTCAATAACAGGCCTGAGAAAAGGAACTACTTTTTCAAGACCTTCAAGATTGGCGAGTGATTGAACAAATGCAATGGGTATTATGTAGAAGAACACTAGAGCGAATACTGCTAATGATATAACCAGTTTACGGATGCTCAAAGAAACAAAGGGTATGGCAAGATTTTTCCAGTAAACATCACGGGGTTCAGGGGCCCAATCTGTCAACCATAGAATCGGGTTTTGCTTTGTTGTGTTTGAGCACACACGGCTGCACCCACCGGGAGTTGAATGATACAAATGCAGCTTGCATTATGCGTTTTGGGTCTTTGAGAATCTTCTGATGCTCCATTGTTAACTACTATTCCAAGAAGACATTACAAATTATATTTAAAAATAAATGAATAACGAATAACTCAACGTGTTATATTCAAAACTAACATAATTTATTTTGGAACTTTGAAAATGGCTGAGTTGTTGCCTGTTGGGCCATGGAACATGTCAAATTTTACAATTAAGTTTCTCAATGTATTCAGGTATATTATTGATTGAAAACAAATTTCTTCAATTAAGTAATTATAACACTCAGAAATTGTTGAACAAAAAAGTATTGGAAGATCAAGCAACCGAGCCTGGAACGTTTTGTTCCAGGGTTGAAATTACTAGTTCACCTCCCTTGTCCACCCTACCTGACCCGTCCTTTTTGCCAACTCCAACTAGGATAATCCTACTTAAAACATTTCACTATTATAACCAATAAAGAAGTGTACATAGGTTGTTAGTCATGATATGTTAGTGGTTTAGTAAAAAATTAGTTCATATTGTAATCATATATATTTACTGAAATAATCAATTTACTTGCAGGAAAACAAAAAATGTAACCAAACCAGACCTGACCTAGGTCTGCTCTATTTTTAGGCTTTCGTGGTTCGGTTAGGTTAATGGAACCAAGTAGGAAAGTTCAGTTTGCAGCTTTGACTAAAACAAAAATCCTACTAGTGACCTTATAGCTTCAACTTTTGTATTGATTTGATAACAATCTGAACATAAAGGAACATTTTCTTCTTGTGATATTATGAATTTTAACATAGTATCAACTCCAAATGTACAAAAAGATAAATAGAGATTGCAGGTACAATTCAGCCTATTTGACAATCAAAGTCAAACTATCTTTCTTTGGAGATGAATGGAACAGATAAAACACTGAGTAGATAAATAATCACTCACCTTTTCATCAAGCTCTTTAATCTTTGTTGATAGTATTCTATTGAATTACTTTCTGGCCCCAAAGTCCAAGGAAGCCCGTCTGAGAATTCATATGTTTCCAAAACATCAATATTTTAACGTATCTCAAGATGCTATAGGTTTAGAAGTGGCAATTTGAATTTTACTTACGAAGGTCAACTCACCTTGAGGTCAAATAGGTAAAAATAAAATTAGCCATAGTGGAAATGGATGAAAGTGGTATTTTAGTACCACACAACTTCCTAAATCACTTGATACCAAAATTCTTTTAATTAGTATCCTTTTTGAAATCAAATCTATACATTAGTGACTTTCGAACAAAAGTGTTCCGAGTCAACCCAAGCGATATGTACAAAAGATAAATGGTATGAATAGTTACCCAATCCACCCGTTTTCCAATCTCTATTATATGCATTAAAATATGTATGATTTTTTAGGCCTGACCTAGGTCTGCTCTATTTTTAGGCTTTCGTGGTTCGGTTAGGTTAATGGAACCAAGTAGGAAAGTTCAGTTTGCAGCTTTGACTAAAACAAAAATCCTACTAGTGACCTTATAGCTTCAACTTTTGTATTGATTTGATAACAATCTGAACATAAAGGAACATTTTCTTCTTGTGATATTATGAATTTTAACATAGTATCAACTCCAAATGTACAAAAAGATAAATAGAGATTGCAGGTACAATTCAGCCTATTTGACAATCAAAGTCAAACTATCTTTCTTTGGAGATGAATGGAACAGATAAAACACTGAGTAGAAATAATCACTCACCTTTTCATCAAGCTCTTTAATTTTGTTGATAGTATTCTATTGAATCTACTTTCTGGCCCCAAAGTCCAAGGAAGCCCGTCTGAGAATTCATATGTTTCCAAAACATCAATATTTTAACGTATCTCAAGATGCTATAGGTTTAGAAGTGGCAATTTTGACCATTTTACTTACGAAGGTCAACTCACCTTGAGGTCAAATAGGTAAAAATAAAAATTAGCCATAGTGGAAATGGATTGAAAGTGGTATCTTTAGTACACACAACTTCCTAAATCACTTGATACCAAAATTCTTTTAATTAGTATCCTTTTTGAAATCAAATCTATACATTAGTGACTTTCGAACAAAAAGTGTTCCGAGTCAACCCAAGCGATATGTACAAAAGATAATGGTATGAATAGTTACCCAATCCACCCGTTTTTCCATCTCTATTATATGCATTAAAATATGTATGATTTTTTAGGGCATAAGAGCTACCTTTCTTGTTGGACGTTTGTTCGGATGTCTTTCAAACTTAAGCTGGTTGTAGTCTAAGTAATTTTGCAATTTCTGTCTTTTCCTTACTGCTCTTGCATATTTGTTTGCATTGTAGACAGTCTGGATCAAGATGAAATGCTACACTGTTACATAATATTTACAAATCATATTTATGTATATATTTACATAGAGAGACGATTCACATGACTAAAAGGCATGTCTAATTATACCACCGAAACAAATGGAAAAACCATAGGAAAAGATGAGTAGAGCGGAATTGTCTAAGCCATGAGTCAAGTAACAGAAACATTAGCCATGTTTTTGGGCATATATATCATTACTCTCTCTATACAACACATTGACACATACATACATAGATACACGATAGGAATAATCTGGAAAAAAATAAATAATATTACCTGGTGACAAAGATAGTGATTTGAGTGATTCTTTTTAAAGAAACAGTCCACAGTATCAGAAACAGAACGGTCAGGGATACGAGGCACATTTTTAACCAGGACCTACAAAAGTTATTACATAAAGTTAAACATTTCGTAACTTAAAATTTGCACACATTTAATTTTTTGAAAATTCAAACCTGATTTTTCTGAATTCGATATTGATACAGATTTTTTTTTTTATATTTCAGAACAAAAATCTTAGATGCTTTCTATATAACCCCATTAGTTGTGTGACATTTCCTTAGAAGCTCAAAATAATCATGTTAATTCTGAAATTCAAAAAAAAACTCTTTTGATACTTCATATGACCTTTTCTTTTGGGATACATTAAAAGAATGAAAAAAACATAAACATACACATACCGTAAATTGCTCAGCTCGCCTACTTTTTGAAGCCAAAAATTTCAATCTCATTGATGCTACCACATCATACTCCTTGTAGAGCATATAGCATGCCCAAAACGTGAACAAATACATCATTAAAATGTGTGCAAAAAACCTGAAAATCAAAAGGTAGAACTTCTGTAGCCTGAACATAAACTCTAGTGAAATATATGTGTTAGGTAATCATGCACAAATGATAAAAAAGCAAACAAGTATGAACACGAGATCACACAAGCGCACAAGAAAAAAGGTAGCAGAAGTATAATATTGAAAAATGAACACACACAGGGCTAGGTTGGTTGGTCAAAGGGTAATGACTTATGTCCACAATTAAATTATTATTAATCTCATACTGTAGTTCACAAACACTTAGGAATTGTATTCATAAAATATGACATCAACCAATTTTAGTTTCATAGGAATGATGAACATATACTTACTTTGGAGACTTAGGTTGAACATTAGATATTGAAAGCTTATCAATGTCACTGATGACCAACTCTTTGCTGAGGAAAAACAACATCCCACCCGATACATTAACTGGAATAAGAACCAAGAATGCCACAATTGCCACTGGCCCAAAAATTTTAAACCTGCAATTTAAATAGGATGATGTTTAACGTAATCAATGGAAAATGAGAAATAGTTAGTCTGAAAATAAACGTAAATAGAGGCAGCAATTTAGACCCATTTTGGATAAACGGGTCAGTTCATGCCACAACTTACAATCTAACACTAACGGGTCAAACAGGTGTTTAAAATACTTAACAAAACAAAAGCGGGTTGAACCAGGGTCATAAGGGTCAAAAGCCACCCAAAGTGGACTCACAATGCATAACTACTAAAAAATTATTAATTTCTCAAATTAGATTTATTGGCTGTAACAACATGGTTTGCTTAATTATATATAAAAATGATGTTTATTTATAACATCCAAGAAAAAGACAAGACCTGACCCTACCTGTTTTGACCAGTCAACCAACTAACATTTTGCCACCTCTAACAAGAAATTTCGCAGAAACTCATAGCTTGTCGATTCATATGTGTCTATATACTCCTTAATAGTCGACGCGCAATGATTGAAAGGCTAAAGTTTGTTAGGCGAGGTGAAAGGGCTCTTTCCATTGACCAGGGGACTGGGCGACTGGAGGGGCCAAAAGTGTTCACAAAAGGGAAATAAAACTCAAAGCCTAAAATTCCAAAGGACTTCAAACTATAGAAATTACTAGTGAGCCCTATTTATCAACAATTGCACACATCAATTCTTGTGGTCCAAAGATAGATCGAGAGCCAACAATAAATTTAAATATGCACTCATTATATGATACAATGACGTGCACGTGCTAACTGTTGGTTCAGGCCCCTTACAAACACTCACTCAAAATACACACAACTCACGTATGTATATATGAAAGTAAATTTGCAGAAGAGAAAGCATATTTTATTCAATGAACAAAGGAGGCCTATATATAGCCATACATAAAACTAAACGTGGGAACATGCAACAATAATATATTAATATAACCTAAAGAACTAATTAATATTAATGAATAACTAATACTTCCACTAAATGTACACCCACGTATGCACTCACATAACTCGTTCAAACCTTAACAAACTTCCTTTATTATTCAACTTCGAACCCCCTACTTTTCTCGTCAACCAAGACCAAGTAAGTTAATCCATACCCATCACCGATGACCCGTATGCTAGACCCGTGAACTAAACCCGATTAACCCAACATTCACCCCCTTAATCGGTTTGTTCACACCGTTCACTCACTGCAGCATTCCCGTCACCTTAATCTCCAACTATTTCGACCTTTTCACGAACACCCGAACTTCACCTAGTTCACGTCCAAAGTCTTCTCTAACAGCAACATCTAACATGGCATCCCGTTGGAACCCCGTTCATTAACGTCTTGACTCTTCACGGATCAACGACCTTTTCCCCGGTCACATCCAAAGTCGCCCGACTTGAACTCCAATGCCATAATGTTAACACCGTGTAGTTTCTCCAATCTCTTCTAATCTTGACAACCATACATTTCTCTAATCATGCTTGTTCAAAGAGACTTCTTCCACCGATCAAGAAAGCAAAGCCACCGCCTTCTACCGCTTTCTTTCACTTGCCAAACGAACCGAATCCAAAGCCACCTGCTTTGACGAATCCATAACGCCCGTTTTTCACGCACTTCTGTCGGTAAAACTCTTATCACGAAACAAGCCGATTAAAGGTTCTTTGATCACCCTTTAACAGCCTCGGAACATCAATGTTTATCACCTATCAACCCCGTCATGACAAACGGTAGTTCCACCACGACAACGGTTGCACCGAAACACCTTCACGCTCCGTCTTCTGCTGTCGAACAGCCCCGAAACAGCCACCTGCTGTCCCGAAACACGCCGGTTCCCTGCTGCGTTTGCCCGCAGCGAAGAGCTACAACCTTCAACGGTCGACTCTCAAACCGGCCTTCCCTCGAGCCTTAGGCTCTGATACCAAATGTGGTTCAGGCCCCATACAAACACTCACTCAAAATACACACAAACTCACGTATGTATATATGAAAGTAAATTTGCAGAAGAGAGAGCATATTTTATCAATGAACAAAGGAGGCCTATATATAGCCATACATAAAACTAAACGTGGGAACATGCAACAATAATAATATATTAATATAACCTAAAGAACTAATTAATATTAATGAATAACTAATACTTCCACTAAATGTACACCCACGTATGCACTCACATAACTCGGTCAAACCTTAACAAACTTCCTTTATTTTTCAACTTCGAACCCCCTACTTTTCTGGTCAACCAAGACCAAGTAAGTTAATCCATACCCATCACCGATGACCCGTATGCTAGACCCGTGACCCGCAAACAATGACCCGTGAACTAAACCCGATTAACCCAACACTAACATCTTTGGTTGTCCCACAACTGAAGACCTGTTATGTTGAATAATTTCAAGCCAAAATTTACGTATATGGTCATGTCATAAAAATCATTAGTTGTTTCCTAGTGTTTTTCATTTTCTAACAAATTTCAAGACATCAACACCCAAAACAATTTATATACGCGAAATCAAGTCTCATGGTTTAACAAAAGAATTAGCATATAAAATGATCAAAATAGTACTGAAATTTATCAGCGAAAAGTTCCACATCTCACAAGATTATCCATAACAAATTCACAATCAACAAGAAAACAGTTGACTTATAAGCTCAAAGAGTCAAAGTTATTCATCCAACTTGACACAAAACCATATGAACAATATAAGAACTGAGTATTAGAGCTTTGAACACAAAGGACAGTAAACATTCCAAATTCACAAGGTTCTTTAAACACAACGAAAAATTTACTGAAAAGGCGCAATTATAAATAAATTATATAATTTATATAACAAATTTCTCAATAATTAGGGAGAATAGAACCACCAGATTTCTTGACAAACCCAGTAAAACCCAAATTTCAGAACTTATCATGAAATAAGAAAGGTAAAAACCCTATATTTCAGAAGCTTTTCAAGAACTTGTGAAAAAAAAAAACCATGTCTCAGTAACCTCAATTTATGAACACTACCAAAACCCTAATCAAATAAACAAACATAGACCATCAAAGTTTTCAAGAACCCCTAAAGAATCCAACTTATCAACTTCAAAAAACTGCATATATACAACATCAAAAACAATAATAAAAAACCAACATCAAAATAAAAAATTTAGAGTACCAAGAAGGTAAATCCTCAAGAATGCAGCAGAATCAAGACCAGCATGCTCAACAATCTCAGGCTCCTTCATGCGCATAGTTTGGGGCATCCAGTTGAGGAAGGTGAGGTAAGTCTTGAAGTTGAGATTCACAAATTTAGCGACGAAATTGTCAGCATGTGTAGGGCTGCTTCTTGCCCCAATTATGTACCATTTGGGGAAATAAACTCTGTCATTGATGGGTTGGATTCTAAGTAGAGCAAATGCCAACAAGAAAGCAAAGGCGGTGATGATGTTTATGAGTGCCGAAACCCCAATATCACCAAGAGTAGCCATTGTGACAAGTTTTGAAGATTGATGGATTGCAGGTGAAAAAAAGGTGGTGGGTGGATATATGATGTAGGAGAAGAATATTGTGAGAGTAAAAGGTGGCTTGTTTGATGGTAAGCAAGGTTTCTGTGTGTTTTTGTTTATTTATTTTAGTTTTTGGGTTGCGAGTGTTGTTCAAGGTAGAAGTAGTGACTAGTGTTGACAATGATTTACTGATGATTAAGATAGTTTATTGTTAGTGCTATTAAATATTTTTATAAAAACATTTCAGTTAGTGAAAATATTTCTACTATAATAAAAAATTATTTGTGGTATAATGTGAGGCTAACTATTTGGTAGAGCCTTTACCTCTTAGAAAGAAGGTCATAAATTCAAACCCAAGGCATGGTGTAACATGGAGTAATTAAGAGTATAAGTAGGATATATTTGCCGTTCAAAAAAAAATTATGTGGGACAAGTGTCATTATCAAATCATTTTTATTAAAATTTTTTCGATTATCTTTCATATTAAATATTTACATTAATTAGCAATAATATTATTAATTGTTTTGGATCTAAATTAAATTTATAAGTAAACTAAGAAAAAGATTTTTTATTAGTTTTATTCCTAAAGAAAAAATTTGATAAAATAGAAATTTTCCAAAATCATAAAAAAATTTAATATATTTTTTATAACGGTATGTTGAAAAAAATGTCTAATATTTTTGAAAAAAATAAATAAAAGTTTAAAAGTTAATATGATTATTTTGTTTTTTATAGTCTTTACCATATCTTATATTAGAATATAGTTTTATAATTAATAAATTTTATTCTATAACATATTTTATTTGATCAACCCGTGTAATACAGGGATTTATTAAATCTAGTATAATTATATTATACTATATATTGAAATGCTATGTCGGTGGCTACAATGCCACCAACCATAGGATGAATCATCCTCGCCTGCTACGTGTTAAACCACCGCCTCAACATGTGTGCTCAACCCCTTTTCTTACGGCGATGGTCTTGAAGATGAACTATTGAACTATTAGAAGCTTTCAAACTAACGGCCTGTTTGGGATTGTTTATTTTGATTGAAAAGTACTTTTGACAAAAAGGACTTATTAACTTATGACTTTTTAAAATGAGTTTTTAAAAAAGTGTTTGGATTAGCTTATAAACTAAATTGTCGTAAAATGACCAAAAGATACATACTTTTTATAAGAGGGAGTTAATAGGAGATAGTAGAGGGGTATAATAGTAATTAGACTAAAAGAAGTTTTCAAAAATTAATAAGGAACTCCCTATTACTTTTCAAAACCTTCTTTTTATCCTATATGAAAAGTTCTTTGAGTTTGCCAAACATTTTTTTGATTTATTAACTTTTAAAAAGTTAATAAGTTAAAAGTTGGTGGAAAATAAGCAAATCCCAAACACCCACTAAGCTTACAACTCATATTAACATACACACGTGTTCCTTTTTATGATGCCACCTATCAATTGAAATTACAAGTCTACTAAACGCAATTAAGAGACTACATACTTTACCAACCACCGTCATTTCCTGTTGTCTTCTCTGGTTTGCTTCAATAGCAAGGTCTGTTCGTTCATTTGGGTTGTTTGTTTCTGAGTAGCTCAGTGTTTTTGCTGTGTTTCTTCATTTGTTTTGTGTTTGGTAGTTACAGCATTCAATTTGGTAACTTTGGCTGTTGGCCGGACTTGGCCTCATAGTTGTTTATCCGGGTTTTCCATGGCTTTTGCGTCTTTCTTTCTATTCGTTTTGCTTAGGTTTGGGTTTATCGATTTTGCATGTCAGGGTTTGATATAAATGTGTGTGGTGTTTGGTTCTTTTTTTGTGTGTTGGTGTGCTTTGGTTTGATAGTAATCTCTACCTGGTCAATGAGCGGAGCAGCTCGAACGAGAATTCATCTTCCTGGGACATGTGCTTTGAATTGTTTCTTTGTGTCATGTCAATTAAGGGGTGTTGGTCGGACTTCGGCCTCATATCGAAGGCTTTTGTGTATTTTCTTGTATCCGATTTTCTCAATTTTTGGGTTTATTTGTTTCGCATGTAAGGTGTTCGATGAAATGTGTGTGGTCTTTAGTTCTTTTATTGCATCTTGACGTTTCTACAGCTGGTTTGTGTTGCATTTGCTAGCTTCTTTTTGGTGGTTAATTTTAGTTTTCTTGTATTTTTGTATTTTATCTCCTGAGCTAAGCTTTTTTTTCTTGATCTTATTGGAATTGTTTAAACGTCTGTATCATATTCAAATAAATGTTTTGTAAGACCATTCATTTACATATACTTATGATAATATTGTGTTTGTGAATCTTACTTAGTTCTATTTCATGTTGTAGTTTCATGGTGATGAAGTAAGCGACTACAAGGAGGCCCTATTGCATAGTCATTTCCTTTGGTCTAGAAACTTGAGGTTTGTGATTTTGTTGCTTATGTGTCCGTTTGATTAATTATCGATAACAATAAGTGAGGATGTGTGGTAGGTTTTCATTAGGTTTCGTTCTTTAGAGGCTTAATATGTTGCTAACTCTCTCGTGTGCATCCTTTTACAGTTTAGATTTGTTTATGTATTTGCATTCTCTTTTCCTTTACATCGGTTCCACACCACCCCAATACATAATGTTTCAGAGAAGCTGGAGTTCCCAAGTAAAATTATACTCTTTGGCTGTAGTGGGTTTAATTAGAGAGAGAAAGTGAGAGAGAGATAGTTGAGAAAGCATGGCGAGAAAGAAAGTTGTCGGATCTGTCTCTCTTCATCCAGTTCCGTCACCGGTTTTGAGGCACGCTGTCGGTTTCCACATGCCTATTTTATCATACTCATCTTCATCTCCGCCTCATCAAGCAGTGGTGGTGGTTGTTTCCGGTCACGATTGCAGTCCGTTGATGACTTAAACGACCGCAACTTTGGCTGTAGTGGGTTTTAGTTTGAGCCGTTAGACAGTTGAGTAGCCTCATTAGGCGGTTTTCTTGAACCCAACCAATGACTTGATCTGCAATGGTTCAAGGAATATCGGGCGACTCTTGGTATCCAAATGAGGTATGGACCTATGGTGATTAGTCTTCTATTGCATGTCGATAATTGGCCCTATTACTTGATTTTTGGTAATCTCAGGCTTCTTATTGATGTTCAGAATATGAATCTGCATTGCTTTTAACTTCAATCAGGGTTTTTAATTTTGACACGACACGACGAATGACGACCTAATTGAAATGTGATCTTCTGTGGTTGCAATTTATGTTGTATATGATATTAGGCAAAAACAAGTTGACTCTATCCCTACTAAACATGTAATATAATGAGTTTTTACAAGATGTATTATATTAAAATTGTGAACTGAAATGTGCTGGATTCTTGCTTATTCAAACAAGCAAATAAAGGTTTCCTAATTCACTCATCCTAATTCAAGGGTCTTAAATAATCAGTTCAGGGTTTTGATTTCCCCAAATCATGATATCAACTTTCAAATGGAAAGATGAACCATTTCATATCCTTTTCAATTTACAAGCATATCTTGGTTTTGATTTACCCCAAATCACATTATGTTTCAAGTTCAACTTACCGTTCTTTTCATGCCTTAATTGATCTATTTAATATCATTCATAGCCCCAAGTTTTAAATTACAGTAGCTCTTCTGCAAAGTCTCAATTCAATACTCATATACACAAATCTCGATTGCAACAGTAGCAGTGGTACGTACTATTTAAGGATTTCGATTTCGTCTTCAAGATAAACTTAGTATTTTGGTTTTTTACATCAATTTGACTGATTTATGTTTTTTTACGCAAGCATGAAATTATGATTTAGTTTTAATTAATGCAAGCATGAAACTGATTTATGTTTTTGGTCAACAAAAATTTTAAATATTCCTAAATTTTAAGTTGAATGATCTCAACAAAAATTTTAAATATTCCTAAATTATAACATCTCCGTGATTTGGATGGATTAGATCATGATTTTATCTATATAAGTTTGGATTAGGATTATCTTATCTTTGTATGTTTTGTTGTTCAAATGTTAACTTAAGAAAAGCTTTGCCAATATTCCTTTTCATTAGTTGTAGGTTGGGATCCTATAAGTGTTAAAAAGGAAGAAATAAAAAATTACAGAAAATGAAGTTGAACAGATGATGAAGATCTTGGTAAGAAGAGTTTGAAGTCAAAAAAATGTCTATTTGGTATGACGACTTAATAGAAATTATTAAGTGTCGGTTACCCTTTAGGTTTATTATAACTTTACATCTTTAAAAATTATGCTTCTGGTGTTTTTTTTAATGTATCAATTATGTATTGAATTACACAAAATATGATGTAGTTGCAATAGTATATATAATAAGAGGTGTACTTGTATTGAATCTACAATTAGTTTTTAATTTCAAATCTTATTTGTACTTTTATATAGCCTTGCAAATATTTGGTACGTACAAGTGCAAGTGTGATGAATCGGTAATTGATTTTGCATGTTTTTCTTCAAGAAGGGAAAGATAAAACATGCTACAAGTGGTCATATGAAAGTTCATATGTTATAAATATACTCTTTGATAGCAGATTACAATATAAACATAATTATCAAAGCTTATTTTACACTTAGTTTGTACTAATATGATGTGTTATATAACATTCTGGTGAAGAAAGGAAACTAATATCATGCAATGACTATGTTATATATATGACATCCATTTCTAACATTTTCAGCTGTGTTTGATATTGTGTTGTATCCTATTTTTTAATTCAATGTTATAGTTTTAGATTTTACATTCATATAATATTTTCACATATAGGTTTGAATTTTGAATGGTCTTTACCATAGGGTTGATGTTTTTGTCTATGTCATTCATACAATGTTTTCACATATAGGTTTGAATTTTAAATGGTCTTTACCATAGTGTTGATGTTTCTGTCTATGTCTTTTATGTATTCTCATAAAAGTTAACAAAATTTAAGGAATAAACTAAGAATAAATGAAAGTTTATATATTTATATCTATACTATATAATAAAAGAATAATTAGATTGACACATAACCTTTTGTTGTGCATTCTAAACTATCTTCCCATCCTCATCACATAATACTTTTGTCATATCATGTAGCTCAAAGTAATTAAATAATTAACTTCGTTTATTCTTATTTTGATAGACTCATTAAATTCAGTTAAAAAAAACAGTTCTAAAATATAATTAATTTTGTTCTGATTCTATAAATTTTGTTAGAGATATTTTGTAATTAAAGTTTTGTTCAAAGTTGGTTTGTTTTTTAAATAATCAGTGCTCGCACATAGTGACCTTTATGTTGCATTATCTTGAGTTACAAGTAGACATGAATTATAATTATTAATATTAGACAATGATGGTAAAATTACAAATAGAACATCAAATTTTATATATAAAGAAATTTTCGGAGGTTTATGGATGTTTTATGTTCAATATAATATAACCTAAAGTTTTTATTAATAAGTTCATTTCATATTATACACTATTTAGACTTATAAGTATTGATACAGAAAATCTACTAATATTAGATGTAGATTATTTTAAAAAATTAAACATAAAAATGGATATATAAAATATTAATACTAATATTACGACTTACAAACCTTTTTAATCAAAAGCAATTTTTATTGATTGAACCCGTGTATTACACGGGTCTTTAGTCTAGTTATACTATATATTAAAATGCTATGTCGATGGTTACAGTGCCACCGACCATAGGATGAATCATCCTCGCCTGCTACGTGTTAAACCACCGCCTCAACATGTGTTGCTCAACCCCTTTTCTTACGGCGATGGTCTTGAAGATGAACTATTGAATTATTAGAAGCTTTCAAACTAAGCTTACAACTCATCTATAGATTCTAAAAAACAAACTTTCTAAAGCCACATGTTATTTTTTTAACCTAATTTTTTGCCACTTATCTTTATTCTAGACATTATCACCCTCATTTTCCCCTCCAAAAGGGTATTATAGTAATTTAAACATTAAAACCAATTTATCTCTTTTATTAAAAATCAATTTTATTAATTGCAATATTTCTCTCTCTCTCATTTAAATTTTTTAAAAATCAATGTATCTTTTTAAAGTTAGATTTTATTAAGAAAATAAAAAATCATATTTTTTAATTAAAATAGAACTAATAATAATAAAAAATTATATAATATAAAATTTTCAAAAACACTAAACCTTATTGAAATAAAATATTTTAAATCCGTCCTTTTTTAAAAAGATATAAAAAATGTGAACTTTTCTAAAAACAATCTTATTAAAAAAAACCAGAATAATCACAAACCAGAGTTTTTAATAAACAATATTTTTATAAAATAAATCTTTATAAAAGAATCTTAATACGAATTTTTAAAATAAAACTATTTAGATAAGAGAGTTAAAAAAATAATATAATTGTCTTATTTTCTTCAACTAGGTTTTCAATTCCTCTCTGGCGAGGGTTGGGTTTCTAGCCTATCTATCTATATATCTATCTGTCTGTTTGTCTATCAATCTATCTATAACAAGGAAAAAATAAGATAATATGTGACGCAATCGTAAGTTTTATCATACTAATTTTATCATTTCTCTTTATTATTAAAACTAATATTGAACACTAATAATATTACTCATACCATTTTCAAATTAAAAAATATATGATTTAATAAATTGAAAATCTATTTATTTTAAATTAAAAACATATTTTTTAAAACAAAAAAGCAACGAACTTTTAAAAAAATCATTTTTATTTAAAACAAAATATTTACAAACCAAAAATTTTTTATAAAACAAAAGTTAAGAAAAATATATTATTGTTTATTTACTTAAAGAAACTATTTATAAGTAATTATAATAATATTTTATTTTTAAGCATTGTTTTTATAATTCATAAATTGTTTTTACTAATTATTTAATAATTTATATATTCAACCCATGTAATACACGGGGTACTAATATATTATTAACATACACACGTGTTCCTTTTTTATGATGCCACCTATCAATTGAAATTACAAGTCTACTAAACGCAATTAAGAGACTGCATACTTTACCGACCACCGTCATTTCCTGTTGTCTTCTCTGGTTCGCTTCAATGGCAAGGTCTGTTCGTTCATTTTGGGTTGTTTGTTTCTGAGTAGCTCAGTGGTTTTTGCTGTGTTTTCTTCATTTGTTTTGTGTTTGGTAGTTACAGCATTCAATTTGGTAACTTTGGCTGTTGGCCGGACTTTGGCCTCATAGTTGTTTATCCGGGTTTTACATGGCTTTTGCGTCTTTCTTTCTATTCGTTTTGCTTAGGTTTTGGGTTTATCGATTTTGCATGTCAGGTGTTTGATAAAATGTGTGTGGTGTTTGGTTCTTTTTTTGTGTGTTGGTGTGCTTTGGTTTGATAGTAATCTCTACTCCTGGTCAATGAGCGGAGCAGCTCGAACGAGAATTCATCTTCCTGGGACATGTGCTTTGAATTGTTTCTTTGTGTCATGTCAATTAAGGGGTGTTGGTCGGACTTCGGCCTCATATCGAAGGCTTTTGTGTATTTTCTTGTATCCGATTTTCTCAATTTTTGGGTTTATTTGTTTCGCATGTAAGGTGTTCGATGAAATGTGTGTGGTCTTTAGTTCTTTTATTGCATCTTGACGTTTCTACAGCTGGTTTGTGTTGCATTTGCTAGCTTCTTTTTGGTGGTTGATTTTAGTTTTCTTGTATTTTGTATTTTATCTCCTGAGCTAAGCTTTTTTTTTCTTGATCTTATTTGGAATTGTTTTAAACGTCTGTCTATCATATTCAAATAAATGTTTTGTAAGACCATTCATTTACATATACTTATGATAATATTTTGTTTGTGAATCTTACTTAGTTCTATTTTCATGTTGTAGTTTCATGGTGATGAAGTAAGCGACTACAAGGAGGCCCTATTGCATAGTCATTTCCTTTGGTCTAGAAACTTGAGGTTTGTGATTTTGTTGCTTATGTGTCCGCTTGATTAATTATCGATAACAATAAGTGAGGATGTGTGGTAGGTTTTCATTAGGTTTCGTTCTTTAGAGGCTTAATATGTTGCTAACTCTCTCGTGTGCATCCTTTTATAGTTTAGATTTGTTTATGTATTTTGCATTCTCTTTTCCTTTACATCGGTTCCACACCATCCCAATACATAATGTTTCAGAGAAGCTGGAGTTCCCAAGTAAAATTATACTCTTTGGCTGTAGTGGGTTTAATTAGAGAGAGAAAGTGAGAGAGAGATAGTTGAGAAAGCATGGCGAGAAAGAAAGTTGTCGGATCTGTCTCTCTTCATCCAGTTCCGTCACCGGTTTTGAGGCACGCTGTCGGTTTCCACATGCCTATTTTATCATACTCATCTTCATCTCCGCCTCATCAAGCAGTGGTGGTGGTTGTTTCCGGTCACGATTGCAGTCTGTCGATGACTTAAACGACCGCAACTTTGGCTGTAGTGGGTTTTAGTTTGAGCCGTTAGACAGTTGAGTAGCCTCATTAGGCGGTTTTCTTGAACCCAACCAATGACTTGATCTGCAATGGTTCAAGGAATATCGGGCGACTCTTGGTATCCAAATGAGGTATGGACCTATGGTGATTAGTCTTCTATTGCATGTCGATAATTGGCCCTATTACTTGATTTTTGGTAATCTCAGGCTTCTTATTGATGTTCAGAATATGAATCTGCATTGCTTTTAACTTCAATCAGGGTTTTTAATTTTGACACGACACGACGAATGACGACCTAATTGAAATTGATCTTCTGTGGTTGCAATTTATGTTGTATATGATATTAGGCTATGCATTCTGGTGCAGTTCAAATGAGATTTTACTATTATGAAAAGTTGGTTGATGTTTATCTTTATTGCTTCCTTTATTTGTGTGACTTTGTGAAGCAATTTTTGGTGATGTTGGCATTAATTAACTGTTATATTTCAACTCTACTAAGATTGTTGATAGGTCATCAATCAAAGTACTTTTGTTGTGGTTTATCATCCGTTTATACTCTGAAATAACAACGGTGGTGTCCAATATGGTAACTTTACAAATGCTAATGCAACATTTATAATGCTTCACTAGGACTAGTGGTTTACGCGTGTCGTTTTCCGGTCTTGCCACACTGATATGGTCATGCTTGATTATGCAACATGCTCAGCTTGAGAGCCAATGATGATTAATTAAGTCTGAACTCAAGGTTTTGATGATTAACCAAGTCTGAGATTATCCTCATATTGGCAATGCAATCCGGCCTGTTAGTTTTGTGAGCAGAACAATTGATTCTCTCACACTGCAACTAGAACTTATATGAAATATGTCTATGTCTATTATAAAGGATATTTAATATTTTTACAGCAGTTTGCAACCAAGGGATGTCATGCCTATGCCTGTTATGAAGTATATTTAATATTTTTAAAGCAGTTTGCAACCAAAGGATGTCTTGGTTAGGTATGAATGTTGCATTAATTATCACATTACTATGACTAAAACAGGTATTTGCTGTTATGATCAGTAGCTGATAAGAGGTACCCAATGTTCTTGGAATTTCTTCTGTTACCAATATTCAAAAGTAAAAAAAAAGGTTGAAAAATAAGATTAGAGTTCCAACCAATTGTCCTATTTTACACATCATATATTCATACATAATGCCTTTGACTTTTGAGCTAAATAAATGTTGCAGGTTGTGTTAGAGACCTTAGAACCAAGCTTACAGTTAGCACGTGTTTTTCTTGTAGAAGTAAGTGATTAGTTGATTGGCTAAATATGATATGCTTTGAGAACTTAAATGCCATTTTAATTATATTGAACATTAGATCTAAATTATAAATCTTGGTTTTCTGTTTGTTTGATATGGGTTATGATTTCTTGCTTATTTTTTGTTTTTTGTTCTGATGAGAATGATTAATTGCATTTTTAGCATTGGTTTAGCATAGTTCTTCAACGGATTATTCCATTGTTCTTGAGTTTTAAATTTTATGTTTCTCCAACTTTGATCTGTAATATGTTATTACTGAGTAAATAATAGAGGATTATTCCATTGTTCTTGAGTTTCAAATTTTATGTTTCTCCAACTTTGATCTGTAATATGTTATTACTGAGTAAATAATAGAGGTTATCATTTGAGCACTCAACGATGTAAACCATACCCTCAAAATAGCTAAAAAAAGTTACTAAATTCTTTTAATTCAATAACAATAAGACTTCTAGAGCTCTTGCCCACACTGCACCTCATTAGTAGGTTTTTAATTTACCTTTCTACATTATTCCACGCACGCTTTAAATTGTTTATGTTTTTACTTTTGGGTAAGAGACAAGTGTTTATATCAAATGATTGATTCAAAGTTGTGGACATAAAACCTTGATTTGGCCATCAAGAAGAGGAAAGACTTTTTTAACTATTACTTTAATGGTGATAATAGTTTCTTCTCCATCTCCTATTTCGCATTTACCATATGTTCTTCAATTATATGATAATGGTTAAAAGTTTATACGTTTGATAGGAACATGTGTTCTTCTTAACAATAGTAAAAATACATTTAACTGTTTATTTCTATTGTATAAATTAACAAAAAGAAAGAATATAAAGTTTTTTGTTTTCCTTCTTTCTGTTTTGCATAAGTGATATGACATCTACATGCTACAGATTAAGTTGTATGTTGTTTCTTAAAGTATGGATGTATTTGACGTTGATTCTTTATTCATAAAGATTGCAATATTATATGTTTAAAATTGATCTAAAAAGTTGTTAACTTATCGCCTGATAGTGTATGTTGCATCTATAGGTTCCTTTTTGGTCTATGTTTGTTAGCGTTGAAGTTTGTCGGAGTTGTGCAGGTACATTTGTCTTTACGTGCATTTGTAGAATTTAATCAAAACGTCACAGCATGCAAGAGATTAATTAGTTTTCTTTGGTTACTTCAAACAAAGTTTGGTTTCAAGTCAGTTTCCCAATTGTTATGTGTTTAGCAAAAAAGACTAAGGTAAGGTAACCAACTATAAAGTTGACCTACTTTTCTTGGTTTGTTTGTCTTTTCCTCCGTTTCTATTGTATGAGTTACAGTGACTTTAAAATAGTTTGCATTAGTTTTTCCTCTTTGTTGTCATTTTTTTGGTTTGGTTTACATATTTTGTCATATCTCAACCTCTCAAGTTTTATTTAAAGGGTTGTTGGATTTGTCCTTTCTGGCCTAGCTCTGCCTATGTGACTTAAATTTAGTTTAGAAACGAGTAAGATCAATTGTAATCTATAATTTATAATGATGCGTACGTTGTCGCTGCAACGCGCGGCGGGTTAAATCCTAGTTTGTTTAAAAAGGAAAGGAAATGAACAGTAGTGGGGTGTTTGGGTATTTTACTGGGTGTGAACTACACTCCTTTTAAGAAAAAAAGAATCATCTTTGTCTGCCACTTATCCTTTACTGCTCGTCTACTCTGGTATTGCTTCCAGGTTTTAGGCCATTTTGCCCATCGGCTCCGCCGCTTCAGCTGGTTGCTGGGTGCCTCCGGCGATGCTCTGCATTTCGTGACCTAACAACCGGCTTCTATTCGTGTCCAGCGTCGTCGTGCTCCAGCGTTTGATTTGTGGTTTTTGGTTCTGACAACAACGGTTGGGCCTATGTCGGCCATCGCCGCTTGATTCTAGTGTATTTGTTGGTGTTTGCATGCCTAGGGGTTTGCTCCTCATCTGCTGCTGAGAGTGCCGTTGTGTGAAGCCGTTCTCCGACCACTTGTTAGATGGTGGCGCATCTCTTTTTAGTGCTGCCTCCGGCAAGTCGGTTGTCCAGTGGAGGAGCGATTGTGGGTGGTCACAGCCACCGCCGCTATTGGGTGTTCAATTTTGATTCAAAACCCTAAGACAATGTCAGGTATCATTGACGACGGGGTTCGTTTCATCTGAGATCTTACGTCGGTGATGATGGGGAAGCCTGATCTGAGACGGTATGGCACGATGATGGTCATGGCTATGTGTTATCCGGTGTCGGTATGTTCGGTCGATGATGCTGATGACAACCATCTGAGACCACTTAAGACATGTATGAACATTCTTGCTTTTATTACACGATTGACGCGGTTTAACGGTTTCGGTTGATGTGGTATTTTTGTTTGATCGTTGTCTTAATTGTTGTTGGTTGTGTCGATATGTGTCAGCTTCAATTGTGTTTGCATGTGTGTGGATTTTTGTTTCATGACATGATTTTGATGTAAAGTTATTTGGCTTTGGTTGGTGCTCCTTCACATGATTTAATGAGTATCTTAGGTTAGTTAGTTTGGGTTGAATGTAGGAGACGAGGGGTGCAATGAGATGGTATTTGTGTTAGGTATTAGAGGAGTAAAGATGGTGTGCAAATAAAGCTTTTGGTTATTCTGTTCTTTTAGTTATCCTTTGCACATCTCTCATTCTCTCAAGTTGTAAAGAAAACAAGTTGGATATGATGGTATCAAAATGATTTGAAATTGTCTTTTGGTGGGTTTGAGTTTTGAAAGGTAATTCATACCATGGAGTATTAGTTTTGATTCTTCTTGGTATGGCCCTGGCCGTCGTGGTCTGTCGGCCTGCCTGTGTCGTAAACTGTTTTGTCCGTGATGCACATAAGGTTATGATGGTTTATCTGAGCTATGGTTTGTCTAGTCCACCACACGCGTAACGCGCGTGAAGGAATTTAACTAGTTAACTTAAATTATTAAACTTAACATACCTAGTACTTTGAATACAATTGAAAAAACTCATGAGCATTTGGATAATTCTGGAGTTGATTTAAGATCCATAACAAAGGCTTTGTGGGTTGTGGAGATAGTATTAGGTTATACCTTGACATATGGGTGGATTATTTTTGGTTCCATCATTTATTCTAGTTGGAAGTTTCAGAATGATGCATAGTAGAAGCAAGATATATTTTTAAGGTACTTATATTTTGTTAGTGAGCACAAATGGAACGTATACAAACTCTTAGTGCGTTAACTCGACGGGGTGTTACTGATATCTTTGACTCGTGCACTCTTTGTGGGGATTCATACGAAACTACATAACTCGTTTTGGCCACATGTTTATTCTCAATGGATAAATGGCGAATAATTAGTAGTTGGTGCAACATACCAATAATTTTTTCGTTCATAGTGGAAGACGTTGGAGGAATATAAATTTGTCCCATGTAATAATTTTAAGAAAAAACTCGTGCAACTTATCACATGTTAGAGCATTTGGAGGGCAAAGAATTTAATAAGATTTTCAACATGAAACCTATATCGGCGTATAATATATGTGAAGAGATTAAAATCTTATCTTCTTTAAGCATAACAAACCGATCGAAGGCACAATCCAATGACAAGGAAGCATTACTCTTTAACGTTGATGAGGTAATTTAGGTGTTGTTTGTCTGGTGTTGTTTGTCTTGTGATATTTGGTGATGTTTTTTGTTTGCTTTTCTTCATCTAGCTCTTTCCCAGATTTTGCTGTTGGGTGTTTTAGTTATCGTTCTAAAAAATATAACGAGTCTTATAATATATTTAAATAGAGATCCTACTTAGTAAGTTTTATAACTGAAAAACAACAAATCCTACTATTGAATCTGAAAGAAATAAAAGACAATATAGGCTTGAACAAAATCATTGGATATTTGTCTAAAGGAAAGTCTAAAACTTGAAAGAGGATGAAACGAAGAGGATAACCTAGTAAATATGATGTGTTGAACATATCAAGCGACCAAATCATCGAGTATTTAGGATAACTTAGCTTATTATGAACTAGAACAAGATGGCGACTGCAAAGAGCAATGGAGCCTTTTTTGGTGAATGAGATTTGCATATTGAGAAGATGATTGATCGATAAAAGCCAAGAGGAACGAGGCTACAAATAGACGGGGGAAGACAATGGAACCATCGCCTTAAGCCTTCCCCAAGCATCAATGACTCCAGAACCAACAGGCAAAGAGGTGGCCACCTTTGTCTTGAATAACCCCCCCATGTAAGCCTTAAACAAAAAAAAGTATGTAATTTTTCTTTCTAATGATGTTAGATGACTATACCTCAATATCAGTTTTGACTGGTTTAAAAGTCCTAGCCATCATTTTCCCTTAGAAAATGTAAGTATGGTCGTGGAACACGATAGTGACAACAATAAGAAGGGCGCAATTTTGTTGAAACATAATATTTTTACAAGAAAGAGAGTTAATAACAAATTTGAAGGGCAAGTAATGACATGAAGAGAAAAAGATAAATTAGGGTTGTAAACAAGTCAAGCGAGAGGACTCAGGTTCAACTCATTTAAATACTGAGCTAAGTCAAATCGTTTATTTTAAAGAGCTAAAATTTATGGGGTTGAGCTCAGCTCGCAAGAGTCAGCTAGCTCGCAAGCTAACTTAATTATTAAAATTTTATTATTATTTTTACCCATATTTATATATAAAAACAAAAAAAAGTTATACTTTTATATATTTCTATCTTTAACTAATTAAAACAATGATACAAGATTGTTATGTAATTAACTGTAATAATAATCTATATTTTTATACTTGTGTTTTGCATTAAAAATATTGAAATAACCATCTCCATACTCTAATAAAAAAGTATCTAGGAGGGACACATGTCAACACCATATTATTTCTCAACAATTTTTTTCCGCCTCTCTCTCTTATTTTATAATCACATTAATTACTAATAATATTATTTATTTTTTAGATTAAAATAGTTTTTAATAAATTAAGTAAAAGATATTTTTACTAATGTTATTTCTAAGGAAATAATTATTCATAAAATTAAAAAACTTTTAGAATATCAAACTTTTTAAAAAAGACAAAATATTTTATATTTGGTGTTTTAAAAAGTAAAATTTTTATAAACAAAAAATAATTATTGAGAGTTATAAGAAAAAAGTTTTAAGTATAACATTTTTTAAAACGTTTGTTTTGAAATTAAAATTTTATTTTATTTATTATAAGAAACATTTCGATCATATCTTATTTTAAAATATCGATTTATAATTAATAAAATTTTATTCTATTTAATATTTTTTATTCAACCCGTGTAATACACCCGTTTAATAAAACTAGTATTTTTATAATCCTCAAGTCGAAATCAGTTCTCAATGAAACTTGACCGCTACCATTGGTCATCTTATATGATTAAATTAATTTGACATCCACCAATAGTCATCTGAAAAAACAAAGATGTCATATTCATGAAAGTTGGTAGCGACCGGTATTTAAAAAAAGGCCTATCGTCAATGTTTTTGTTATTGTTCAAATAAAGAATAATTGGTTGGAATATACGAATAACATGGAGAGAGAACTGAGATAAACTTGATGATAAAAAATATGATGCTATCACGTATTCCTCTAATTACTTTTGTATTAGGGTAGGAACATACGAATAACATAAGTACACATTTACTTGAGTACATAGCCATGTAATATTCTATAATGAAAGATCCGATGTTAAAGTACATTGATTTGAAGAAAGTTTATAATAGATTACTTGTGATTTAGTGGCAGTTGTGACCTATACTGCTTTGTTTTGGATTATTGAATAGTTAAGTCGTACGAGTATATTTGGACATATGTTTGTCAATGCATTTTAAGGTAGAAAAATATCTAGATTTCATGAAAATGAAACCTATTTGATGTATGGGCCAAAACTAATCTGTATATAATACTAAAAGAGTAACTTGTGAGGACACTTGGCATATTTTTAAGCCTCCTAAGTGTATTTTTCCTGCATCTCTCTCCTCTTAAATAATTACCTAAATTAAGAAAGATTAAATAATTTTAATTCTTTTTTAGATTACAAATAATTTTTTAACAAATTAGGAAAAATATCTTTTTATTAATGTTATTTCTACAAAAATTTTCTACTCTAATAAAATAGTTGATATAATTATTTTATACTTATAGTTATCACTTATACGTAATTTTAATCATATCTTATTTTAAAATATCGTTTAATAATTAATAAAATTATTATTTTATTTAATATTTTATTTTTTTCAATCCGTTTATTACACGGGTTTATTAAAGCTAGTAAAACCTATAATAAATACACACAATTAAGAATATGTACAATCAAACACACACTTGCTCTCGGGTCCCTTGCTCACCATGACCTCTATTCACTATTTCACATCCTATTAATGTTGACTTGTTTCCTTTGAACATTAAACATACCAAAAGCAACCAAAGATAACATGTATCAACAAAGTGGTGTTCTAATTTGTGTGTTAATCTTTATGATTTTCGGGTTTTGCACTTCGATCGACACCATCACGTTCACTCGACCGCTTAAAGATGGTGATATTTTGGTCTCTAATGGCGAAAATTTTGCTCTTGGATTCTTTGGCCCCTCAAACTCGAGCAACCGATATGTGGGCATATGGTATAACAAGGTTTCTGAGCAAACGGTAGTTTGGGTCGCCAACAGAGACCGCCCGATCGCCAGCTCGTCGGGTGTCTTATCCGTTGACGACACGGGGAACCTCGTGCTACAAGAAAGAGACCAAAGTTTTGTGCTTTGGTCAACCAATGTTTCTAGAGCACAAGTTAAAGATGTTTTCACGGCTCGGTTGTTGGATTCGGGGAATTTAGTGTTGTTTCGCGGCGTAAACAAAGAGGTTTACTCGTGGCAAAGCTTCGATCACCCTTCGAATACGTTTCTTCCGGGTATGAAGCTCGGGTTAGATCGAAAAACGGGCTTGAACAGGGTGTTTACATCTTGGAAATCTATAGGGAACCCAAGTGTTGGGGATTACTCATATAGAATGGAGTTTGTTGGGTCAACTCAATTGTTCCTATTTAAAGGTGTGACAAAAATTTGGCGGGCCGGGTCATGGACGGGTCGGGGATGGAGCGGGGTACCCGGGATGACAAGAAATTACATCTTTAACACGACTTACATAGATAACGACCACGAGGTGGTGGTTGTTTACTATATGCGCAACTCGTTCATTTTCTCTAGATTAGTCGTTACCGAGTCAGGAACCATGAGTAGGCTGACGTGGAATGACGTAAACCACGAGTGGATTGGGTTCTGGTCCCACCCAAAAGACCAGTGTGATGGGTACAACCATTGTGGTCCTTTTAGCTTTTGTGATCCAAATAAATCAGTCACATTTGAATGTGACTGCCTTCCTGGGTACGAACCCGAGTCCCCAAAGGACTGGTACCTAAGGGATGGTTCGAAAGGGTGTAAGAGAAAGGTCGGGTCGCGAGCATGTGAGAGGGGAGAGGGGTTCGTTGAGTTGGCACCGGTGAAGGTGCCCGACACGTCAACGGCCCGTGTGAACATGAGTTTGGGGTTAGAAGGGTGTAAGGAGTTGTGCTTGAGGAATTGTAGGTGCATTGGGTATGCTAGTGGTGATATTAGTAAAGGGGTTGAGAGTGGAGGTTGTATTACTTGGTATGGGGACATTGTTGATATGAGGATGCTTTCAGAAGGTGGTCAGTCTTTTTATATGCGTGTTGATGCAAAAGAATTAGGTACGCATATGGTAAATTATAATTTTGTTTTAATTGTCTTTATCCATTAAAAGAAAAGTTGTTATCAAGAAAATGAGAAGGTTTTAGATTTTAAAGTGGTTTTGAGACACCCACCTTTGATAAACCAACACCCCGCCAACCTATACGCATCGTATGGCACCATACGATGCGTATAGGGCCAAAAAACATTTCCTGACATTCTCTTTCGAACGAGGTGTCACATCAACTGTTGGCGCCTAGCTATACGAGACGTATAGTACTATACCCGTCGTATGGCTTCGTTTTTTTTCCACCAAACTCATCTAGTCTCGTAACACCTATTTGTGGCGTATGGTGCTATACGCCACGTATAAGTTTGAGTTCAATTTCTTATTTCCTCTACAATCTTTTTTCCTATTTTTACATCCTTTTTTGTTATGGATATATTTTTACGTCGAATATTTTTATGTTATTACTTCTTTTTGTAATTTAACTAACAGATGAAACAAATAATATAAGCATTCATAATTTAACTCAACAATCGAGCCAACAATACAAACATTAATACAAAATAATATATATTAATAGCAGAGTTTTTACATACATAAACAAAATAAAAGCTACAACTCTATAGTGAGTCTGAATAATGTCGAGGAGGTGGCAACTCCTTAGGATAGATATTTGCGGCATGCTCTCGCGTTATTTCGAGCTAAACGTTCCACTCCCCAAGTCAATCGAGCTGTCGACTTTGTTGATCGAGCCATCGACCCTTCTCATGCGAGCTCTCTACAACCTCCTCAATAGATGCCTTCATATGTTCAGGCAACCTCACATCTCTATAAATGTGTTGAGAAAATGTTGTCGTTGATGTGGTGGTGACGGCTGCTCGCTTGGCTCATGGAGCGGTGGCTCCTAATGCGGCTGCTGATCTAGTTTCTGCTGCTGTGGATCATCAACGACGACCATCTGAACAGGCGCCGGCTGCCAAATCTCGTAGGGTCGAAGGGAGGATCGTATGCCACACGAAAACTGGTGTATAATACACATGCTGAACATTGTTCGGCGATCTAGTCTCACTGGCTCGAGCGCTGGATCATGGTTAATGTTCGTGTTAGGCCTACCCACTTCAGCTATACGTGTCAGGCCTATACATGAAGCACGGTGCTATACGCCACATATAGCTCTGCTGAATGGCTGATTTGACATAGCCCAGTTTTGTCGTTTGAAAAGGTTGTATGCAGTGTATGGATCTATACGACACGTATAGGGTTTTGAATTTGATTTAAAATGTCAGTTATTAATGAGCGAGACCTATACGTCGCTTATGGTGATATACGTAACGTATATGCGGGTGTTCTTATCTAGTTGGATTCCTTAATATTAGGACCCTTACGAAAACCATTTTGGTGTTTCTAGGTGGAATTTAAAATATCAGACAACCCGGTGATAGTGATAGCAAACTCACCCATTAGCCAATTTGGTTGGTTCACGAAGCAAACTCAACATAACATAATGAATTCTTTTTTAATTCAAAAGATTCATTTAACTAATTAATTGATTTTACTTTAATAACTTGTAATATTACCTTTTTTTTCAAACATTTAAATATATGTTTAATTTAAAGCCAACTCTTTTTAAACTAAAGTGTTTTTTAAGGTTTTTTAAGAGTTTTTTTTCCAAAAGAGTGTAGTTACTAAATGTTATGTAATGGTGTAGTTTTTGATTTTTTTTGCTAATATAGTACAGTTGGTAAAATATTTACTAATATAGTGTAGTTTTTGATTTTTTTTCTTACTTCTATTATTATTGGCTATTTGTTTAAATGTTATTTAATACTCATATGATAATATTTTTAAATTCTAAAAACTGTCTTTTAATTTAAATTAATTTTTTTCATAGTTTTCCAGAAGTGTTTTTTGAGTTTTTTTCTAAAACTCTAAAAACCTTTTCTAAAATGTTAGATTATTGTAATAATATAGAAATGTTAGATTATTTGCAAAGTATAATATCTATAAGAACGTTTCTAAAATGTTCCACGAACGAAAAAAAATTATGAAAAAAGAGTATAATAGAATCGGTAAAAAACAAATAAAACTAAAATAAAAAAAATATTAGATCTCGATTTAACATGTTGAATGAAATAAAATACATTTCTATATTAGTACAACTAGGTTATAATCCCGTGTATTACACGGGGCTGTATAATATAAATTATATACATTTATAATGTGTATAGTATAAAAACATTTAAACTACAAACAAACAAAGAAAAAAATTATAAGCTCCCAATTAACTGAAATTCATGTCTAACTAACTAATGTTATAAGTAAGAAACACAAATTAATAAACAAAAGTTTTGTCTCATACTATACACTTATACTCACATATGTAAGCTTAAAAAACCATAATTATTTTATGCTCTAACAAACCATCTTAATTTATTTTTTTAACAACCACAACCTGAGCATTAAATTAATATATCAGAAATTTAAAAACATTCCTTGTTTTTTTAATAGCTCCATTTAAATCAAAATTTATATCACATCATTTATATAAAGATGATTACCAATTCTTTCAAATGATTTCTAAATCTAAAGATTATTATAGTAGCAACTTTTTAAGACATTTATTCATAGATAGTTAAATTTTCTTTCTAAAACAACTTGTCATTTTAAGACATAAATTGTGTATGATGAATGATAATTTATTGTATTCTTTAAATCATAAATTGTTTTTCATTTAAAAGTTGATAATAATTTTAGTTTTTATTTAAATGAATGATAAAATATTATATTTTTTACTAAGGTATTATTTTCTAAATAGTTACTTCTTTTATAAATATATATGAAAGATTTAAAATAATTTAGACAATAAAAACTTAACGTATAATCAAAACATTTTATTTGATATCAAAATTGAATATGAAAACTATTTGATACTTAAATTATATCAAATATTAATATGAAAACTATTTTAATTTTAAATTATGGTAATAGTATTTAATTATGGTAACTATTGTTTATATTTTCAAATGATTAATAAATGCATTTTTTTAAAAAGATTATAGTTTTAAAAATAAAATTGCAAATTGCAATTTAATATGTTTTAAGCGAGAAAATGTAATTATAAAGGTTTTCATTGATTGACATGTGTCAATAGAAAACCTTGCATTATTAGAGATCTTTCTACTCTAATAAAAGAGTATTTTGAGATGACACGTGGCTGCACCACATTTATTCTCACCAAAATTTTCACGCTTCTCTCTTATACTAAATAACTAGGTTAGTACCCCGTGTATTACACGGATTGAATAAAAAAGTATTAAATAAATAGTAGTAAAAAATTATTAATTATAAAATAATATTTTGAAATATGATATGGTTGAAATTACGTTTGAGTAAATACTATAAGTTAAAAAAATAATGATATTATTTTCTTTCAAATTTTGTTTTAAAATTTTTAAATCTAAAAATATTTAAAAAATTCATTCTAAATCAAAATGTTTTAAAAAAATGTCATTTTCTAAAAATTTCTTATTGTAACTTTGAATTTTAATTTTTTAATGGTTCATAAAAAATATAATTTCTAAAAACATTGATTTTAAATATTTTGTATTTTTAAAAACATATTTAAAAAATATTTATATTATACAAAAGATTGTTTCTTTAAAAGTTACATTTATAAAAAGAACTCTTTTTTAATTTATTAAAAAATATTTTAATCTCAAAAGAATTAAATAATATAATTAGTAGTTAATATAAATATTAATATGAGAGAGAAGCGGGAAAATTAGGCTTAGGAGGTCTAATATTATGACAAGTGTCAATTCAAAACCTTCTTTTATTATAATAGATAGATTACCTTAATTATCAATAATATTATTTAACTTTTTTAGAAAAAAATAGTTTTTTTAATAAATTTAAAAAAGATCTTCTTATTAATGTTATTTCTAAAAATAATTTTTATAGAATAAGAAATTTTAACAAAACATCAAACTTTTTTAAAATTAGTGTTTTAAAAAAGTTAATTTTTTATAAACAAAAAATAGTTAAATTGAAATTTATAATAAGAAAATTTTTAAAAATGATACTTTTAATACGGTTTGTTTTAAAACAAAATATTTATTATTTTTTTTTGGAAAAAAAAGTTTTAAACCAAAAGTTTAAAAAGTTGATATAATTATTTTATTACATATTGTTCTTACTATACGCAATTAAAATTATATTTTATGGTAAAATATAATTTTATACTTGATAAAATTTTATTATATTTAATATTTTATTTGTTCAACCCGTGTAATACATGGGTTTACTAAAGCTAGTAATAGATAATCTAACATTTGGATAACGTTCATATAGTTTTAGAAAAAAAACTCAAAAAAAATTCTGGAAAAATATTTAAAATAGTTCAATTTAAATGAAATAAATATTTTTAATATTTAAAGATATTATACTATAAGTATAAAAATAACATTCTATTAAATAGCCAATAATAATAGGAGTGAGAAAAAAAAAAGTAATCTACACTATTTTGATAAATATTTTACCAACTACACCATTTTGGTAAATAAGTTTTCTGACTACACTCTTTTCGGAAAAAAACACATCTGAGTTTTTTGCTAAATTGGTGTTTTTAAAAAACATATTTACCAAATAGGTGTATTTTTTAAAATATTTACCATTTAGTTGTAGTTTTAAAAAGTATTTACCAAAGAGAAGTTGTATTAGAAATATTTACCAAATGGGTGTATTTTTTATAATTTTCTATACACCTCTTTATCTTTTAATTCTCATTAAATTATTCTTTATTTTTTAACCAACTTGTGATCTTTTATTTATTTATTTTCTCTAATCAATTAATCTCCATACACTTCTTTTTTATTTTTTCAAACAACCTGTAACATTTCTATAGGATATCCAAATTATAGGAAGCATTTGAAAAAATATACATGCACATTATAAATATTTCTTAACCAAAAGAATAATGTCAAATCCAACCCATACACTTTAAAGAAACAAATCAAATACAAGAGGTTTTTTTTTCATAATGATGCTTCTCAAAAACCAAAATAATAATGCCAAACAGACTTTAAATTAGATTAAGAAAAAAAATGCCAGAAAAGTCAGAAACTCGACCCATCTAGATATCATTATCCCTTCGTCTAGGCTTAGAAGGACATCTTACGCGATTATGACCACGTTTTCTACAAATTCCACAAAGGCGGGCATTTTTCTTTTCTTTAATATCCATTTCATTTCGTAGCCTTGTTGAACGAGGACGACCCTTTTTATCCCCGTTTAAGATCTGAATTAGGAAGCAATTTTGCAATAAATTATGGTCGTGGCCAATATGCTTCATGAGGGATCGGGAAAAACTCAGATGACCAAGTTGCAATATAATTCATAATTGAGTAACATTAATGAACATATTGCCAACTTTCCAAAGAAAGTTGAGCACAAGCGCTCAAAACATGAGAATATGGATACTTAAATAGCTTCCACTTATCACATGTGCAAGTTTTTTGTTGCAAATTAACTACTTGAACATTTCTTCCTTTATGAGTCACCACCTCGAATAATCCCTTCTCTCGATTAAAAGACCTCAAAAAGTGTGCACTAGCTTTTGTTATTAAAGCTACTTGTTTTGCAACAACATGAGGAGTATATGCATCTCCATTAGCTTGAGCCTTAGATCCCATAGGACGTCTCACAACAAAATAGTGTACCAATCTATAAAATGTAAGTTGAACACATGATGTGATTGGTAAAAAACGAGCACCTTTAAGTACACTGTTAAAAATTTCTGACAAATTTGTAGTAAGCACGCCAATCGTTTTCCACCATCATGTGCAAGTGTCCATCTATCAAGTGGATGTCTCTCAAGCCACTGGCGAGCTTGTGGATTTATTTTCCCAATTTCTTCCATGATGGAATTAAACTTCCTAATCTGATTCTGACTCCCAGCATGGTAAGCTAAAACTTTTAATTGAGAGTTGCGAAACTTATCATGAAAGTTGTTGATGAAATGCCTTAAACAATACCTATGAAAAAAACTTTAAAGTGTGAGTTGTAAAATTAATATGATAAACATTATGTAAAGGAATGTTTTATAAACAATACCTGTGAAAGCCAAGTGGCTCTAACCAAGGAGATCCTTGCTCGCTAACTACCTTTAGGATTCCAATATGTCGATCGGATATTAGACATATCCCTTGAAAATCCTTCACCACATGTTTCTTGACAAGAGAAAGAAACCAATGCCAACTAACATAAGACTCATTTTCAACAATAGCAAATGCAAGTGGCAATATCTGGTTATAACCATCAACTCCTATTGCAATCATCATCTTACCTTTATACTTACCATACAAATGTGTGGCATCAATGCTAATTACGGGTCGGCAATGCCTAAATCCCTCAATAGAAGGAGCAAATGCCCAAAAAAACACGTCTAAATTCCATGTGATCTGCTTCAGTTTGTCTTGAGATACACCATTCAACTATAGTCCCAGGATTGAACATTTGTAGTGCAGCTAGAAACTTAGGTAAAATATTATAAGATTCTTCCTAATTCCTAAAAACCTGTTCAATTGCCTTTTGTTTTCCCACCCAAACCTTTTTGTATGAAGGAGTATAGCCTAACCTATCAATAATTTCGGCTCTTAATGCAGGAATGCTAAGTTCTTCCTTGTCATTGAACGAGTCTTTTCCTAGCTCACGAATGAAATCACTTTTACTATTAGAATGTAAAACCATCCAAATTTCATCAATACTCACATTGGTTCCTTCCAAATTAGTGTAACTTGAAGGTACCTGAATGTTGTCATATGATGTTTCATCTCTATGTCTTTAGTTTCTTGAGTGAAGTTAGTAATGTCATTTTCATCTTTATCTTCAATTCCAACTTCTTCATCTTCAGCTTCAGTTTCAGTGTTGGATCCACTCCTCATTGCATTGTTTACAACAGCAATTTGGGACATTATGTTAAAATCTTCATTTTGAATCATGTCTGATATAAAATTAACATGGTCAGCAAAAGGTAATAATGGCTCACTTCTTATTTCTTTCTCTAGTAATACCGAATCGCGAGTTCTACAAGTAATGTTACAAACAAAATTAGTAAAAAATAAAATAAGTAGAAATATAAAATTAATGTAAAGCATAGATGTATATACCTAAAGGAGATCCCCGTTTCACATATTAGTCCATACTCTTCAACCTCTAAGTAAAGATCAAGATTATTTAGTTCATCATGGAAACTAAACACATCAAACATTATGCCAATGTCATCATTATCTTTGATTGGGAGTGGAATATACTTTATCACTTTTCCAATACCAACTGATGGATATCTGCAAGTTACTTTAATGTGGTGGTGTTGCTTATCAAGAGATGCTGCATGAAAGATTTGATTGATCAACTCGTCAAATTGTATTCCATAATGAACCTTGATTGCTCTACTCGGAGGTTTATTATAACCAACTCCTTCCGGCACATCACAAATCTTGCCACCCCAATAGCATAATAATGTAACAAAGTTTGGTGCCATAGTAAACATTAAACAATGATAAACATTAGTTAGGCTGTTTGATAATCTTATAAAAACTAAACTGAAAAGTAATTACACATTTTTATTTAGTTCTAGCCCAAATAAATAAATGATTTACAATGCCAAAATTCATAATGTAAAAAAATATGATCATTCTTGAGCACAGTTAGTCTTTTGAACTCAAACATGATTTCAAAATGCAAAAATATAATCCTAAAGTATAATACAAAATCAAATACATTATAACAGGATGATTTAAATTGAATCAATTAAAGTGCAAACATATAATGCAAAAACTTGATATCAAATCAAACATACTTTATGAAATCAAACATACCTGAGAACAATTGCTTTCGAAACGCCTAAACCGAACAAAACGAACAAATTGGAGAGAAATCGTTTGAAATAGGTATGTAGTCGGACAAAACGATTGGTGTTCTAATGGATATCAAACTGAAATCGTTGAAAGTGAGTTGCAACTAGACCATGCAATTGATCTTCTGTTGGAGATTAGACGACATAGTTGACGGTAATGGAGATGAAGTTTTTTGATGTTTCGGAAGAGGCGGAGAGAATTTGTTGTGTAGCATTCACGTAGAATATTCTGTTGCCTAATCTATTTTTTTGTTTTATTTCTTTTTAAAAATAAAGATTAAATGCATTTCAACCTAATTGATAAATATTTTAAAAAGTCCACTTAATTAGTAAATAGTTTTTTGAAAAACACCACTTTGGCAAAAAAAGTCCATATTACTGTTTATTCCTGTGACGTTTTGATGCTACGATGAAACAAATCAAAGTTGTGGATTATATGTTTAGTGCAAAACAAGTCAACAACCTATTTGTTAACTTTAGCATTCGATGAATTCTTCACAATAAACATGTCAGTATCGAAAAAATACCTATCCTATTTCGTCCGACAACATCCTCACCAGTATGCCGTATGTAGTAAGTTAAGACCAAGGTCCCATCTTGTCTTGTTCGGTTGTCGTAAAAAGTTGCTACAATTCATATGCCCTAGGTGCACTTCCCTTCATAAACTGTTCAAGCAAACCGTTCAGATTTCTACATTAGTGTTAGCATATTTCACGCTAACCCTAATATCCTTTTCAATGGTTGTAGTCAGCAATACTTTAATCATTACATCACATCGTAACCATGCAATGTGATTGAGCTGAAAATTTTCTGGCTTCTTGAGGCTTCTGTCAACAAACCATATTTTGTTTTTTTGCGAACAAAAAGTTCTACATCTCTTGAATCCAATCAAGATAGTTGTTTTCATTTGGGTTGTCATTCATGCATGTGCATCTGCCTTGGGTAGTCTGATGAATGTAAATAGGAAGTTAAGGTGTAATTGGAGACTTTATTATCAACCCTTTCTAATAAACGACCATCACATCATCGATTATCCTAACTTTGTATGGTAATCTTAACGGATATGAGGCTGCGGTTAAATATTGGGGCATGTCTTCTCTCGAAAAAATGAAAACCAAGATCGTCAAGACCATCACCGACCTCATCAACAAAAACATGAGGATCAATATACATATTCTCAAACCATAGCATGCGATAACTATCAGGCTCATCCGTAGGATTGATCACCACAACCCAAGATGCTAATGCAACAACAATTGCAAAGTTAAATCACCTATGTACTAAAAAGGGGGTACTATCACTAGAGTTAGCCCCTTGACGTGAAGTAGACTTGGTAGTCCTCTCGCTATCTCTACTATTCCCACCCTTGATGCGTACCATCGTCACTACATGACGTACAAATACATATTCATATGAGTAACATACACATTTCTATATAAGCTACATACACATTCACATTTCTTTACATTAGACAATTAACAAACAAGATTTTGGTTGTTTGAGTAGTCCATCATTAACTTACTAGCAGTCCGTAATTATTTGTTACTAATACTCATTAGTTTATATAGTCGTTTTATGATGTTGTTATTTCTTAAGTTTTTAGGCCTCGTTTTAACTATACGAATATATATTTTGCAGCACTTGATATATATCAAGATGTGATGGGACTCCTCTTGAGATGCTATAAAATGTAATCTATCATAGTATTATAGGAAGTGTATTGGGTTAAAATGAAAACCAAAAGAAATTGTATAAACCAATAAATCAAATCTTCACCTTTGATGTATTAAGATTAATGTCTCAGATTAATATCAATTTGATATTAATCTTTCCTATGATTAACATATCTTTGATAAATATCAATTTAACATAATCTTTCCTATGACTGTATTTCAGCCAAATACTCATCCAAGAGGCCAAATAAATCGCATAAAAAACCATTTCTGGTCATCGGGTTGCCGATAATTGCAACGGGGTTTCTGTTGTGTGCCTTTATTTGTTGTTACATAAGGAAGAAAAAAGGTATGGTGTATCAAGTTCATATTTGTTCTTGCTTTTATATATATTTATCTAATTAAAGAATTTGGAGTATCCTAAAAATCATTTTAATCTCAAAGTGATTAATATATGGTTCAAAAGAATATCACTTTTGGAGAATATCAAAGATTCAAATCTACAAAATCTAGTAGTAAGAATTCTTCTAGGAGAATATGTATCATGAAAGCATTGGAACGAGACCAAACTAAATCATTTAGTTCTTTGTGCTTTGGATTATTTTTGGTTTAAACCATTTTCAAACTGTAAACATATAACATATATTTTGACTTTAATAGTTTTAAATACATACAACATAATCCAAAGCTCTTGAATGTTATTTTTAGTTGTAATTAAAAGTTGAGTTAAAAGCATTCAGTACTGGTTCAACTGAAAACATGATCAAGACATATAAAACCATTAATCAAGTAGTACTAGTTTAACTGAAAGTTGAGTAAATTAGGATGGAACTATGTTATATCTAAAACTACATGGTTTTTGTTATTATTTTGGTTTGGGTTGTTGACCAGTTCAGTCCGCTTTCACGGTTTAGGGTTTGCCCTTAAGGAAAGGGTATGTGGCCTAGCGGTATCAATGTGTATAGGAAATGTGTACATGCTTAAGTGGTTGACTGTTCAAGTTTCACGCATGATGGATAGATGTGTGAGATAGTGGTTCTTCAAGAAAACATAAATGCATTAATAAACTAGTTTTTACTACTAATTAATTTTTTGATACAGCCAAACGAAATGAAGGTGAAGTTGGGTTAAGTTTCCCAAATAGCTTCAAAAGCTTGGAAGAGTCTTCCATGGAGAAGGATATTGGCAAAACTGTTGATTTAGATGTGTTTGATTTGAGTGTAATAGTTGCGGCAACTAATAACTTTTCGCCCTTGAACAAGCTTGGAGAAGGTGGATTTGGGTCGGTTTATAAGGTAGTATCTAGTTAATCTGGTCAATGATCTTGGCCTTTACGATTAAGTATAATTGTTTTTTGCTAATAAAGAATGAATGAATCAGGGTAAGATACTAAATGGGCAAGAAATTGCTGTCAAAAGATTATCGAATTGTTCTGGTCAAGGGATGCAAGAATTCAAAAACGAAGTAACGTTGATAGCGAAACTTCAACACAGGAACCTCGTACGACTTTTAGGATATTGTTTCCATAAGGACGAAAAGATGTTAGTTTACGAATACTTACCAAACAAAGGCTTGGATTCTTTCATATTCGGTTTGTTCTCCAACCTACAATCAACTTTTTTCAAAATCTAACTACTTACATTTCTGAAGTGCTACAAATTCTAAAATATATTTGATGAAATATAATGGTGTCGATCCTAGATCAAGAAAAGGCTTCTCGATTAGATTGGAAGAAACGTCTCCAGATCATTCAAGGAATTGTACGTGGGCTACTATATCTTCATCACGATTCTAGGCTCAAGATCATCCACAGGGATCTAAAAGCAAGCAATGTTTTGCTAGATACAAATTTAAACCCTAAAATTTCTGATTTCGGAATGGCAAAAATCTTTAAAGGGGATGAAGGTGAAGCTAAAACGCGTAGAGTTGTTGGAACATAGTATGTATCATCCTTAACTTTTTAACGGTTTTGATTCGTTTCATTTATCTAACTAGGTATGTAATACGACTGTAGTGGTTATATGTCTCCGGAGTACGCAATGGAGGGCCTTTTTTCAGTAAAATCTGATGTTTTTAGCTTTGGAATTCTAGTTCTAGAGATAATCAGTGGTAGGAAAAACAACAGCTACTATCAGCAGAAATCGGTTAACTTGATTGGGCATGTAAGTAATTGAATGTTGTCATACATTCTTTGTTGATTAATTATATCCTAACTAACCTACATCCTCTGTAGGTTTGGGACTTGTGGAAACAAGATAAAGCATTGACTATAGTTGACCCGTCTTTAGGAGATTCATTTGATGCATGTGAAGTTCTTTTATGTATCCATGTCGGGATCTTGTGTGTTCAAGAATTGGCTAGTGATCGGCCTACAATGAGTGATGTAGCTTATATGTTAAGTAATCATGAAACAATGCTGCCTTCTCCGAATCAACCCGCATTCATATTTAGGCAATCAAAATATAGTAAGTACTCAACATCAACTTCAACTAGTGGTGGTGTTGGATCTATCGATGATGATACCATCACGATCCTACATGCCCGGTAATTTGATAATATTTCATAACCGGTCTCTTGAACAAGACCTTTTAAGAGTTAGTTCCATGTAAACGATTAGGATCACGTCATATCTGCTTGAACATCATGAATGAAGTTGTATTTGTAAGTAGTTTTCCCTATAGTTTGAACAATAAGTATGTAATGGCCTAGTTATATCTTATTTGGAAGTAATGCCACACTACTCTGAAAGTGTCATGAGATGAACAATCAAATTTGTACCATACATACGCTCAAGCCTCTATCATCACCAAACACATTCATACATTTGATGGTAGCTTTAGATTGCAGTAATGAATTAATATGTCCAGACTACCCTACATTGTTAAAAGCATCACAGTTTTAACACTAAATTATTACTTTTTCAAAGCGACTTATAATCTACTCTTATATCCACCTAGAATAACATATCGTAAGATCTAAACCCTTGACTTCATGAATAGATGGAAAGCATCTTACGAGTAAAGTGTCCCCATGAGAACGCTTAATTGTTACTTACGATAGCTTGATATATTGATATTTGTTGAGACTACCGTAAATCCAATTATACAAAACTGCACAAGAGTGAACATTACATCGATGAGATGTTAACACCAAAGGCATTTTACTACCGAGGTTAGTTAATACCGAAAGTAATTTGAGGTCGATACATAATGGATAGCTACCCAAGCTCAAGATAGTTACTCTTGAGTTGTTGAAAAGTGCATAAGTAATAGTTACTAATTAGTTTCCTACAGTAAAGAATCTTAGTTAGCTTAATTAGCGGGATAGTTACTTTTATAGGTATATTAAGGGCATTCTAATGTTGTACGTGTGTGATTTTGTCATCTTTGTTATAAGAGCATCTCCAATGGTTTGTTTTAGGAGAAAAAACTCCAGCTGGATCCCAAGCATCTATTGTAGGCCTTGGATTTGAGTGTAGATGTTCAAGAGGATGAACACCAAATCCCATTAAAAACATCTGACATTTTCAGGGGGTTGGCCAGGGTTGGGTGTTAATATTAAAAAAATAAAAATAATATATTTATATTAATAAAATATTTAGTTTTTCAATTTTAATTTATTTAAATTTTCAAAAAATTATAACGTACACATAACGGTTATATTTAGTTTCAAGTTATTAAATTTTAAATTTTTAAATTTTAAATTTCCCCCAAACGGCTATATTTTTAAATTTTAAATTTTTTTAAACTTTCTCATAACGGTTATATTTTTACTATAAATACAAACATTCATCTTTCATTCTTTCAACACCTTCAATTTAGTTTACCTTTCATCTTTTAAAATTTCTCATTATTTCTAAACTCTACATAAAAAATGAGTTTAAATAGTGATGAAAGTCCACCCATTTCACCTCCTGGTTCACATTTTATAGATTTTATGCATGCGGCGTTAAAAGAATTGATAAATGATGATGTTGACAAAACGTATGTAGAAGTGATGAAAGCTCATGTTACTAAAAATTCTTGAAGCACAACAAGAAAACATAAAAGTATACAAAGGGGTCGCGAAGAGGGGGATAAGCGTCTTTGGACTGACTATTTTTCTGGATCGGTGTACCCCGAAAGTTATTTTAGACGAAGGTTCCAGATGAGCAAACAATTTTTCAATCGAATTGTTGAAGGTGTCCAATCATTCTTCCTATTTTCAATAAAGATATGATTGTACTAGTAGAAAAGGTCTTTAGCCAATACAAAAATGCATTGCTACCATACGACAGTTGGCAAATGGCACAGCTGCTGATCTATGTGACGAATACATACGAATTGGTGAAACTACTACTGCCGAATGTCTACAAAAATTTTATAGATTTGTTTTTGAAGTTTACTCAGAAGAGTATCTAAGAAGGCCAATCGCTTCCGACATACAACGTTTGCTAGAAGCACATTCTACCAAGCATGGGTTTCCCGGAATGCTAGGAAGCATTGATTGTATGCACTGGGCTTGGAAAAATTGTCCCGTTGCATGGAAAGGTCAATACACACGAGGTGACCATGGATATCCCACCATTATGCTAGAGGCGGTTGCATCATATGATCTTTGGATCCGGCATGCATATTTTGGAGTGGTGGACTCCAACAATGATATTAATATGCTCAATCAATCTTCAGTATTTAACCAAGTCTTACAAGGTAATGCTCCTCCATGTAATTTTACAGTGAATGGAACTCCATACACAACAGGATATTATCTTGCAGATGGTATATATCCTGAATGGGCTACACTAGTGAAAAGCTTTACATATCCACAGACCAAAAAAATGAACGAATTTAAAAAGCAACACGAGTCCGCAAGAAAGGATGTCGAGAGAGCCTTTGGTGTCCTCCAAGCTCGATGGGCAATCGTACATGGTCCCGCAAAAGCTTGGAGCTTGCAAAAACTAAGTGATATCATGTATGCATGTATTATAATGCATAATATGATTGTAGAGGATGAAGGCTATGTTATATGTCAGTGGTCGGGTGATGATGATGAAGATGGGCCAATAACTTATGAACACGGAGCTCCAACATGATTTCAAACTTATTTGCAAAGGTTTAAATGTTTACATAATCAAGAGGCTCATTATGCACTTCGGGCTGATTTAGTGGAGCATATCTCGTTTTTTAAAGAATAAGTATTATAATGTTTAGTTATTGTTATATGATATTATTGTAGTGTGTCATTATTGTGGTAATGTTTTACTCTTGTAACTTTTATTTATTTGAAGATTGTTTGAATTCTTGATTTATTATCTATAAAATTTAAATTTTTATAATTTAATTTTTTACAATAAATTTAAAATTTCCCCCAAAACGTCTATTAATTATTATTTATTAAATTTAAAGTTTGGATTTCAAATCCCCCCCCCCCCTCAAAAAAAATAAATTTTAAATAATTTTGAATTTTCCCCCTACTCAAACTCCCGCCTCTCAAAAGAACAATGACTTTTGGCGGAGGGTCCATGCATACTTCAAACATGGTAGCAATGTGTGGTGAGAACAACAGATAACCTACGTTCTCGCTAGCATATGATAAAACGAAAGGTGATTGTATTCAACGGCATCTACATTCAACTATGAAAACAAAAAATAAGTGGTTGTTCTGATGATCAATTGCTTAGACGTGCTCGTGAGATGTATGAAGCCTCAGAAAGTACGCAATTTATGTACGATCATGTTTGGATCCTTCTCAAAGACAAGCCAAAGTGGAAAGAACAAACAGGTCTTGAGCACAGCCAAAGTGTAAGTGGTAAAAGATCTGCTCATAATATTTCATGTGAAGCTAATAACTACTTTGACCTCAATGATGACAATGAATTAACGATTGATGACTATGGGAATAAAGTTGAAGAACTTCCCCGTCCAATGGGTACAAAGAAGGCTAAAACGATGGCTAAAGGTAAGTGTAAAGGCAAAGCAAAAGCCGACTCATCACAAATAAATGAGGTCATCGGACGCTTTCAAAATTTAACAGAAATAAGAGAATCCGCCATTGGTGAAATTGAATCCAAAATGCGTGAATATGTTGATATTAAGCGAAAAGATGTACACGCCCGTAAACAAGAGATCGCACTACGTGAACAAGAGATTGCACTGCATGAACAAGAAATTCTTTTTAAGGATACAACATACATAAATCCCGACCAAGTCGCATTCCATAAAAAAAATTTGTGACAAAATTCGCGCAAAGTATGATATTTAGGTAGTTAATTGTCGTATCATTTAAGTTATGTATTATTTAGTTATTGTAACTTTTAACTATGTAATGTCTGAATTTTAAGTTTTCAATATTTAGAATTTTCCCTTTTACGAAAAATATTTAAATTTTAAAATTTAAAATTTAAAATTTCCCTCTAAAAAGTATTTAACTTTTATATTTTAAAACTTTAAAATTTTAAAATTTCCATCAAACAAAAGACATAAATATTTTATTTATATTTTATATTAATATATAAGATTGGTAATTAAAAATAAATTTAAAAGGTGATAATGAGTTGGATTTATTTATATATGTTTGCTTATATGTTTACTCTTGTTTTAAATATATTTTCATCTTCTTATTTAAAAACAGAGTTAGTTAAAAATTAAATTAAAACAGATGTTTTTTGATAAAAATGTCATGGCAATAAGTACATTGAAGTAATATTAATTTTAAATTTTTATTGATAAATACTACCTAAAACATTCATTACAATCAAACAATAATCAAATAAACATAATAATTGTATTTTATTAATCTAGGTCTAATTTTTAAATGAGTATTAAGAATTCCTTTAAACTGTATTTTGTGAAATCATGTGAAAAAGTAACGAGTCAGTTAAAGAATTTGCTGGTGAGTAAACACAGGTTTGCATATATATATATATATATATATATACACACACACACACACAGATTGATTAAAATGTTTGAAACAATTCAATTCATATGGTAATGTTAAGACTTATGATTCAATAGTGTAACATAAAAGACAAAACAAACACAATTAAACCTAATGACTAAATTGACTCGGTCCACATTCAAAGCTTTGTGATAGAATATGTGAATCTAGTTCCAATCACCACTCGAATATTCATATGGGATAGAACTAATAAATTTATCATTGTTACGATGGTTGCATGAATAGTGTTGTAGAAGTCGCTAGGCGCTAGTCGGGCGGTGAGGTACCCACTAGGGATTAATCGGGATTAATCGGAATTAATCGGATCGGACTTTTGTGTATAATTTTACAAATTTATGCATCTATAACATTATTTTATACTCATTTATGCATTAATTTACAAGTTGGAGGGGATAAACTGTAAATTGGTGAATATGAAGGTGGTTAAATGTTAAAATAAGTAAACTTTAATAAATCATTTAAAACAACACATCTTCTCCATCGTTCCATCTCCTCCCGCTCCAGTCACCGACGTCGGAGTTCGGCGCCGGAATCGGCAATCCGTCGTCGGAATCATCTAATCTGTCACCAGAATAGGCAAATCCGGCCGTTCTTGTAGCCGGAACACCGCCGATTAGGACGATTTGGTCCGGATTTGACCAATTTTGACCGATTAGCGCCTAGGACCACCGATTTGGTGAAATCGAAGCGGCCAACCTCCGATTAGCGATTAATCGGTGACTAATCGGAGGCTAGTCGCGATTTTTACAACATTGTGCATGAATTAATGATTGTGTTATCATTTAGTTTATTTAAGTATGAACACATAATTGCAAGTAATAACATCTCATGTTTTGAATTGAACATAGAATGATATAATAATAAATATCAACAATTGACGATAGAATCATATGATTTTCTTAGAATATAAAGCACATAAAAAAAGACTATTAATACTCACTTCATAATTATAAGTGATTTGTAAATGGTAGAATGCTAGACTTGACATAAAAATTGTTTCACGATTCAACCTAAGGTTTGGCATCTTTTTATCAGAATAATATAATTGAAAGACTAGGTATGAATTAGGGTTTTAATTAGTATTTGAGTTTAACAATTAAAATAATATAATTACTTTATATAACTTAATTAAATAGAATAAATTGATTAAGTGTTTTAATTTTGAATAATAATAATAATCAATTTGTGAAATATAATTATTAAATATTATTTAAATATTTAATTTATAATGATCGATAAAATTGAATTTGAGTGTTAAAGTGTGAAAAAAATATAATAATCAATATAATAATTGTTTATTAAATAATTTATAACATGACCATTGGTCATGCTAGTGTGATCGGTGCAGAATTCCCCTATTGGCCTGTATATTTATAGACAAAGTAAATTATCCTATCTATTAATAAAGGAAGTTGATGAACAGTGATTTATGATGTGTGTTGTATTATTATTAATTATTAATGCTTGAGGGTAGGTGTGCTTCCGGTGGAGACGTGTTAACAGCTGGTGGAGACATGTATGTTAACGTGGCAGGCAAACTAAATTATTTGATGTGAAGCACGTATGTTCTAAACATGTGGATGTTTACCATTTTCAGGTCCTGAAGATCTTAGTCCCTGCAGTGAAGTTGAAAGTTACGAGTGTTGCAGGTCATTTGTTTATATTTTTTCCCGAATCAACTCTAATCCGTGAATGAATTTCAGTTTTATGTATAGGGTTTTTGCATTCATTTATTCACTGCTTTTCTATTGTTTTGATTTCAAATGCTTGTCTCAGTGCTAATTTGTTTTGCAAATATCATATTCAGGAGAAATTCTAAGGAGTCTAGCGAGGGAGATGAGAGAGATACATGAGGAATCGACTTTTGATTTCCATCCTGTAACCGACTAAAACGTTTGAAGCCTTAAAAATTCAAAGCTGCTATAACTTAGGTAAGCAATATTAGGGTTTACTTGTGTGTTGTGTGTGTGTGTTCTTTTTTTTTTTTTTTATTTCAACTAAACACACAGATTGAGTGCAAAGTCAATGTTCTTTGTTGCATAAATTAAGTGTAAAGCCTAAGTTCTTTGTTTGATCAGGTGGTCAGATTCGTCACTCTTGATTAGGCAGGTTTGCTGTAGTTTATAATATTATTTGTGCTCCGCGTTGACAGTGGTTAAGTCATATCTAAATATCGAACTTTTATCCAATTTCTTATTGCACATTAGCTGTATTTGTTGTTGGCTTAATATATTTTTGTAGGAGTTATGATAGTGATCATAAAAGTTAATAGTGCATATACCTTTAATCCATGCAATATTTGTCTTCTGTGTTTTAGTGAAGATGGACCTTAGAGGTGTTATAGCTATCAACACCCTTTTTTCATTGTTTAGAAGTTTTATATTGAAATAGTTGAATGAAATTATACGAGTAATTACATAATCTTATCTAATTCAATATTGGAAACATTATAAGTATTCAAATGGTGTATATTCTAATGGTATTTGACTAATTTCTTGTCAACTTTAGTAAAATTGGATATGACGGTAAGTAGTCGCACAAATGATCTTTTAGAAAATCTTCTGAATGTTGTGCTATAGTTTTAAGCCGTTTGAGGTTTTTTAGTTTATTCTCACACTTTTGGACATGTATGTTGTATTTATGTATATAGAAGTTGTGTTTGGTCTTTGATTATCATTAAAATTGAAACTGGACATCACATAAACATATGGGTAAGTGCTTTAGACCAGTCTTTCTAATAAGTGTTATATGACTACATTAATTCCAATGGTGAATTACTTGATAATGGTTACCAGGGTCAGTTGGCAAATTCCTTTTGCTTTACTTTTGTTGATCCTAGAGATGAATAATGTGGCAATGGTTATTAGTGTTAGATTAATATTTGTATAATCCTCATTTTGTTTGATCAGGTTGTCGAGCATGCTTTGAAACTTGCTTTTACAGGTGGTAGCTCCAAGAGATAACCTTCTACATTCATTAATCTTAATCTTTTGTATTATAATAGTGGCATTTCCTGTCAAGTCTCTCATCCTTTTGTATTTGGCTGTTTATAAGTAGTCAGATTTGTAACATGATTTATTTAAGAATCATTGTGTTATATATCTGTATCAAATTGTTTGTTGTAAAGCGATGAAGTTGAAAGGGTTAAAAACAATCTAGATTTAGTAATGTGTGCAATAGTATGTATATTTTGCTTTAATTTGATGTGGTTCTGAGTGTTTAGATTTTTATTTATGTTATTTGTCTTATTCATTTGAATAATTAAATGGTCGATGGTTTTCCACAAGTAGTCAATAAATTTGATTTCTAGAAGTTTGTTATACGATTGGGTAGATAGTTTGATTTGAAACAAAAAAACTGAACACGCTAGACGAGTCAAATAGGTCAAGTTGTATGACTTTAATCCTTTTCATAAGAAATTAATAATTATTTTTAACCCTTATACTCCATCTTGCTGATTATGAGTTGCAAATTAGAATCACATGCATTCATGATTAATTAATTATGTTTTATTATTCAAAGTTTGAATACTGAAATTGCAAATATGTAGTTAGTAATATTTACGCATTGTCATTTTACTAGAGTTTTTTAGCTTAGACGAGAAGCTTCCGATTGGTCTACTTATTTTAATCTGATGTTCTTTTCTATGAGATTAATGAACATATCTACTCTTTCAATTTGATGCGACATATAATAATGTCTTACACTCTAAAGCTTTATGAACATACCTACTATTTCAATTTGATGTGTCTTATAGTAATGCCTTACACTCTAAAGTTGTGTCATCCAATGATGTGTGGTGTTGTCTGCTTAATTCGTGTAGATAGTGTCGAGCAAGAAAAGAAGAGCTGAATCGGTGGAAAGGCTGGCAGTAGTTTGAGACTTTGAGCAATGGACTGACATCAAACGAAAACAGTTAAGAAGCAAAAAAAAAAATGGAAAGCCATAAAAAGAATAGGTCGAATCGGTGCCTCCTATTTCTATGCTCGCTGTTTTATTAAGTTTAGTCAGACTGTTTTATTAAGTTTCGGCCCCACTGTTTTATCAAGTTTCGGCCCGCTGCGAAGCGCGGGTTGGAACTTACTAGTGTATATTTATAGACAAAGTAATTAAAACAATGATACAAGATTGTTATGTAATTAACTGTAATAATAATCTATATTTTTATACTTGTGTTTTACATTAAAAATATTGAAATAACCATCTCCCTACTCTAATAAAAACGTATATAAGAGAGACACATGTCAACACCATATTATTTCTCAACAATTTTTTCCCGCTTCTCTCTCCTATTTTATAATCACATTAATTACTAATAATATTATTTATTTTTTAGATTAAAATAGTTTTTAATAAATTAAGTAAAAGATATTTTTACTAATGTTATTTCTAAGGAAATAATTATTCATAAAATTAGAAAACTTTTAGAATATCAAAATATTTTATATTTGGTGTTTTAAAAAGTAAAATTTTTATAAACAAAAAATAATTATTGAGAGTTATAAGAAAAAAGTTTTAAGTATAACATTTTTTAAAACGTTTGTTTTGAAATTAAAAAATTATTTTATTTATTATAAGAAACATTTCGATCATATCTTATTTTAAAATATCGATTTATAATTAATAAATTTTTATTCTATTTAATATTTTTTTTATTCAACCCGTGTAATACACGCGTTTAATAAAGCTAGTATTTTTATAATCCACAAGTCGAAATCAGTTGAACTTGGCCGCTACCATAGGTCATCTTATATGATTAAATCAATTTTACATCCACCAAAAGTCATCCTCTGAAGAAACAAAGATGTCATATCCATGAAGAGTTGGTAGCGACCGGTATTTAAAAAAAGGCCTACCGTCAATGTTTTTGTTATTGTTCAAAAAAAGAGTAATTGGTTGGAAGCTTGAAAAAAAAAAATACTAGGTCTACATAAAAATAGTTTTAGCGGAAATCGGATTTTTCATTACTGTAGATAAGAACTTCACAACAAGCTGATATGTGTCTATAATATAGTTAAGTGGATATTAATATTCAAATTTATGTGCTTAAAATTGAAAAATTATGAAAAATATTAGAACGTTTTGGACGTAAGCGGAGGGTACATGGAAATATAAAGCGATACATAGGTGAGAGCCTTCTAATGATATTGGTTTTTGGTCATAAGAAAAAAGTGAGGACCCTAAAGGTGTGAAGCACCCCAACTTGCACTCTTACTCACACATGATCAAGTGTGTACGACATGGACAATGGGCATAATGTGACTCTTTGATGTTCTATTTTGCACTTTGCATACTAGCATCATTGTGAGTCTATTGAAGAGCTACAACTTGGTTGACGCTACTCGTGAGAACCGCTAATTAAATAGTTTGTTACTGATCGTGTTCTTGCTAAGTTGCGGGTCGGCATTCCCTGTAGAAAAGTTGAAATCAAAGGCTAGATAATCTGAGAGTCGTGAGATCACTTTCAGATCAAAATTATTCGGTCGTTCTTCCAAGTATCTCAATCAAATACAACTCAAATGTTGATCAAGATCAAAGTATGAATTTTTGTGTGTGTTTTTAGAACCAAAAGAATTAATTTGAGAGAGTGACCAAAATGATAAATCAATTCGATTTCAGGGAGGGTGGAAGATACTACCGTTTGGCAGTTTTTATTTTAAATTCAAATGACTAAAAAGTGCACATTTTTCCGCTCGAATTTCACATGTGGAATTCTAGAAAATCAATTTTAAATGCAATTTTTAATGCATCCATTATTAGTAAAATGGCATTCCACTGGAAGCTCGAACCCAACCAGGGCTCTGCCCCTTGGACCTCGTCAGGGACTGCCGCCCCTTGAATCCCGCTACCAGGGGTGCTGCCCTCGGACCCCCGCCAAGGGGTGTTGCCCTCTTGGAACCTTCATTGCTTAGGGGCGAATGCCCTAAGGAGGTTTTCAATCGAACATCACAATAAACTCAAACAAGTGTACACTGCACATCTTTTGACTTGTTTGATAAACATTATAATCATATTGGTTATTAGATAATTCAGTTACATAATATTCAACATTCCTCACTATGGGTTACTAATGAGCGCTTGTTACTATGCTCACTTCCTATGGGTTACTAATGCGCCCGTTCAATAGGAAATTGCTACCGTTGTGTGGTTAATGTTGAACAATTTCGAACCATGTCATGAATGGATATAACAATTCTGGTTAAAAATATAAATTTAATTACTTATGTTTATAAAGAAAATAAAAGATGCATGTCGTTGTTTTTTACAATAAAAAATGAACTTGACTTCGATGTGATAAGATAGAAAAATGAACTTAAAATCATAGAATGGTATGTCAGGGGGTTTTGCATGGTGGGTTTCCCCTGTAATGGTGGGCGGACAGGCTATCAACGTTGTCTGTGTTCGCGGGCGTGGGTGGCCTTTCGCCAATGAGTTTACTGGACAACAGGGTTTAAAAGTACGTTGGCTGTTAAAAGAATCATAGAAATCGGGGTGAGGGCACTAATCAGTCCTGCATGGCAAAAACTTTCTTTTAACTATTTGATAGAAACATCAACGGATTTCCAACGGGCATACGACAATACTTTTTCGGATGAGCTGTCGGTCGATAATCATTTTTGATGATGTGATTTCTGAAAGGATTCGCTCCCAAGCTTTCTAGAGGGTTGGATTTCACCAGTTTGAGTCGCTGATATGTCTATATTGAAACCTCATGGTTCCCAATAGAGGCAACATTTCATTCTTCATATAAATATAAAACCGTTTTAAATTTTATTTTGGAATTAAGGTCTTGAGATTAAAATCCACAAAATCATGTCTGCCATTGGTCTAAAGCTGTAAAAAATACTCCCTCTTATGTCTTTCATTTTTACATTACTTGATCAGTTGATCTGTTCGGTATGTTTACATATCCCTAATATTCTATGTGACGTATGAGTGATGAAAGCTACAAGTTGAGTTTAAATGTTGATTTGCTTGAGGATAAACAATATTTAAATGTGAGATTATTTGATATAACTTATGTTTACACATGATGCTATTCTACTTGCATATATAAAGTTTTAAAAGAGTGATACGAATCTACGCAAGAGTGAGAAAGCAAATTATTAAATATACTAGTTTTTGTAAACTATGTATTACACGAGTTGAATAAATAAAAATATTAAATAGAAATAAAATTTATAATTATAAAACAATATTCTATAATATAAGATATGATTTAAAATCTTACTTATTATAAATAGAATGAAAATTTTGTTTCAACACAAATGTTTTACAAAGATATCATTTTTAAAAACTCTTTTCTTATAACTCTTATATTTTATTATTTTTTGTTTATAAGGAATTTTACTTTTAAATATTTTCATTTAATAAGAGAGAGAAGCGAAAAAAATTTGGTGATAAAAATATAATGATATCACGTGTCTCTTAGTTATATTTTATTAAAGTACCAAGATACGAAAAATATAAGTACACATTTACGTTATCTCAACTACATAGCCATGTAATATTCTATAATTAAATATTCGACGTTACAGTACATTGATTTGAAGAAAGTTTATTATAGATTACTTGTGATTTAGTGACAGTTGTGACCTATACTGCTATGTTTTGGATTATTGAATAGTTAAGTCGTATGAGTATATTTGGACATATGTTTATCAATACATTTTAAGGTAGAAATATATCTAGATTTCATGTAAATGAAACCTATTTGACGTATGGGCCAAAACTAATAAAACCTATAATAAATACACACAATTTAAGAATATGTACAATCAAACACACTTGCTCTCGGGTCCCTTGCTCATCATGACCTCTATTGATCACTATTTCACATCCTATTAATGTTAACTTGTTTCCTTTGAACATTAAACATACCAAAAGCAACCAAAGATAACATGTATCAACAAAGTGGTGTTCTAATATGTGCTTTCATCTTTATGATTTTCGGGTTTTGCTCTTCAATTGACACCATCACGTTCACTCGACCGCTTAAAGATCGCGATATTTTGGTCTCTGATGGCGAAAATTTCGCTCTTGGATTCTTTAGCCCCTCAAACTCGAGCAACCGATATGTGGGCATATGGTATAACAAGGTTTCTGAGCAAACGGTAGTTTGGGTCGCCAACAGAGACCACCCGATTGCCAACTCGTCGGGTGTCTTATCCGTTGACGACACGGGGAACCTCGTGCTACAAGAAAGAGACCAAAGTTTTGTGCTTTGGTCAACCAATGTTTCTGGAGCTCAAGTTAAAGATGTTTTCACGGCTCGTTTGTTGGATTCGGGGAATTTAGTGTTGTTTCGCGGCGTAAACAAAGAGGTTTACTTTGGCAAAGCTTCGATCACCCTTCGAATACGTTTCTTCCGGGTATGAAGCTCGGGTTAGATCGAAAAACGGGCTTGAACAGGGTGTTTACATCTTGGAAATCTATAGGGAACCCAAGTGTTGGGGATTATTCATATAGAATGGAGTTTGTTGGGTCAACTCAATTGTTCCTATTTGAAGGTGTGACAAAAATTTGGCGGGCCGGGTCATGGACGGGTCGGGGATGGAGCGGGGTACCCGGGATGACAAGAGATTACATCTTTAACACGACTTACATAATAACGACCACGAGGTGGTGGTCGTTTACTATATGCGCAACTCGTCCATTTTCTCTAGATTAGTCGTTACCGAGTCAGGAACCATGAGTAGGCTGACGTGGAACGACGTAAGCCACGAGTGGATCGGTTCTGGTCCCACCCAAAAGACCAGTGTGATGGGTACAACCATTGTGGTCCTTTTGGCTTTTGTGATCCAAATAAATCAGTCACATTTGAATGTGACTGCCTTCCTGGGTACGAACCCGAGTCCCCAAAGGACTGGTACCTAAGGGATGGTTCGAAAGGGTGTAAGAGAAAGGTCGGGTCGCGGGTGTGTGAGAGGGGAGAAGGGTTCGTTGAGTTGGCACCGGTGAAGGTGCCCGACACGTCAACGGCTCGTGTGAACATGAGTTTGGGGTTAGAAGGGTGTAAGGAGTTGTGCTTGAGGAATTGTAGGTGCATTGGGTATGCTAGTGGTGATATTAGTAAAGGGGTTGAGAGTGGAGGTTGTATTACTTGGTATGGGGACATTGTTGATATGAGGATGCTTTCAGAAGGTGGTCAGTCTTTTTATATGCGTGTTGATGCAGATGAATTAGGTACGCATTTGGTAAATTATAATTTTGTTTTAATTGTCTTTATTCCTTTAAAATAAAAGTTGTTATCAAGAAGATTAGAAGGTTTTAGATTTTAAAGTGGTTTATGAAAAGATATGGATATTAGGACACCCACTTCTCATAAATCAACACCCCGTCAACCTATACACGTCGTGTGCATCATACGATGCGTATAGGGCCATAAAACATTCCCTGACATTCTCTTTTGTACGATATGTCACATCAACTGTCGACGGAGGCTATACGAGGCGTATAGTACTATACGTGTCGTATGGCTTCATTTTTTTCCACCAAACTCATCTAGTCTCATAACACCTATTCGTGGCGTATGATGCTATACGCTACAAATAAGTTTGAGTTCAATTTCTTATTTCCTCTACAATTTTTTTTCCTATATTTACGTCTTATTTTGTTATGGATATATATTTTTACGTGGAATAGTTTTATGTTATTACTCTTTTTTTGTAATTTAACTAACAGACGAAATAAATAATACACGCATTCCTAATTTAACTAAACAATCGAGCCAACAATATAAACATTAATACAAAATGATATATATATTAATAAAAGAGTTTTTACATACATAACAAAATAAAAGTTACAACTCTAATAACGATATAACACTACGGTAAGTCTGAATAATGTTGAGGATGTGGCAACTCCTTAGGATAGATATATGTGGCATGCTCTCGCGTTATTTTGAGCTGAACGTGCCACTCCTTAAGATTCTTAAGTTGATCGAGTCGTTGACTCTACTGATCGAGTCGTTGACTCTGCTGATCGAGCCACCGACCCTGCTCATGCGAGCTCTCACAACCTCCTGCATAAATGCCTTCATACGTGCACAACCTCACATCTCTGTAAATGTGTCGAGGATGTTGTGGTGGTGGCGGCTGCTCGCCTGGCTCATGGAGCGGTGGCTCCTAATGCGGCTGCTGATCTAGTTGCTGCTATTGTGGATCATCAACGACGACCTGCGAATAGGCGTCGGCTACCAGATCTCGTAGGATCGAAGGGAGAAATGTATGCCGCTCGAAAACTGACGTATAATATGCATGACGTTCTGCGATCTAGTCTCACCGGCTCGATCGCTGGATTATGGATATGTTTGTGTTAGGCCTACCCACTCCAGCTATACGTGTCAGGCCTATACGTGTCAGGCCTATACGTGAAGTATTGTGCTTTACGCCACATATAACTCTGTTGAATGACTGATTTGACATAGGCTAGTTTTGTTGTTTGAAAGGGTTGTACGCGGTGTATGGATCTACACGACACGTATAGGGTTTATGAATTTGACTGATTTGACTTAAAATGTTAGTTATTAATGAGCGAGACCTATACGTTGCGTATGATGATATATGCAACGTATATGTGAGTTTGGTTTCCTTAATATTAGGACTCTTGTGAAAACCATTTTTCTGTTTCTAGGTGGAATTTGAAATTCTAGACAACCCGGTGATAGCGATGGCAAAGTCAACAACTCACCAAATTGGTTGGTTCACGAAACGAACTCAACATAACACAATGAATTCATTTTTAATTCAAAATATTCATTTAACTAATTAATTGATTTTACTTTAATAACGTGTAAAATTTATTTCATTTTTAAATTTTAAATACACCAATTTGTTTTCCTTTTGTTTCCAACATTCAATTATAAGTTTAATTAAAAGCCAAGTATTTTTAAAAACAAAGTGTTTTTATAGTCTTATACATATAAAAGACTAGCCTAATAACCCTTGTGTTACACACGTTGAAAAACTAAAATTACCATTAAATACATTTAAAATATAATAGTCATGAAAATATAAGTGTGTAATGTATAAGAACGTGAGAATTAAAATATATATATATATATAGAATAAAATTACATGACAAATTTATATACAAAAGAAAACACACAAAATTTTACAAATATCTAAAAACCTTTTTCTATACGACATTTGAGGTTGTACTTGTAAATTCACCATTGTCATCTAATATAACAAGCTTTAATCAATCTCGTCTTATAACTCTTGATAATTTAACATACAGTTGTCCATATGTAAAAACTGGTTGTTACAAAAACAAAACAACTCTTGATAATGATGAACCCTAACTTTTATTTTCAACTACCGCAAAACACACAGCTAGGGAGAATTGCCTTCTTTGAAACTTAAACGGTATCATTTTATTAGTAGGTATCAAGAAAATTATAGGGATAAAAATACATTCTCCAATATTACTACGAGATATAATCCCTATTTCTAAGATAGACATGTATGGAATTTATAAAAAAAAACATGATATAGTTAGTAGCTTGTGAAACCTAGGAAAACACCATTTTAAAATGTTTTTTGCATTGTAGTTTTGTGAAATGAAAGCAAAACCAAAAAAATGATATCAATTAATAATCCGATCATTTGACTTAAAATGTTTAACAAATATTGAATTCCGTAAATAAATTGTAAATACAAACGTGATAATTGAGCCGTTTGTTTACTTTGATAAAATGTAGGTTTATTAGCTTGATTTTAATATGGATTCTATGATAACTGTAATTAGTCAATAATTTCGTCAATCAATTTGTTAGCTTGATTTTATTATTAAGTTTTAACAAACCTATTTGTTAAACTATGATAACTGTAAATACAGTTATCTTCGGGTTTTAGGGTTTTATTGGAGGTGTGCTTGGCTTCGGTTAGCTTTGGTTCTTTGGCTTTTTTTCTTCAAAGGTTAATCTTTTCTCACGGTGTTCATCAACTTCAGTTTCTGTTTCTTGATTGTATTCGTTTCTCGTTTGCAATGGCTGAAGACGGGAGGGTTCGAATTGAAAAGTTTAACGGGACAGACTTTGCTTGGTGGAAGATGCAAATAGAAGCATTGCTCGGTGAAAAAGATTTGGAAGTAGTATTGGAAGAAAAGCCGGCTACAATGAACAAAGCTAAAGAAGCGGTTTGGAACTCAAAGGACAAAAAGGCTAGAGGGGCTATTCATTGGCTTTGACGAGGAGCGTTGCATTTAACGCTATGCACAAAACCACGGCTCGTGGTATAATGACGGCTCTGTCAAATATGTATGAAAAGCCGTCTGCTGCTAATAAGGTGTTTTTGATGAGGGAGTTATTCATGACTCGAATGAATGAGGGAACTTTAGTTTTGGAGCATATTAATAATCTTAACTCGATCATGTCCAGGTTAGCTTCTGTGGGCATGAAGTTTGATGATGAGACTCAAGCTGTAGTATTACTATCGTCTTTGCTAGATAGTTGGTCTGGAACTGTAACGACTATTACTAGTTCTGTGGGGACTGATGGTTTAACATTTGACGAGGTCCGAAACATTGTGCTAGGTGAGGAAACTAACCTGAAAAGCACTAGTGGTGGATCATCTTCTGGTTTGTTATATGTTGGCAGGGGAAGGGAAAATAACGGGAGCAGTGGGAGTGGGAAGGGAAAATAACGGGAGCAGTGGGAGTCGAGGGAGGAGTTCATCTGGAGCTCGGAAAACTGTGAAGTGCTTGAGTTGTAATGAGATTGGGCATGTTAAGAGTCTATGTCCAAAGCGTAAACAAGGAAAATATGGTGAGGTAAACACTACTGCTGAGGATGAATGTAATGATGACACGTTACTACTCGAGGCTGAAAACAGTATGGACTCTTAGGTTATGGATTCCGGTTCTTCGTTTCACGCATGCACAACGGGGAGACGTTGGTGAATCTAAAAGTTGGCAACTTTGGGCAGGTACAAACAGCAAATGGTAATATCCTTGATGTTACGGGCATAGGTGATGTTAATCTGTTAACTCCATTGGGAACCTACTGGAACTTGAAAAAATTTAGGATGATTCCAGCTTTGAAGAGAAATCTTATCTCTATTAGTCAATTGGATGAACAGGGACAGGAAGTAAAGTTTGGTAGAGGTAAATGGAAAGTAACAAAAGAAATCTCGTTATTGCTCGTGGAAACAAGCGGGGATCATTATACATGGTGGAAGTACCTATTGAGGAAAGTATGACCGTTCCTCAAAACAAAGTTGGGTTCGTTGAGTCAAAAGGGCAAAAGAGGGTTCAATTTGCAAAACTGAAGCCTAGTGCCAAGGTGATTCAAGCTGAGCGGGATCGGAGGTCTAAACCAAGTCAAGGGTTTGGTGATAGTGGGAGCATGGGGAGTGTTCCGGGTACAGTCACAAAACAACGTTGGGTTGTGAAGACCACTACTCCGATTATTAAATTCTCTCCTATGGATGTCTTGCTGAATGAGGAGAGTGTTGATGATTCTCGGGTTATTTCTGGAGCTGGTGGATCGTGCATACCAGTTGAGATAGAGAATGGGTTGGAGCTAAGGGAACTTCAACTGTCCCCTCATTTACTTGATGAGAGGGGGTGCAACTAGAGGTTACAATGAAGTCTTAGCTGATGGGAATTGAAGCTTGGAAGACTTTTGAATATGAAGAATACTGAGTTATTGGATCTGGGTTACTTGAACGGCGTTTGTAGACTTGTGCAAAGCCTTCAAGTGGGAGATTGTTGGGTTGTGAAGGCTTTGGGCCAAGCCGAACTGGGCTCGGGCTTTTTTTGCTGCTGAAAGAAACAAGGGCAGCCGGCCCTAATTAGGGTTAATTAGTTAATTCTTGGAGCCTAAGTTATTGCCTTAATTACAACCCTAATCTAGCATTATAAATAGACCCATGATGTAATTGTATTCTTGAGCACAATAATAATATAAACCCTAGTTGCAGAGTGAACGTAGGTCACCTAGACCGAACCATTATAATTCTCTCGTGTCTACTTTATATATATATTGTGTGATTTTATGTGTTTGATTGCTTTCGCTGGAACCTACTCTGATTGTGATACCTAACAAACCCTAATATCCTTTTCAATGGTTGTAGTCAGCAATACTTTAATCATTACATCACATTGTAACCAGGCAATGCGATTGGCATGAGTATTTTCTGGTTTCTTGAGGCTTCTATCAACAAACCATATTTTGTTTTTTTGCGAACAAAAAGTCCTACATCACTTGAATCCAATCAAGATAGTTGTTTTCATTTGGGTTATCATTCATGCATGTGCATCTGCCTTGGGTAGTCAGATGGATGTAGATAAGAAGTTAAGGTGCAATCGGAGGCTTTATTATCAACCCTTTCTAATAAACCACCATCACATTATCAGTCATCCAAATCTTCATATGATAATTTTAATGGATATGAGGTTGCGATTAAATATTGGGGCAAGCCTTCTCTTGAAAAAATGAAAACCAAGATCGTCAAGACCATCAGCGACCTCATGATCAACAAAAACATGAGGATCAATATACATATTCTCAAACCATAGCATGCGATAACTCTCAGGCTCATCCGTAGGATTGATCACCACAACCCAAGACCCTGATACTACAACAATTGCAAAGTTAAATCACCTATACTTAAGACTTGTGGCACGCTCGACGTGTACTAAAAAGGGGGTACTATCACAAGAGTTACCCCCTTAAAGTGAAGTAGACTTGGTAGTCCTCTTGCTGTCTCTACTATTCCCACCCTTGATACGTACCATCGTCACTACATGACGTACATATACATATTCATATGAGTAACATACACATTTCTATATAAGCTACATACACATTCACATTTCTTTACATTAGATAATTAAAAAACAAGATTTTGGTTGTTTGAGTAATCCATCATTAACTTACTAGCAGTCCGTAATTATTTGTTACTAATACTCATTTCTTTATATAGTAGTTTTATGATGTTGTTATTTCTTAAGTTTTTAGGCCTCGTTTTAACTATGTGAATATATATTTTGCAGCACTTGATATATATCATGATGTGATGGGACTCCTCTTGAGATGCTATAAAATGTAATCTATCATAGTATTATAGGAAGTGTGTTGGGTTCAAATGAAAACCAAAAGAAATTGTATAAAGCAATAAACCAAATCTTCACCAAGTTTTGATGTATTGAGATTAATGTCTCAGATTAATATCAATTTGATATTAATCTTTCCTATGATTAACATATCTTTGATAAATATCAATTTGACATAATCTTTCCTATGATTGTATTTCAGCCAAATACTCATCCAAGGGCCAAATAAATCGCATAAAAAACCATTTCTGGTCATCGGGTTGCCGATAATTGCAACGGGGTTTCTCTTGTGTGCCTTTATTTGTTGTTACATAAGGAAGAAAAAAGGTATGTTGTATCAAGTTCATATTTGTTCTTGCTTTATATTTATCTAATTAAAGAATTTGGAGTATCCTAAAAACACTTTAATCTCAAAGTGATTAATATATGATTCAAAAGAATATCACTTTTGGAGAATATCAAAGATTCAAATCTACAAAATCTAGTAGTAAGAATTCTTCTAGGAGAATATGTATCATGAAAGCATTCGAACGAGAGCAAACTAAATCATTTAGTTCTTTGTGCTTTGGATTATTTTTGGTTTAAACCATTTTCAAACCGTAAACATATAACATATATTTTGACTTTAATAGTTTTGAATACATACAACATAATCCAAAGCTCTTGAAAGCTATTTTTAGTTTTAATTAAAAGTAGAGTTAAAAGCATTCAGTACTAGTTCAACTGAAAGTCGAGTAAAATAAGATAAAACTATATTATATGTAAAACTATATGGTTTTTTTTATTTTGGTTTGGGTTGTTGACCAGTTCAGTCTGCTTTCACGGTCTAGGGTTCGGCCTTATGCTCCAAGAAGAATGAAACTCACATAGATAAAGTACAGAAAGAGAATGCGGTCTAGCGGTTTCAAGGTGTATAGGAAATGTGTAAATGCTTAAGTGGTTGACTGCTCAAGTTTCACGCATGATGAATAGATGTGTGAGATAGTGGTTCTTTAAAAAAACATAAATGCATTAATAAACTAGTTTTTACTACTAATTAATTGTTTGATACAGCCAAACGAAATGAAGGTGAAGTTGGGTTAAGTTTCCAAATAGCTTCAAAAGCTTGGAAGAGTCTTCCATGGGGAAGGATATTGGCAAAAATGTTGATTTAGATGTGTTTGATTTGAGTGTAATAGTTGCGGCAACTAATAACTTTTCGCCCTTGAACAAGCTTGGAGAAGGTGGATTTGGGTCGGTTTATAAGGTAGTATCTAGTTAATCTAGTCAATGATCTTGGCCTTTACAATTAAGTAATTTTTTTTCTAATAAAGAATAAACGAATCAGGGTAAGATACTAAATGGGCAAGAAATTGCTATCAAAAGATTATCGAATTGTTCAGGTCAAGGGATGCAAGAATTCAAAAACGAAGTAACGTTGATAGCGAAACTTCAACACAGGAACCTCGTCCAACTTTTAGGATATTGTTTCCATAAGGACGAAAAGATGTTAGTTTACGAATACTTACCAAACAAAGGCTTGGATTCTTTCATATTCGGTTTGTTCTCCAACCTACAATCAAGTCTCAAAATCTAACTACTTACATTTTTTTAAAGTACTACAAATTCTAAAATATATTTGATGAAATATAATGGTGTCGATCCTAGATCAAGAAAAGGCTTCTCAATTAGATTGGAAGAAACGTCTCCAGATCATTCAAGGAATTGTTCGTGGGCTATTATATCTTCATCACGATTCTAGGCTCAAGATCATCCATAGGGATCTAAAAGCAAGCAATGTTTTGCTAGATACAAACTTAAACCCTAAAATTTCTGATTTCGGAATGGCAAAAATCTTTAAAGGGGATGAAGGTGAAGCTAAAACGCGTAGAGTTGTTGGAACATAGTATGTATCATCCTTAACTTTTTAACGGTTTTGATTTGTTTCATTTATCTAACTAGGTATGTAATACGATTGTAGTGGTTATATGTCTCCGGAGTACGCAACGGAGGGCCTTTTTTCAGTAAAATCTGATGTTTTTAGCTTTGGAATTCTAGTTCTAGAGATAATCAGTGGTAGGAAAAACAACAGCTACTATCAACAGAAATCGGTTAACTTGATTGGGCATGTAAGTAATTGAATGTTGTCATTCATTCTTTGTTGATTAATTATATCCTAACTAACCTACATCCTCTTTAGGTTTGGGACTTGTGGAAACAAGATAAAGCGTTGACTATAGTTGACCCGTCTTTAGGAGATTCATTTGATGCCTGTGAAGTTCTTTTATGTATCCATGTTGGGATCTTGTGTGTTCAAGAATTGGCTAGTGATCGGCCTACAATGACTGATGTAGCTTATATGTTGAGTAATCTTGGAACAATGCTTCCTTCTCCGAATCAACCCGCATTCATATTTAGGCAATCAAAATATGGTAAGTATGCAACATCAGCATCAACTAGTGGTGGTGTAGGATCTATCTATGATGATACCATCACAATCCTACATGCCCGGTAAACGAGTAGGATCACGTCATATCTGCTTGAACATCATGAATGTTGTATTTGTAAGTAGTTTTTCCTGTAGTTTGAACAATAAGTATGTAATGGCCTGGTTATATCATATTTGGAAGTAATGCCACACTACTAAAGTGTCATTAGATGAACAATCAAATTTGTACCATACATACCCTCAAGCCTCGCTATCATCACCAAAAACTATGGGTGCAAACGAGCCGAGCCGAGCCGAGCCGAACCAAACCCGAGCTCGTATGGGCTCGAGCTCGGCTCGTGATGACTTAGGAGAGCTCGAGCTCGAGCTCGGCTCGTTTTGAGCTTTATTTTTAAAGCTCGAGCTCGGCTCGACAAATACTTTTCAAGCTCGAGCTCGGCTCAGCTTGTTTTTTTATTTAAATATTATTTTTAATATTTTTAATATTTTTATATTTAATTTTGATATATATATATATTTATAATTATATACTTTATATAGAACACTAGGTTATTAGCCCGTGTATCACACGGGTTAAAAGTTATAAATATATAACTCAAATATGTAAACAAAAATATTTAAACTCTATCATTTTTATTTTAAATCGATTATATAAAAATAACGATTTGTGATCATAAGGTTTAAAAGGTTAAAGAAGGTTTGAGATAATTGATATCATAGATTCAAAATCCCTAGAAATGGTTAGTGTGATTGAGTTAGTTAAAAAAATAAAAACTTCACACTTGTCATTCAAAAAAAAATTAAAATAAAATAAAAAACTTCAATTAAGAAAAATAGCATGATTTGTGAAAATTTGTTAGAGAAAGTTTAGGCGGGAAAGTTTTTATAAGGTGAGATCTGGTGATGACATGTGTCAATACATGTAATCATTTATTAGTATAGAATTTATTAGTATAGAATTAGTATAGATTATTCATATTATTTAATTGTTTTTATTATAACTTTATATATAATAGATATTATTTATATAATATATTAAATAAATTAAATAAAAATATATAAATAAAAATCTCGTTTAGGCTCGCGAGCCGGCTCGAGCTCAATACGTGAAGCTCGGGCTCGGGCTCGATAATTAAATGAGCTTTTTTTCAAGTCCGAGCTCGGCTCGGGCTCGATAAAGCTCGGCTCTTTTCGAGCTTTTTATCGATCCGATCTCGAGGAGCGGCTCGACTCGTTTGCACTCCTACCAAAAACATTCGTACATTTGACGGTAGCTTTAGATTTGCCGTAATGAATTAACATGTCCGGACTACCCTACAGTGTTAAAAGCATCACTGTTTTAACACTAAATTATTAGTTTTGCAAAGCGACTTATAATCTACTTACATATCCACCTATAACAACATATTGTAAGATCTAAACCCTTGGCTTCTTGAATAGACTCAAAGCATCTTACCAGTAAAGTGTCCCCATGAGGACGCTTAATTGTTACTTACGACAGCTTGATATATTGATATTTGTTGAGGCCACCCTAAAGCTGATGATACAAAACTGCACAAGAGTGAACATTACATCGATGAGATGTTAACACCAAAGGCATTTTACTACCGAGGTTAGTTAATACTGAAAGTAATTTGAGGTCGATACATTATGGATAGCTACCCAAGCTCAAGATAGTTACTCCTGAGCTGTTGTTGACAAGTGCATAATTAATAGTTACTAATCAGTTTCCTACAGTAAAAAATCCAGTTAGCATAATTAGCAGGATAGTTACTTTCATAGGCATATTAAGGGTATTCTAATGCCGTACGTGTGTTATTTTGTCATATTTGTTATAACAAAGCTTCACAAATACTAATAAAGTAGGTTTAAGATGTCAACAACCGTTTATAAAAGAAACATCGAAAGCGTGACGCACTCTGGAGAGTTTAGGTCCCAAAAGCCAAGGCACGAGGCAAAAATTTCATGTATGCAAATTGTTGCTCTATGTGCAACCAAATATCGCATATGATCTCACTTTTACAAATTATCATTTTCAACAAGTAAATCATTCATAATTTCTTTGTTATTTTGGTCATTTTCACATACCATTCTCGGGCAAAGTGCAGGCGCTATTTTTGACCAATACGGACCGGCATGTACATGAGGCGGTGCATCAAGGCCTTGAGGCATCTTTCCAATTGGCTCACTCTTCAAGCGCGCTTTTTAAAGCCAGTATGCTATCAAAATAAGTCTTGCCATGATTTTGAAACGAAACGAAACTAGGGTCTTGAACAAAATATCGGCTAACACGTAGCTTCCATGGCAATTCAAGAAACAATGGAGTAAACAATGCAAGAGAAGCCACATGTGGGAAAAGATAAAATGAAATATAATCTCAGTATCACCTTCAGCCATCACATGTAATCCGGACATTTTCAAAAACATCAATAGAATCTTATGTGTTAATGTCTCAAATTCAACTTGCTGAAATAAATATTTCCAGATTTTATGATTTAGAAAAAGGAAAAAAAAAAAAAAAAACTAGAAAATAGCTTGCCTCATGCTGCTGATGGCTTAACCACAGAAGTTGAGCTTCTTCATTACTTTAGCGTATGCTGCTGGGACTACGGCAGGTAATCGGCCTCTACGTTTTGCAATCTTAGACTGCAAGAAGAAACTTATTAGCATCAATCTCATGAACCCTACGTAGCTTTTTGTAATTTCTTGATTTAAAATACAATCGCAAAAATGTTTTCCGGCTTTCAATTTAGAAACTCCTGTATTCAACTTAAATGTGACATTGTGACAGAATACATATATTCATTTCTTTCCATTAAGTCATACTGCTCTTTGAGAATCCCAAATGCAATAAAATTTCTACAATCCGGACAACTGTACAGAACTTTTCTACCACAAAGTATCTATGATTCTATTTGAAAAAACTAAGACTTCTGGATACCCCAAGATGGCAGTTACAGGGTGAGGGCTTATGTGTTATTGAAGACCTTGCATGCTTGTGCGGTGATTTAACTCTTGAAAAGAGAAAAAGAAAATCCTAAACATAATTGATATTTACAGTACATAATAACACATCTCAAATTGGTATTGCTAAAGATATAAGATTTACTCTATCAAAAAACCCAGTATAGATCTTGAGTGGTTGAAATTAATTTGCATTAATATCGAAAAGCTCAAATTGTCATTTAAGAAAATACACTAAACCGCAAGCATCCATGCATTATGGTTTCAGAATAATATGTTATCCTTTCAGAATTCTCAAGATAACTAGAAGAGATGGTCATATATGAAATATCAAATATGCTTCTAAACTACAAAAGATAGCACAACGCACAAGTACACATATTTGACTTATTGACTAATGACTAATTTTGCTCCAACACTATCATTATCTGCATTAGCATTTGCAATTCAAAAATCCAGTTTCCATCAACTTCAACTTCACCATCCTTAATTTTGTAGCAGAAACTTAACCGAATAAATTTAAGTTGCTACTAATATCAGATACCATGGCTATAAAAACTATGCATAAACCTCCCTTAAGATCATTTTTTCCCACAAGACCTTCATGAAGCTGTAGAATAGTGGGAAACCTATTCTTTGTATGGTTATTTGACATATACAAATGGGAAAGAGTGTATAATAGTTTATATAGTGTGTAGCTAAGATCAAATTATCATAAGCCAAATCTAATGTAACAGGCTGTTCAAGTATAAACCACCCTGTTAACTTAATACCAACAGAAAGAGAGTCTGCATTGTTGTGTGTGTGACGATAATGAAACTGAAGTATGTAAAGTATTGCTATTTTATTAATTGCATTTGCAGTAAGTTAATAATTTTATTATGGTGAATTGGTGAAATAACATGAAAAATAAAATGAGAAAATAAGCATGCCTTTTGATGAGCATTATGCCGTTTCCCTTCCTTCCACCGCCTAATCTGGCCATCTTTCATAGTCCTAAATCGTCCCTTGAATGACCTGAATAAACCCCAGAAACAAATTACTTATATACAATAAATTCAGCATTCAGAAGACAAAAACTTGATGAAAGAAAGGTACATACGAATAAGATTTCATTTTAATTTTTTTCAACTTGGAGACTACTGGGGTAGGTGGCTTCCTACACTTTAACTTCCTCTTCCTTTGCTTCAGAGTAAGATGCCGCACTTGCATGAACTACATATAATAGTAAGCCAGAATGTCATACCATGACATAGAAAGCAATAAAAAAAGTAATTCAGCAGTTCAAACCCTTTTAGGGAAGTGAGAGGGTACTAAAGCACACTCATTTTAGATTCCAATAAAATTAACATCTTAGTTCTCATCCCCATTGCTTTCAAGACCAAAATTTATAAACTTGCTCTAAACCTAACTAGCTTTTTTAGATCGCCTAAGACCATTTAACATAACTCCCGCAGTTACAAAGATATCAGAACACTTCCACTAAACATCACTCGTCTGGTTGTGTCACATAATAAGTATGTTAAGTTTATAACAAGCAATCCAAACATAGAATCAAACCAATGTGGTTTATAAATCATAAACAAAATCCATATAATTCTTTGCATTTGACGAGTACTACTTTGACAAAAACACTGAAATGCATTTCATTTTGTTAAACAAAAGAGTAGTACATTTTATGACTTTATCCTTCTCAAATCATTGTATATACACATACATTCAGACACATGGCTGATTCAATTGCATAAGGTCACCTTTCAAGCTCATAATCGCAATAAACATAAAAAAATAAATAAATAAATAATAATAAAAAAATTCTCAACTGCAAGAGAGTCAATTCATCACCGAATTCCTATGCTTTATCCTGTTCGCTAACTCCTTTACTTTCAAACAAAAGAAAATAATCACATTTGGATTTATGATAACAGCCCTAACAACTTTCATTTCATACACAAAAGTGATTCACATTTTGTAGCAAACTGACCATCAAAGTTCTAAATTATATCAATTCTCATCATTTTGTAGCAAACTGACCATCAAAGTTCTAAATTATATCAATTCTCATCACTTCAGCGTGGACGGTAAGCTTTTCTCCAAAAACAGAAACTTACTCTCAACGTAGAGTGGGAGACCAAATGTAACTAGAGTGATATCCTAAGACAAAGCGCAAATCTCTAATCACAATATAGCGTTTCCACATATAAACAACTGTAAACTTCGACTACACAATATCGATAACATGATACCACAATTGTAAAAACTGAGAAAAACGGAAACCCTAACTTACAGAGGGAGGAAGTGACGAAGCGCGATTGGAGGTTGCTGTCACTTGTAATGTTGAGGGAGGAGTAAATAGCAGGGGGCAGAGATTAGGGGAGGTGATGGAGGGAGAAATTAGGGTTTTGGTGAGGAGATTTGGGGCGGAGGAATGGAAGAGACGGCGGCGGAGGTGGTGGTGGTGGTGGTGGTGGTGGTGGAGAGAGGGTGGTAGTGGTTGAGGTTTATAGGAGGATGAAGATGAACGGAGGAGGGAGATTGATCGGAGCTTGGAGCACCATCTCTGCATTGTCACCGGCCTATGAGTTGAGCTCACACGATTGCTACTACTGCCTTTGAGTCCTTGTTTTGGAGTTCAGGTTTTAGAAAAAGAGTAAAAATATAAAAAGAAAGTAGGTGTTGTATGCAATAGAAATAGAAAAAAAAGTATATAATGGTGTTTGTGTAGGTGTAAGATTTTATTAAAAAAAAGATAACTAGGTGTAATGTTATGGGTAATGATAGTTTACAAGTGATGTTTAGAACATAAGAAAATGTTAGAAATTGTTGAATTGTGAAAAATGAATACGTTTGAATAAACTTGTTAAGTATAGAAACTTTTAGGATATGATGTTATGAATAATCAATAATATATGTGTTAGATGTGTGATGAGACATGATTTGAAGAATTGTTCATATAGACATGTATTGAAAAATTTTATTACAAACTGAACAATTTACATCCTACGATCTTAAATTAGGCAATTTTTGGTAATGATAATGTCATAGGTAAAGTAATTATTAAAGAAACAATAGTTTTTAATAAATTAAGAAAGAGTTTTTTTTTTTAAATGTAATTATTAAAGAAATAATATTTTGTATAACATAAGTAATTTTTTAAAATATCAAATTTTAAAAAAAATACAAAAAATTTAAAATCAATGTTTTTAAAAATTAAATTTTTTATGAACCATAAAAAATTATAGAGTAAATTTCGGTTTTCCTCCCTGTGGTTTGACCATTTTAACCATTTCAGTCCAAAAATGAATCTTTGATCATATCATGCCGTATGAATTTATTTTTGTAACGGTTTTGGTCCCTGACACTAATTCTGTTAGTTTTTATAGTTAAATATAAGGTTACTTTAATCATTTTATATTTGGAGGACTAGTTATGTAAATTATATTAGATTAGGATAATTGTTGTAATTTTTTAAAACAATAAAAAAATAAATAAAACAAAACCTTAATATAACCTAACCCATCTCCAAATCTCCCAACCCACCCACCCCACCCTACCATAGCTGTTGCAAGTGTGGTGATGTCGCAGGCAAGCGATGGCGATGGCGCAGACGGTGGCGGTGGCGGTGGTGGTGACGCAGGCGGTGGCGGTGACGCAAGCGGTGACGGTGGGGCAATCGATGGGGGAGGTGGTTGTTCGAAGATGAGGAAAAAGACATTAGGGATGGTGGTTGTCCGGCGATGGGGGTTGTTTGAAAATAAGGAAGAAGATAATGGCGATTATGGTTGTCTGGTGGTGGTGCAAGGTGCGCGACGGTTGTTGTCCGGCAGTGGCGTCGATGATGAAGATGGTGATCGTCTAACTTAGGGTTTTTAGATTTATGATGAGGTAGAAGATAATGGAAATGGTGGTTGTCCGGTGACACCACCAGACTCCTCAAAACCCTGCAAATCGGAGCCCCAATAGTGCCTGTACTTCTATTGGTACGACGACAGCTCAAACACCACCGGCGACTTCACCACCGAGACGTTCACCATCAACCTCACCACCAACACCGTCGACGGCCGCCAGCAGCGCCACCGTGAGGTGAAGGTGGAGGACGCGATGTTCGGCTGCGACCACTAAAACCGTGACCTGTTTCACAGCGCGCCAGACTTCTAGGGCTCGGCCGTGGGCCTCTATCGTTCGCCTCTCAGCTTCAATCACTATACGGCCACTCGTTCTTGTACTGTCTTGTTGATCGGAATAGTAATTCGAGTGTCAGTAGTAAGTTGATCTTCGGAGAAGATGAAGATTTGTTACAGTCGCCGGAGTTAAACTTCACGGCGTTGATCAGCGGCGAAGCTCAGGTGGTGAACAATGGTGGTGGGGCCCGTAGGGGTTTGCGTTTTAAGGTAAGTGATAGGTAGGGGTTGGATGATGGTGGTGAACAATGGTGGTGGGACCCGTGGGGGTGGTTACGATTTTACATAAATAGTCCTTTATGTGTAAAATGACCAAGATACCCTTACACTTAACCTAAAAAATTAATAGAGTTAGTGTCGGGGACCAAAATCGTTACAAAATGCAAACGTTGGGCCTTGATATGTTCAAAGATTTTTTTGTACTGAATGGGTTAAACAGATCTAACCTCAGGGACCAAAAACGAAATTTACTCAAAATTATAATTCAAAGCTATAATAAGAAATTATTAGAAAATGACATTTTTTTAAACGTCTGGATTTAGAACGAATTTTTAAAATATTTTTAGATAAAAAAGATTAAAACAAAAGTTCAAAGAAAATAATATCATTGTTTATTACTTATAGTCATTACTCATACGTAATTTCAATCATATCATATTTCAAAATACTTTTTATAATTAATAATTTTTCATTACTAATTATTTAATATTTTATTTATTCAACTCGTGTAATACACGGGGTACTAACTTAGTATAAGTATATATTAATATATAATAAACTTTTTATGTTAAACAAAATAAGAGTAGAGTTGAGGCGTTCACGATACGCATACTTTTATAGATGGGATCTCTAACAACGAGCTGGCCGAGAGACAATCTATAAGTATTTATATAAAGTAAAGTATTCAAATATATATGTGTGTATATATATATATATATATATATTTATTTTTGTTAAATATAGAATGAGTTAAATCGACATTTCAATGCTCTAAGTCAAGTCCAAAGTGAAGAAAGTAGTTTATCAACGCCAAATAACGTCAATGTATTTGAGTCGGTGTTGGATTCTCAACGCCTAATTATTATAAATATGACTTTAAATTAGTAAAATAAATATTATTTCATGTTATTAATGTTTATTTAATATTATGTGATCATTTAGGTGATGTTTGTTTTTCTGAAAAAGGTCCGCGTGGGCTCTTTTGTCTGCACACTATTTTTTTTTCTAAAGACGTTTTATTAAAAAACATTTGCGCGGCTCTTCTTGGTGCAAATTTGATACAGCCACTTCTAAGGTCTTCGAAGAGTTAAACCCACCACCTACCACCACCACCACCGTCCACCACCACCACCACCACCGTCCACCACCACCACCGTCCACCACCACCACCACCGTCCACCACCACCACCGCGGTCCACGACCACCACCGTTGTCCGCCACCGTCCGCCATCGTCCACCGTCTACCACCACCACCCACCGTCCGCCACAATCACCACCACCATCAAAACCCCGCCGCCCGCCACCATCACCACCGTTTCCGCTCACCGCCGAGCATTCGGCGACGTTCTCCAAACTCATCGGTGACCACAACTCTCTCGCCGTTTAAAAATAATTCCAACGATGACAACTCGGCTCTTGACTCGTTCCGGCGGTGTTCCCGTGACTCCGCTCATGGAAGGACCAAGTGAGAGTGGTGGAGGCGGAGGGCGGTGGTGGGTAGGGAAGGGAGGTGACGATTTTGAATTAAAACAAATTTCAGTTTATTTTAACAGTCTACAGAAGTTAAAAATTAAATAGTCTTTTTCTACAGACTAAAAAGGTTTGGTTCACCTCTTCTGCTACAAATGTCTGCAGATTTGATCCGCAGACTGTAGACATTTTACCTTTTCAAAAACAAATTGCACCTCAGTGGTTTCGGTTTAGAAAAAGTTCAATCGTGTAATGTTAAACAAGTTTATGAAACAACTGGCGGCTTTCTTGTAAATCTTTATCTTTATCTATACTCTCTATTATCTAATTTTCCCGCCCAAAAAATGATGCTATATTAAGAAACTCTTTTTAACAATTAATTACAATTAAAATATTAAGAAACTACAATATTAGGAAACTCCATTTTAACAATTAATTTCTATTTATTTCACCTATATGATCATGTAGTATTATTATTAATTATATAGATTTTCTTTAATTGTTTTTTATTCTTTTTTGTCTCTCTCCTATTAAATAATTTCTATAACTATTTTTGTTAATTATTTTACATTTTAAAATAAATATAGTTATAAATTGTATAATCTTCTTAATCTAATAAAATGGTAACTACGGGTGACACGTGTCTACACCACATTCATTCTTATCAAAATTTTCCCTCTTCTTTTTTCTATTAAATAACTATATTAATTACTAATAATATTATATTGTTTTTTAGATCACTAATAGTTTTTTAATAAATTAAAAAATGGATCTTTTTATTAATGTTATTTATAAAGAAACAAACTTTTAACAAAGAATGTTTTCTAAAATATCAAGCTTTTTTTTTTAAATACGAAATACTTTAAAATTAGTTTTATTTTAAAAATTAATTTTTTATAAATAAAAATAATTAAAATTAGGAGTTATAGAAAGGAAATTTTTAAAAATGATATTTTTTTTAAAAAATGGTTTGTTTTAAAACACAATGTTTAATTTATTTTTAAAAAATATAAAAAAAGCGTAAAAAATTGATATTATTATCTATTACTTATAATTCTTACTCATACGTAAATTTAATTCTATTTTATCTTAAAATATTATTTTTAATTAATAAAATTGTATTATACTTAATTTTTTTTTATTAATCACGTATAATACACGGGTTTACTAAAACTAGTATTTCATAAATATGTAATAAGAAAATCTATATTGAGAAAAATATAGCTTTAAATTTTAACAACCCGTGTATTAAATGATTTCTATAATTATTTTTGTTAAGTATTTTATATTTTAAAATAAATATAGTTAAAAATTATATAATAATATTTCATAAATATGTAATAAGAAAATCTCTATTGAGAAAAATATAACTTTAAATTTTAACAACCCGTGTATTACACGGAGTTCTAACCTAGTATTATAATAAAAGAGTAACTAATGGGGACACGTGGCAACACCACATTCATCCTCACCATAATTTTTCCGTCTCTCTCTCCTACTTAATAGTTACTATAATTACTAATAATATTATTTAATTTATTTATAGACTAAAAATATTTTTTGATAAATTAAGAAAGAAATCTTTTAATCAATATTATTTATAAAGAAATAAAATTTTATAAAATAATCTTCTTTTCAAAAACATTAAACTTTTTTAAAAATATAAAATATTTTAAAAATCAATATTTTTTAAAAGTAAAATTTTTATAAATAAAAAATAATTATAAATAAATTTTATAAAACCTTTTGTAAATATTTAGTTTTTTTAAACAAAAAAAGTTTAAAAACTTGATATCATTATTTTGTTACCTATAGTCCTTACACATAATTTCAACCGTATTTTATCTTAAAATATCATTTTATAATTAACAAAATTTTATTTTATTTAATATTTTATATATTCAACCCGTGTAATACACGGGTTATTAAGCTAGTATATATATATATATATATATATATATATATATATATGTGTGTGTGTGTGTGTGTGTGTGGTGTGTGTGTGTGTGTGTGATTTAGTGGTTTCGGTTTTATGCTTTAAACTGAAAAGGTAGATGAGTTGGTACATGTACTGACTTTTTCATTTTTTCTCTTCACTCCTTGGCTATTGACATGTTTCATTTTATATATCTTTTTCATACGAGTTTACTCCCGTTTATGATGTAAATAAGTAGTTTCATGTAAATAAATTTTTGATGTTACTAATACTCTAATTTGTATCTTAATCTATTTTTTTATGAGGGTGTTTGGGATTGTTTATTTTTTTAAAAAGGTACTTTTAAAGTAATCTTATTTAACTTTTCAAAATTACTTTTTAATTGTTTAAAATCTATTTATTAACTTATTATTTAATGTTTCTCAAACCGTACTTATTAACTTAAAAAGTTGGTTAAAAAGTTACATCGCGGCTGTTCTTCCACTAGCAGCCCCCAGATAATCTCAAACTCATCGACATGAAACTCTCTAATTTCCACTTAAAATTCTCCACCCTATCAAAACCCACATGGAATTCTTCACAAACCACTCTCCTCATCAGAAACCCAACTCTATTAGCTCTAGAATCATGCAATTCAATGCCCCTCTTGAAGCAAATTCAAGCACAAATGACTAGAACATGCCTCATTTCACATGTTTTCCCCTTCAGCAGAATCTTGACCTTCTGTGCTCTATCAGACACAGGTGATCTACTCTACGCTCAACGGCTTTTCAACCATTTTCCTAACCCCAATGTTTACATGTGGAATGTGATGATCAGAGGGTGTTTGAAGTCGCATTTTTATGTAAAGGGGTTGTCTTTGTTTCGTTTAATGGTTCGAAAGTGTGTCGAATTGGACCGGAGGAGCTTTGTGTTTGGATTGAAGGCTTGTGAGGGTTTGGTGGCTGGGGAATTGGTGCATTCTTTGGTGTGGAAAGTGGGGTTTGATTGTGATTTGATTGTGCAAAATGGGTTGGTACATTTTTATGGTGAGAGGGGGCGGGTGGGGTATGCGCGCAAGGTGTTCGATGAAATGTGTGAGAGAGATGTTGTTTCTTGGACTAGTTTGATCAATGGGTATGTGAAGCAAGGGTTGTCAGATGAAGCGTTTCGGATGTTTGAGTCGATGAGAGGTAGTGGGGTTGAGCCGAATGAGGTCACAATGATAGCAGTGTTTTCGGCTTGTTCTCAGAAAGGGGATTTGGAATTGGGGAAATCTGTTCATGATTATGTGAAAAGGATGAATGTTAACGCGAGTCTTAATTTGATGAATGCGGTGTTGGATATGTATGTTAAATGTGGTTCTTTGGTTAATGCAAGGGAGATTTTTGAGAGTATGAGAATTAGGGATGTTTTCTCGTGGACGAGTATGATTAATGGGTATGCTAAAAACGGAGAATTGATTATGGCTAAGAATATGTTTGATGAAATGCCTGAGAGAAATATTGTATCTTGGAATGCTATGATTGCAGGATACTCGCAAAACAATAAACCAAAAGAAGCTATAGAACTGTTTTATGAAATGGAAAATGCAGGTTTGGTTCCTATAGAGAGCACTTTGGTGTGTTTGCTTTCTGCTTGTGCTCAATCGGGTTGCTTAGATTTAGGTCAATGGTTGTACTTTAATTATGTCAAGCGAAACCGTATACATCTTACTGTGACACTAGGAAACGCGTTCATAGACATGTATGCTAAGTGTGGAAACATTGATGCAGCAGTAGAGCTCTTTAATGAGATGCAAGATAAAGATTTAGTATCTTGGAACTCTATGATTGTTGGTTTTGCTTCCCATGGGCATGAGGTGAAAGCCCTTAATCTTTTTGAACAAATGATAGAAAAGAGATACAAACCCGATGAGATCACATTTGTTGGTGTGCTATCGGCTTGTAGTCATGGAGGTCTACTCACCCAAGGAAGAAGTTACTTCAAAGAGATGGAGAAGAATTATGGGTTAAAACCAACAGTGGAACATTATGCGTGCATGATCGATTTACTTGGAAGAATTGGGCTTTTGGATGAAGCTTATGGATTGATAACAGAAATGCCAATGGAACCTGATAAAGCTGTTTGGGGAGCGGTTCTTAATGCATGCAGGATGCACAACAATCTTGATCTAGGCAAACTTGCTACTGAAAAACTCCTAAAATTGGATCCGAATGATAGTGGTATATATGTGCTTATGGAAAGTTTATGTGCTACTCGATGTAAATGGGATGATGTAAAAAATGTTAGAAGTTTGATGAGAGGTAATGGTGTTAAGAAAACTCCAGGTCGTAGTTCTATAGAGGTGGAGGGCGAGTTTCATGAATTCTTGGTTGCTGATAAATCACACCCTAGATCAGAAAGTATATATAAAGTGTTGGGTGAAATAATAATGCTATCAAGGTTGGATGATGCATCAGATGTTGACTTTTTGTGCATTGGTTAAAAATGTTGTACATAAGTCCTTTGACTAGTGTACATGCATAGATACAGAAGTGTATAGCTAACACAGGTATATAAATACATCTTTCCATTGACACACAAGTTCAGACCGAGCCTTTGAGTCGTTTGGAAGATAGGCCTTAAGAGCCTATATGCTACTTAATTCATATATATGATTTTTAAGGAATGAACTAATGTTCAACCATTGATATCAATGTGGGTACCAAGACCATATGCTAGTCGTTTCAGTGGGTCACAAATGCAGCCATGGCTCTGGTTTTGTCAACGCTTAATCGTACGATTTTGTGAAATTAGATTTACATTTTGAGGCATTTGTTTTGGATATTCATCCAGATGACGTTTGACTTTGATTACATAGTGCGTATCAAACGTATAATGTACAATCGTAGTTGAGCTTAGAGCAGTTAAATGTTAGATATTAGACATGATGTTGGGATTGTCCATGGACTTGTATATGTTCCCATAGCCACATTTGATAACTGAATGATATTACTGGATATATATGTAATGTACTCATGTTGCATTACTTGTTCTTAATTACCAAATTGAATTATATGATGGTGGCTATCTTAATGATTATGAACGCAATCAATTTTCCATCACTAGAAGCCCAAAGTGAGATAGATCCCAAATCGCTCTTCATCAAATTTATTGAAGTCAAATCACCTTACACCTTCAATGACAGTATTCCAATCTATAAACTTACATGATCTTAAATTTGATAAATGACTGTTCTATATGTTCAATACGAATATGCATGTCGCTCAAAGTATAATTAGATCGTGAATAAACCTTGACCGACCACTCAAAACTTCTAAAACAGTCTGCATATCAGCAGCAAGCTGATGCATTGTGCTCTCTGCAGCAAATTCATGAACAAGACCATTGATCTCAATCCAACTACACCCAGGTTGTTTCTTGATATTCTGATTTCTCATTAGCGTCCTTGTCCTTAACGCGTCTTCCCACCTGTTGGTTAACCGATAAAGGTTCCAAAGAAGCATGTACACTCCATCATCATAAGGTTCTAACTCGAGTACTTTCTTTGCTGCTATTTCAGCTACTTGCAGGTCTCTTTTGATCATACAGGCACTCAAAACCGACCTCCAAATAACCGCATCTGGTACCAAAGGCATTTTCTTGATCAACTCCATTGCTTCGGTTATATGCCCCGCCCTACAGAAAAGAGCCACCATACATCCATAGTGTTTGATCGTCGGCTTTAAACCATAATTATGAACCATTTTGTCAAATAAAGACTGCCCCTCCATAATTAGTCCTCCATGACCACAAGCTGATAGCACAGACAAAAATGTAACGTCATTTGGAGACAACCCGCTTAACACCATATTGTTAAAGATTTCTACTGCAGACCTTCCTTCGCCGTGCAGTGCCAATCCTGAAATCAAACTCGTCCAAGAAAAAACGTCTTTTTGAGCCATTTCGCTAAAAACTTTTTTCGCCAATTCGAGGCTTCCCCCTTTAGAGTACATATCTATCAACGCATTGTTGACCGAAACATCAGTAACAAGTTCAGCTACCTTATTAACATACGCGTGTAACGATCCTCCATAATCAAGAGCACCAATATCAGCACAACAAGAAAGAACAGCAACAATCGTGATACAAGTAGGACGATTACACTCATCACCTTCGGTTCTCATCTCCCTAAACAGTTCCAACCCACGAATAACATTCTTGCTACGAACATACCCCACGATCATCGCAGTCCAAGAAATAACATTTCTTTCAGGCATTTCATCGAACACCTGACCCGCGGACACAATATCCCCACACAAAGCATACCCATTAACCAAACTGGTCCAAGAGGCAACATCCTTCACACCCATCAAATCAAACACTCTCCTACCCAAATCAACCGGCCCAATCCGACCGTACAAATCAATCAAAGCATTAGACACAATAGTCCCTTCATCACCACCCAACTGATACCTCAACACCATCGCATGAACCATCTTCCCCATTATCAAACTCTTAGCAGACCCACAAGCCGAAAGTGCAGCCACAATGCAGGGCCCATCTGGGTTCAACCCGGTTGACACGATCATATCAGAGAATAAAGATAGCGTTTTGAGGGGCTGTTGATGGTGCAAGTAGAGTGACATTACACAAGTCCATGAGATTACATCTGGGGTTTGGATTTGATTGAAGATTCTGTGAGCTTTGGGTGGATTGTTGAGGCTTTTGGCGTATATGTTGAGGAGCTTACAGGCGATGCTTTGGTGGGTTTGAAAGAGACCTAGGGTTGTGGCGTGAGCGTGAATTTGGGTGATGAGATTCTCGTGTTTGCTGCATTTGTGTAATAAGGATTTCAGAGATGTTAAAGTGGTGTTCATAATAAGTAACTAGTGCTTTGTTACAGTTTCTACCATTGGAGTGTTGTGATCTTCTCCACCAAATATGAGTTCATGCAATGAGAGGGAACACACGAGTGACCAGAGTATTTCTCCTCAATTTTTTATATTTATATTTATTTTTTTATTTTTTTTTGCAACTGTATATATCTTCTTTTTTTATAAAATTACATATTTTTTATAATCATGTGTTAAAGAGTATTGTATTTGTACATTAAAATTTTATGTTTTGAGAATATATGTGATTTTTCAAATGGAAAGGGGCTATATGTATTTCTTTATTTCATCAGAGTAAGAGAGTTTCGAATTACTTTTTTTAACTTTATGTATTTGGTCATCAGATTTGAACTGTAGTTGAAGCTAAATTGTGTTTTTACACTTCAATGTCCCTAGAAAGTAAGTGCTTCAGTTTTTTTTTTTTTTTTTTTTTTGTGTTTGAGCTCAGACTAATGGCTATGGAGTCGTTTTATCATGTAGTTGCTGACATGACACACAAGACCGGGGGTTAACATCAGGTTCTTGGCCCCTTTCAAGTCAATGATTACCCGACAATATAGTTTTAACTGTCAGTTGAGAGTTGCAAAAGTAATTCCCTACCAATAGATTCACAAAATCTTCTGTTGCCGGAAATATCACCTAAATGATTATTAATTGTGAAAAAGAAAACAAATTAGAAAACAATAAGGTTTTCTTTAAGATAATACAATTAACTTAAAAAGCAAAGCACAATAACATGTCATTAAACATCAAATTTGATAACGTGTTGTTTAACGCCTGATAGCAATATATCACACAAATGTTTTATATGATAAAATAAATCTATTTCACTAAGAGATGTCAAATACATTATTTTAACTAGAGAACTTTTTTGTTCATAATCGTATAATCTAGTTTTATCAGTGATTGTTCCTTCAAATATGATGTGGATTTAAATCATTACAAGTGCAAGATTTTATGATATTTAGGAGTAAAAAAGTGACTTACGATAAAGAAAAAAAGAAAATTTTTAAAACTGTATTAACGCTTATACCTATTGTTTTATACTAGTGCGTTGGTCTGCGCGAAGTCACGGTTGTCACTGGGGCTTTATTGAATAGTGCAATCTAACATTGCCTGCCTTACTAATCATATTATCATTATTAGTATAACTATATAAATATTTAAATAAGATAATACTTAATTTATATATTATTTAGTTTTAAAAATATAAAAACTAAATATAATTTATATGTTGATTTAAAAGTATTATAAAAAAATAATACTTAATGCAGTGAATTAAATAAACTCAAGTGCATTAAATAATAAATTAATTAGAAAAATTTTATTAAGATAAGACAAATTAAAAACAATTGAATAAAACACTTGTATCGTACATTCATACATAATAAAAGTTGTCTTAAATGTCTTATGGGCTGTTTGTTTTTTTTCCAAAAAGGTCTTCCAGACCACTTTTGTCTGCGCCGCGCAGATCACGGGCAGACGTTGGGTTGTGCAGATTGTTTGTTTTTCTGAAAAGGTTTCATTAAAAAAGGTCTGCAGGACCTTTTTTTGAAGCATACTTGGAATATAGTATTTTTGCCTCTTCTAACCTCTTCCAACAAAACCCCACCCCATTCGCCCACCTTGCGCCACCGTCGCCCACCTTGCGCCACCGTCGCCCCACCTTACGCCATCGTCTGCACCACCGTCGCCCCACCTTGCGCCACCGTCGCCCCCCTTGCGCCACCTTCGACCCACCTTGCGCCACCGTCGCCCCACCTTGCGCCACCGTCTTCGCCACCGTCGCCCCCCCTTGCGCCACCGTCGACCCCCTTGCGTCACCGTCGCCCACCTTGCGCCACCGTCGACCACCTTGCACCACCGTCGCCCACCTTGCGCTAATTTGTGATTTAGGTTAGGGTTTTGTTTGCAGATGATAAAAAAACAATCAGTCTTTTTGTTGCAGACTGCAGACATTTGGTCCACCTCTTCTGTTGCAGATATCTGCAGATGTGGTCCGCAGACTGCAGACATTTTACATCTTCAAAAACAAACACCACCTTATAGTCAAGGTGAAATTATCATTTTGCCTTCCTCGATAATATGTAAAATAGTATATACATAACACATAAGACTATTTCAACACAATTCTCTTTCACCCTTCATGTGTTCATCTTACAATATACGACATATAATTACTTATACGCTTCTTAGACTACGTATTGGGAGTTGATAAATGAGTTCTAAAAGGTTTTAAGAGAAAAAAAAATCTAGTCACATAGTGTGTGAGCCCCTCTCAAACCCAACCGTAGCGTGAGTGAGCCCCTTGACAAAATGACAAGGCTTGTGGCGTGGTTGGGTTAAGGGGTGTTTGTTTTAGCCTTTTAATGATTTAGATGTCTAAATGGTTCAGCATTTAATGGTTCAGAGTGTTTATTTTATGAGCAGATGTCTGAATGGTTAAGTACTTTTGTATCTGAATGGTTAAGCATTATACTAAGTTTGAATGATTAATAGCTCTTATTTGAATTTATCAGACATTTGCCTATAAATATTTAAACAACATATTAACTATTAATGATTCAGATCTTTTACTGGTTCAAAACTTTTAATGATTCAATATTTATCTATTTTGAAGTTGCCAAACAGTACCTAAAACACACAACACAATCTTTGAAATTGGTTTTTTTTGTCATCTAACAATATATTAGATGACAAGTTACCAAGGATTAATAAAAAAAATATTGTATTGAAAATTAATCTATAACAAATACTTACACTATGACATAATTTGGTCAATGAAACTTTCTGCAACAGTCGAAAAATGTTTCATTCACGATCTCTGCGGTTGTTGCCTTCTATATTATGAAAACAAACACAAAAGTGAATCATCTCCTTCTTTCTCTCACTCTCAGAAATAATCGGATCATATTTAAATCTCCCAAAATCACAAACGCATTTTCTTGATTGCAATCAATCGGAATTCACCTCACCTCCATCGGAAAAATGAGCACCGGCGACCTTCTCAATGTCGAACCCGTAGAGCTCAAATTCCCATGTATGTTTTCCGATTTGTGACCCATAAATTCGTTTTTGTGCTTATGTTATTAACATTATTGTCGTTATGAATTAGTTGAATTGAAGAAACAGATCTCGTGCTCGCTTCAGTTGTCGAATAAAACCGAGAATCATGTAGCTTTCAAGGTAAATGCATTTGATTTTTGATATCCCATGAGATTTCGTTATGATCGAAATGAGAGATTTGTTGATCTGAGATATTTCGAATTTTCGATACATTGTGTTGTGTGTGAAAATGATTGGAATTTAGAGAAAATTGATTCAGTTTTCTGTAATTTCGATTCGAATTTTTCAGGTGAAGACGACGAACCCTAAAAAATATTGCGTTCGTCCGAATACTGGAGTCGTTTTGCCTCGATCAACATGTGATGTAATAGGTGAAGTGCATTCTTCATTGAGTTTTTTTATCATAATTTGATCTTGTTTTATGTTCTTTTTAATTATATTGTGTTTGTTTGATTTCATGGGGATCAATAGTAAATTTTTGATTGATTGGCCTAATGAGACATTGTATTTGGCAATTTGTTGGGATTTGATCAAATAAACATTGTGAAATCTTATGCTCTCAGTCTAGTTTATACTGATTTCACCAATTGCAACAATGGTGATTCATTCTTGATCTATATATTCAATTCAAAGGGGCTTTTTTTTCTATGCGTAGCGTTTTGTTAAATTATAGTTTAACTGCAGTAACAATGCAAGCTCAGAAAGAAGCTCCTCCTGATATGCAATGCAAGGACAAGTTTCTGCTTCAGAGTGTTGTTGCTAGCCCAGGAATCGCCCCCAAGGACATTACCCCCGAAATGGTAATCAAATGCTCCGTTTTCTAACAAGATGGGTGAGATGGGTAACGGGTCATGATGGGTTTGGGTTGAAACGGGTCACTTTTAGTACGGATCCAAAGGGGCCCTTGTGAGGGTTGAGTTGATCCACATACACTTTTGGACCTTTAAGTTTTTAAACAATTATTGAATTTTGTAGTTATAAATACAAAACAATATTATTAATATAATGATCTAGATCTTTGAATAAAACACTTCAGAAGGTGGTATGCATTAAAATATACTTTGAACCACCTCCAACTTTATTCGTTGAGTTTTCGGCCTGGAGCCATTTAGCATTTGGGATCAAACTATTTAAAAATGTGAGTTACCTTTGGGACCTAAGGTTATGTATCCTACATGATGATGAACAAATAAAAAAATTGTTACTGTAAGTACATACCCTTTATTGACATATTTTGGTCACTTCAAGATTGCTATTTTTTGGTGGTTTGAGTTTACAGTTTAGTAAGACGCCAGGGCGTGTAGTGGAAGAGTGCAAATTGAAAGTGTTATATCTTCCTCCGCCCCAACCACCTTCACCAGTTCTTGAGGAACCCGATGAAGGAGTTTCACCCAAAGTGACATTTGATAGTAGGAATTTGAATGGATCTGAGGTTGGTTTTGATTCATGGGACATTCTTTTTTTTTTTTTTTTTTTTTTTTCAATTATGTTCATGGCATTGGTCATGTATGTGCTGCTTATTGTTCATGTTTACAGGTTACAAGACAACATGTGAATTCTGATGATAAATCCTCTGAGGTGAGTTGATGTTTGTGTGTGTTTTGTTTATTTTCGTACGGTACTATCCCTTCAATCAAAAGAAAATACCCACCTTCAGTTTTTGGAGTTTCAAATCTTCAATGTTTCATTATGCTATATTAAAGAACAATATCGCTATACGTTTGTTATGTACTAATGTGAGATCATCATTTATGTTGTTACATCATTTATGTTGTTATAACAACACATGCTGATTAAGTTTTAGACTAACACTTTTGAATTTGCAGGCAAAATCTCTCATTTCAAAGCTGAACGATGAAAAGAATGCTGCTATTCAACAAAACAACAAAATTCGTCAAGAAATTGTGAGACATCATCCATCTCATACTCCCCATTCCCCCGTCCCATATATTAAAGTCTTTTCTTGCAGCAGTTGTAAAATGGATGGGTTGGGGTAATGTGATCAAAATGGGTTTGGGTCAAAACAAGTATTTTAATCTGGGTCAGGTAGGGCCATCTTTTTCTAATCTTAAGTATAATTAATGTGGTAAAGAAGTTTACGAAAACTTTAATTTAAACTAATAATATAGTTTTATTCTAGTAAAGTGATTATAAGGTTTTAACCATTTGATATTGCTTTCAACACATTTGAACTATTTTCTTTTTTTGTTAATCTATATAATTTTACTCGTGTAACCAGTAAAATGCAACTCAAATCGACTTACTTATAGGTAAACGTGTCAAAATTGCTACCCTCACCAAATCATCATATGGTCTTATTCATCTTCTCGTTAGAGTTCTTATTTCCCTATTTTTTTCATCATTTTCTTTTCACTTGGTGCAACTTTTAGGAACTCTTGACACGTGCCGCCAACAAAAGTCAAGGGGGTGGAATCTCGATCATCGTTGTCATTGCTGTCGGGTTGATTGGTCTACTTCTGGGTTACCTCTTGAAGAATAACTGAGCCTCAAATTCCCTTTCCCCCTTAATTTTGTTAAAATTGATGTAAAAAGAGAAGAAATTTATGTGATTGATGTTTACAATTATTTACCCTTGACATGGTCTTGTGGGATTAGTAGAGAACCTTATGTAGGTAGCTTTATATTCATTTCCATTTATATTTTCATAATCAATTATAATATTCATTTGATGATTTTGCTCCAATGCTGAATTTTTTGGTCAATATAAGGTGTATAAGCCTTCAGGTCTTAGCTTCAAGGCTGTTGGCTTTATGGAGGTTAGAGGAAATTCTTTGTATTGATAATATATTGTTTGCAGAAGGGTAAGAAATTTACTTGAGAAACACTTATGTTGCAAAAAGATAACTTTAGTTTCAAAAGATGAAAGTATGTTTTATATGTTAAATCTTATTTTAAAAGGTTTCAGTTATGGGTACACATACGCCTCGCCTTGGCCTATACGTCCCATATGCGTCTGACAAAAATCAAATCAAAGATTATGCCCCTAACTAGCCGTGTAGAACCATATGATACATCTTAAACGACTTGTATAGCTCTATACAACCCCGTGTAATGTTTTGAATTATTACTTGTGTTTATATTTTTTTTGTGAATTGTTCGAAATGATTTAATATTCCTTGATATATGTGCCGATTATTTCACATAACATATGATTCCATAAACCTTACTATGTAAACTATTATATGTTATTTCACTTCATCATTTAATTTGATCTACTAATTACTTAAGATGTTGTTGAATGAAAGGCACGTAGAGGCGCCAGCAAATAAACAGAAGCCGTTAGAAACACAGATCATCTCTTGTCATGATTGAGAACATCTTGGCACCAGGAGAGAACCATGTTTGACATTTTAGAATAACCAATCTTAAGAGATAGTCTTGATATATTGTCTGAAGATGTTCCATTTTGATTTATGTTATATATGGGCGTTATGCCATTTGAAAAAGAATTTGTACGTGTCTTTTTAGGGTATAGTGGAGACGATTACATATGGCGGAAGGTAAACTTTAAATCATATACAGAATGTAATATGTATTTAAAGTCATAATAAATTGTTTGGTTATTTTATAACACATTCGCGTTTGGATAAACAGAGCGCTGGGTTGGCGGTAAATTAGTAAACCTTTTCTTGGGAGTTCATGTAAATTTCCTAAGGAGATATCCTGGTAGTAATGTGATAAATGTTTGAAAATATTGTTTGTAAAATTAAATATTTTTTATTTATCTAATTACAATATAAGAAATGAAAGAAAAGCAGTAAATTTCTATACTATTACAAACAAAACAGAATAAAATACAAGAAATGTCGATAAAACAAAAATGATGAATAAAAAGGATTTGTGTTAATAAAACAATTTCAAGCCTCTCAAAATAACTTGTTTGTATGCTAAGGTACAACAACTAAAGTAATTTTGATTTTAGTTTTTCATTGTAGCCTTGCACTCTTTTGTCAGCTCATTGTAGATTTTTTAATTCATATTTTTCCTTGTGAAGTAGGTTAGGAGCTATAGGCCAAGAAATCTAATAAAACTACAAGAAAGTAGAACACGGATAAGTTGGGCAAAAGGTCAAATACTTTATACTTCTTTTCTTCATACTTAAAGATGTAGGCTTTACCAAAAGCTTACATTATTGTTCACTTTTTGCAATTTTTAACGGTGCACCGTATAACAAAAATTTCTATATATAAGAGTAATTACTTCACATGGTATTTAATTTTTTTTTATAACAATAACTTATTTTTTTGAATTGCCAATGAATACTTTATAAGCCCGGTCACCCAGGTAAACCCAATGGCGAAAAGTCACCCGCGCCCGCGAACACAGACAACGCTGGTGGCCCGGCTTGCCCCCAATCTAGGGGAAAACCACCACCCAAAGGCCCACTTGGAGCATATTGCACCAAGTGAGTCTCGAACCCATGACCTACACTTTGGAAAACAATAAGATGACTTCTCCCAAACCAATTGATATACGGCTCCTTAGCTTTTATAACAATAACTAATTGCAAAAATAATTCCAGCTTTTTTTTATGTCCGTTACTTAAGTTCTTTAAATGAATGAGATTTATTAAATTATTAGCAAGGTTTGAAAAAACAACATTTTGGGTCAACAAACTTCATACATACATACATGTATAACACATAAAAACTTTTGTTCGAAGCTCATTCAGTGACATGGAGTCTTGATGACAAATTTTATTTTAATGACTGATGTTTAGACGACCGCAAAATCTTAAATAAAAAACAGTTAAAATGTTTAAAAAAAGCACAAAAAAATTCACTTCTATTGTTGATATTTTAAACAATAATACATAATTTCATCAATATATCATAAATCTAGATCTGTAGAGGGCAAGTGGCGAAGTTGTTAATTGTTTAGTAAAACATTCAAAAACACTACATGAATATTAGTAATTAATATTAATACTTATATTAAAGTGTAAGTGATGTGCTATAAGTAAACTTCCTTTGTTTACTTTTTGCCCACCCCTTTATTAAAATTTTATTTTTTAAACCCCAATTCTGTACGACTTAATTGCCAAATTGGTAAAAATGTACAAGTTTTTATGCATGTTATAAAAATGTGAAAGAAGATTCACGCGGTGCCTTATATGCGAAGGGTACTACTACTCTATGTTGTTGAATGTGTGTTTCGCTCTAAATCAATAAATTTTTTAGTATCGTAGGTTATAGTGAGTGTCATTACTGTTGCGGTATCGTGGCAAACCAACCGCTTATGAATGAACAAAATCATTGCAGTTATTTGGATATTATCAGAACCGGTATATCGGTGTTCACTTTAACGGTTTCAGACAAGTAGAAGTGATAAAGTTCACAGCACGCATGGTAAAAACGACTGCACTAGCTCCCGCCGCGAAGCGCGCTTGAAAAAGCTAGTTTGAATAAATTAGCATATGGCCCTTGTACCAAGTTAAATTTACCTTTTTCTGACTTTTAGGTAACTACACGTGTGATACTATTTCTTAGAATGAATGGACATTAGTTTCTGTCTCACTACCATCTTGCTATTTGTAACCCATATCCCATAATCAATCCAAATTAGAAACCTACATTGCTACACCACTTACTCACACCAATGTCTAAATCCCAAATTCTTGTGATATTTAATATATAATCTCCATTTCAAATCCATAATCACCATTTTAATTGCGCAAATTGTGGTGGTTAAAGTTTATTATTCTCTATATAACAATTTCCAACTTTTGTTATTGTTATTATGTATTTTGATGTTTATTTTGTTTAAAGTGAGTGTGTATTTTCTTATTAATATTCACTTTTCGATCAAGGTATCACCGCTTCAAATTGACAAAATTACAACTACCAATTATTTTAACTCGCATATATGTATGTTGTATGTAAATGACGTGGAACTTTGTTACTTAACGGCAACAAAAATCCTATTGAAAACTAGAGAACACTAGATTCGTCGCGTTGAAAGTTTAACACAAAAATAAATTTGTTAGAAGTATATAAATTATTATATTTATTAAATATACAACCATGTTATCACTTTTTTATATAAAACTAAACAGAGGCGTGATAGCAGAAATTGGAGGGCAAATGTTTCGTGGGTTGTAACGTTCGAATTTTCTTACCTCAATGGCCCCCATGGAGTAAGAGTATGGGCTAGGGGTGGCCTCTATTATTAAAATATATATATACTTTTTTTTTATAAAAAAAGTGTTAAATTTAATAAACTGGCTCAACCTGACCACCATGGAGCCACCGTGCACTCCACCAGCCATTCACAGTTTTATCTTTAGAGCCACTCAGTTGGTCACATTTTGACCTTTTTATAAGGTCAAACTCAGTTATATTTCAGCTTAGATAATATTTTGTGTATTAATGATTCTTAGCTTAAATAGTTAAGATGAGGTACCCCAAAATCTTATAAATATAAGTGGAGGTCTTAGGTTAAAGTTACAGTTATGACAAAATAATAAGGAATTCTAGGTAGGTCAGGGGGTTTTCTCATATAATATAAGTTTTTTTTTTAGTGTAATCTAGCTATACTTGAGTAATGAAGATGATCGGGTGGGCTAGTGGTCCGTCACTGATCTAGCTAGCCGTTTAAAAAAAAAAAGATAATATTTTGTATAATTCTTGTTTTTGTTTTATGCTTATACTTTTATATATTAAGATGCACTTCAAAAACTAGAATCTATTTCTATATTCTTGTTATAATTTGATTAAAAAATTCATATGAAATATACTTATTTTAACACTTCAAATTTCATATATTTTATAAATCCTTTTAACTATGAAGTTGTTTCATTCCTTCCTTAATACCACTAGACTTTAAGTGTTTGTAATCTTATATAATTTCATTATATTATTTTTCTACAAAGAAATTAAAAGTCATGAGTTTCTTTGAGTCAAGAACAGATTGAGTAGGGAATTCCTTGATTGAAGTGATTGATTTAGTTTTGATTTCTTATTATCCTCTTTCCTTGCATTGGTGACTTTCACAGACTCTAGTTGTTTGCTGGTTTTTCTTTTAGTAATATGTTTTCTAAATAATTAACTTCAAATAAAATGTAATAGTTTAGGAGCTCATACTATAATATGGTATTTATAGTTTTTTATTTTATATTTTTTACTTTAAACTCTAATAACCCTTTACATAATATAAGGATATAAATGTCATACATTCTAAATTAAATACTATGATATTCTGTTAAGTGCATATGATAGCATCAAGTTTTAACGTGATTTATCATCTCATAGACACAATCAATGTTTTCAGAACCGGATCGTACGTCGAACCGGACGCCTTGCTGGTTTGGTGGTCGGACCGGATTTAAGAACCGGATGACGTCATAATTATATATATAGTATATTATATATATAGTTATATATATAATTAAATATAAGTAATTTATATATGTATTTTATAGTTATATATAAAACTTAACTAAATTTTTATATCCAGCACACTAATTTATGGTTCAACACCCTATTTTTACCCATTAAAATCAAAAAATAAAATAAAATAAAATAAATAAAATAAAATACAAAATCCGGGACGAACCGGCCGGTTCGACCAGCCCAAAACGAATCATACCGAACCGGACCGGACGGCTAGGTGGCCGATCCCCGGTCGAACCGGTCTGACCGGCCGATCCGATCCGGTTGTAATAACATTGGACACAATGACAACCAGTTATAAAAGTTCAAAACATCAAGGTACAAATTTGTCAAGTGTGAACACTACAAGGATGCAACATGCCTACTACTAACAGTATAGGGTCTGCAAATTTTCAACCCCTAGACGTCAAAATTTCCTCAAAAGACGACCGTTGCAAATCATTGAGTTTACTACTATATACCGTTTTTTAATTCCCTACACCATCATCCACACAACATCCCTACATCTACGTACAACACCTATTCCACATCGTACAACACATCATCAGCTATATATATACACACAACTACCCTTATTATTAACAACCTCATCATTCTGCTGCTTTAATGGCTGCCTACGTTTTCTACTTCTTCTTATTCATCTTCTTCACTGCCACGTCACTAAACTCAACCTCTAAACCCACCCATAAGAAGTGGGTGGGTCCCATCGGCCACCGCAACGTCACCGTTGACGCCAATGGCAACGGTGACTACACCACGGTTCAGGCCGCGGTGGACTCCGTTTCGGCTAATAACCGCAAGAATATCCTCATTCGTATCTCCGCTGGCATTTATGTGTACGTATAAAATATACTGTACAAAACGGTTAATGACAATGCGTCTAGTATTTAAAAGACTTAGTTTTACTATTCAGAAAAAAACCGCTGACACATCTTGTTGTCTGTTTTCTTTTCTAATTTTATTTGAATTTTGCTTTTAAACTTTTTTTTTATTACGTTATATAAATATAAATTTGTGACGATGATGATGGTGCGTCGGTGGAACAGAGAAAAGGTGGTGGTTCCGGCGAGTAAACCGTACATTACGTTCCAAGGAGAGGGGAAGGAGACGACGGTGATAGAATGGCATGATCGGGCAAGTGACCGAGGGCCGGACGGGCAACAACTGCGTACTTATCAGACCGCTTCGGTCATCGTCTACGCTAGCTATTTCTCTGCCCGTAACATTAGCTTTAAGGTACAACTTACAAGTTGTAACCTGATTACTTGTTCCACACAATCTGTTTAACTTGTTTATTTAAACTGTAATTCACATATTATTTAATTCTACTTTTAAATTTACTGGTGGTGGTGCAGAATACAGCACCAGCACCAATGCCTGGAATGCACGGGTGGCAAGCCGCGGCATTCCGGATATCCGGCGACAAAGCGTATTTCCTAGGGTGCGGATTTTACGGGGCGCAGGACACGTTATGCGACGACGCCGGTCGTCACTACTTCAAGGAGTGTTACATAAAGGGTTCAATCGACTTTATTTTCGGTAATGGCCGTTCCATGTACAAAGTAAGCATAAGTTTCTTTTTTTTCAAACCAGTATAGTTTACATAGACAATAATATCTCACTTGTAGAATAATAAAAAAATAATGGTCAATAACATTAACATTTTGTTTTTCTGATGAGGGTGATATATATAGGATTGCGAGCTACATTCGATAGCAAAGAGATTTGGGTCGATAGCGGCACATGACCGAAGAACACCAGACGATAAGAGCGGGTTCGCGTTTGTGGGATGTAGGGTGACGGGCACCGGACCATTGTATGTGGGTCGAGCCATGGGTCAGTACTCGCGGATCGTGTACTCGTACACCTACTTCGACGACGTGGTTGCACACGGTGGGTGGGATGATTGGGACCATACGAGCAACAAAAGCAAGTAAGTTTTTATTCAATCATTAAAACAAAAATGACACAAGATAAAAATAAAAATAAAAATAAACAAATAAACAAATATGAAGAATTCATATTTACCATTTTAGCCTCATGGGACGTCGTTTTTTTAGGACTGCATATTTTGGAGTGTATAGATGCTGGGGCCCAGGGGCAGCAGCAGTACGTGGGGTCTCTTGGGCCAGAGAGTTAAATTACGATTCTGCCCATAAGTTTCTTGCGAAGAGTTTTGTCAATGGAAGACATTGGATTGCCCCTGGTGATGCTTAGATTTTATTTTACTTTTTTATAAATTTTATAGAAATTCTTTTATTTATTATTTTTTTAGGTTATAATTCTGATTCCGATTACGGGTTACATTTGTGTATTTAGTATGAGAAATTTGTTTATTATTTTGGGATTAAGTTCTATATCTATCAAGTGTTACATACTATAAGGAATATCTTTTAATTGGATAATAACTTTTTGGTATTTGTATGTCATTCAAGAAAGATTTTGAAATAGTATTTGAGTCGACCTTTAATGACCCACTGTTAATTCATTCGTACCTTTTTTAATCAAAATTAGGGGAATGTTAACTTCTTCTTTACTTCCTAAGTTCATAAGCAATACTATGGAATCTGAGTACGCGAAAACTCTAATAGATAAAATTGTATACATTGGGTATTACACATCATAATAGTTAAGTAAAGTGAGTTTCTTATAAAAACATGAGGACTAAACATGCAATTGAAAACATTTGATTGGAAGTTACATAGACAAGATTTTGTTTGATTATAGATTGAAGGACAATCACAAGACTAAGGAATCTGGCAGTGTTATGTAGCGGTCCTAAACCTAATACGGATCCTTGTTAAGATGTTATCTAATTGATTATTAGTTGATTTTTATATACTCAATCAAACATCACATTTATTGATAATTTAAAAACCAATGACTGAAGGATTGTTCAATTAAACTCATAAAAAGTAAACCGTCCTTCAATTACAAACAACAAAGACATTTTTTAAGTTATCAGGTTAAGGGATGTATGGAATACATAATTTCTAGCATGTTCTCATGAGTGCAAGAGTAGCAGGGGATGATTTTATCTTATTTAAACGGCTTAAATTTAGAGTTACATAGTTTTCAAATTCTTCATACACACTTTTATAATGTTCAAAGTTAAAATACTTATTGTATGGCTAAAGGGCTGTTTGATAACTTCTGAATGAGTAAGTGCTTAACCATTATAAGGTCGGAACTATTAAGTGTTGAGCTAATAATAGTTCTGAATCATTAAGAGCTAGTATATTGCTTGACTATTCAAATGCAAATGTCTGACCAATTCAGATAAGACCTCTTAACCATTCAAACTCAGTATAATGCTTAACCATTTAAAAGCAAAAAATGTTTAACCATTCAGACATCTGCTCACGAAACAAACACTCTGAACCATTAAATGCTTAAACATTCAGACATCTGAATTATTAAAAAACTAAGACAAACATCACCTTAATATTTAAACTGGCATCTGAATAACAGAATAAATAAATTTCCATCATATTTACTTGGTGTAAATTGGTTCCAACATGAAGACTTTCCGGTTAAGATCACAAATTGGGGCCCGTTCGGAATTGGAAAGTATTCACTATGGAATTAGAATTAGAAAAGTTTTCTTCCATCAATGAAATTCAACAATCCTTTCCTTTCCATGTGTAATGAAATTAAAGACATTCCACTGAAATGCACAAACATTGCTAAGACTATTCGTAGTGATTTTAACTAAATATTTAGCTAAATATTAAGCAAAAATAAAATCACTAAAACTCATTTTAAATCAAGTGTAATTGTTTAACTAATTGCATTCATTACTCAATCAATTTTTGTTTAGTACTAGCTTAATAACCCGTGTATTACACGGTTGAATATATAAAATATTAAATAAAATAAAATTTTGTTAATTATAAAATGATATTTTAAGATAAAATACGGTTGAAATTATGTATAAGAACTATAGGTAACAAAATAATGATATCAAGTTTTTAAACTTTTTTTGTTTAAAAAACTAAATATTTTGTTTCAAAATAAAAAGTTTTATAAAATTTATTTATAATTATTTTTTATTTATAAAAATTTTACTTTTTAAAATATTGATTTTTAAAATATTTTAATATTTTTAAAAAGTTTGATGTTTTTGAAAAAAAGATTATTTTATAAAAATTTGTTTCTTTATAAATAATATTGATTAAAAGATTCATTTCTTAATTTATTAAAAAATATTTTTAGACTATAAATAAATTAAATAATATTATTAGTAATTATAGTAACTATTAAGTAGGAGAGGGAAGCGAGAAAATTATGATGAGGATGAATGTGGTGCTGCCACGTGTCCCCATTATTTACTCTTTTATTATAATACTAGCTTAGATACCCGTGTAATACACGGGTTGAAAATATATATGAAAACTATATAATTCATAAATGTATAAATATTTCATATGATTAATTTATGTATTATATAAAGAAAATAAAAATAAAAAGTTACATTTTTAAGTTATATATATTTGAATAATTTTTTGGATAAGATTACATATAACTGACCCGTGTAAAATAAAAAATCAGTTGTCTTAAATTGACAATAACCCAAAATATATAAATATATCAATAAATATTTTTCTTTAACTTTTTTCAATTAAATGTTATTTGACTAAAAAAGTATGTATAATTCAAAATAACTTATGATTACCCAATTTATTTGATAATATAGAAAAATTAAATTAAACACAAAATATATTATTAATATAGTTTCTTAAAATACAAAACTTGACTAAAATAATATATTAGTTTAGGCGGAAAATTATTTTTGAAGAGTAACAGGAGAGTGCCATGTGGCATCTTAGTTACTCTTATATTATATACTATAGATAAAGATAAAGATTTAATAAACATAAGTAATTTTAATTAATTAAACCATGCAATCAAATAATTTTATTTAATATCCAATATATGTAATTCTAAATTTAGGTGCGATCTTTATGCAACTTTAAGATTTTGGTCAAGATTTTTCAAGCTGTCAAAGACCCTATTCATCTTCTTTTTCCTCTCTATACAACCACCCCAGTTCATTTTTTTCCCTCTCTCTACAACAGCCCCCTGTTCCTCCCATCGCCACCTTGCAGTGACAAATTCCCTCACTTCCGATCAACATTATTGAGAAATCCAAAAAGGTGTTTTCTAAAAAGATGGAATTCAAACGGGTATTCGACTGGTTAGAAGATCTTCCACCGGTTGTAGCATATTTCGAACTGATTGCAGCGATGGCCATGGCGGAAAGGGAAACTTTATGCTTAAACGAAAACAATTGCTTAAAGAGTATGGTTGTAATCATAAACAATTCATCCTACAACGCCCGTTAAGGGGTTGGCTACACCAGGGCTTAACGCCACCCTTAACTGGTATGTAATGGTTTTAGTGCCCTACCAGGTTACCATGTTTACGCCTCCTCTTGTGCCCACAACGTCCGGTCTAAAATACATTCATCATTTTATGAACATCGATGATCCTAAATCAGAATCAACAAATTCAATAAAACAGGAACCAAAATCATCCAAAAATCAATTGAATGCAAATCAAAACCATCCAAACTTTTAATGAAACCAAATTTTAGAACAAGGCTATCTCACTGTAAGAGACAACTACTAGCTTTTCGCTAATGTATTATTTTTCAAACATTTTCAGGTAAACATGATTAAATATGTTTAGGCAGGTGTTAGTGCTGGATAGACTGTGAATCCCAGGCGTGGAAACCCTGTGATAAACATATTATCAAGAATAATGCTGGAAGTACTAAGTTTCTAAACAAAGACCTTGTGACAAGTTTTGAATATCTGTCAGTCAACAGAAAGTTTTGTAAACATTGCTTTGAACAATGTTATGTAAAATAATGAGTATTTAATTCCCAAAAATATATGAAAGTTTGCTTTTATAAATTATCAGTTATTTTACGTTATGAATTGAATTGTGAAACGTTTTTCCGCTGCGTAAACATCTTTCAAGTCTTTCAAATAAAAAAAATATAAACAATGAAATGTATTAATCGATCGCACTCCCGGGGTGTCCTGAAACCGGGGTGTGACACATTTGCGATCCAAAATCACTTGTGATCTAAACCCATTTAAGAACCTTTAATAAATGGAACAGAAGATAAAATTAAACAGGATACTTGAACCAAAATCCACATTCGACTTAAAAAGAAACCAAAATCAAAGATCGATTTTACAAAATCCAAGAGATGAACTGGGAGTTCAAAAAGAAATCGTACCAAATAGAAAATCAAAATCGAGCGTCCCAGGAGAAACGAGATCTAAATCACAGCGGCAATGGTTCTTTTTTATTCAGTTTTCTATTTAGAAATCAATTAACCAAAAGACCACTTGGGAGTCTAGGCGTTTAAAATATCATGGCCCAAAGCGTCGCTAGTTCTAAATCTCTAATCAGACCCCATGAGGACATAAAGTAGATACAAAGAAGGTATAGCCTAGATTAATGCATGAAAAACAATTTATTAAAAGCATGAAATAATTGCCTTATTGAACTTCATTGCCAGCATTTGTTGCACTGTTTTGGGTAACAAATTCCAGAGGTGCATCAGCGAGTTGTGGATTCGGGTTCTGGGCTTGATAGGGAGTCGGTATATAAGCCTCGGGATATGAGCTTGGTGCACCATAATAGGCTGGTTGAGGAGCTAACGTCTGTGAAAGAGGGTTAGGAGGGTAAAGAGCCTGAACCGCGGTGGGTCCATACATGGCTTGGTGGCCTTCGAACCTCTTCAGCTTAGACATGTGTTTTTTACCAGCAGCATGGCGGTCAAAGACTTCCTGTGTATCACACTTTATGTTGCACAGATCACACACCAATGGGATTACTACTTTTGGGATCCGTGGGCCCGTGGGCTTCATGCGTTTACCACCACTGCGACCTCCATGAATCCTGCCTTTGATCTTGCGTTTTTTCTGGGGTTTCTTTTCTTGATTTCCATTTTCCTCTGTCTCTACTTTGTTATGATCATCACCAACTTCTGTTTGTTCATCAGGTTTGTTTTCCGGGATATTTTCATGCACATCGGGACCGATATCTGAACTGGTTTTTGCATCTTTTTCTGTTTGGAAGACAGGTTGGTGAGCACCCCTCTTACGTTGAGACCTTAGAAGGTTTTTTTTGTGGCGTTTTCCATTAATATGCTGGTCAAGAAGTTCGTTGCTGGTGCATTCAACCCCACACAGTTCACACCATGCAATATGGGCAGGTGGCTGCGCATTTGCCTGTGCTGAAGATTCAGGTTGAGAAGATGGTGCAACAGATGGTGGGTCATGCCTGCCCCCCTTACCCCTTACACGCCGTCCTCTTCCACGAAAAGGTGCACCTGATATGCCAGTATTTGGTGGCCGGAAGCCAGAGTTTCCACGACCACCACCTCTAAAAGGACCTCCACCCCGTCTACCACCACCCCTGTGGGGAGTGTAACCAACCTGCAAAATAGTTGAGTTTTAACAAGAACAAATGGAAGTGTTCAAATAGCATATAATCAAAAGTCTTCATAATTAGATATAAACTCAACAGCATGGAGGTTTTCTGAAAAAGTAAAGATGGTTTCCTTTACATCGATCTAGAAAGTTAAAAAGAATATACAAGAATATACAAAATTGCAAATTACAAGCTTTAACTAATTGAAATAACTAAACCATTGCAAAACACACTCATGGGTTTTCATGCGATAAAAGAAAAGATTAAAGCTGCGTTTGGTTGGAAGGAATGGAATAGAATTGAGAAACTAGTATAATTTTCAAGTAAAATTGTGTTTGAGTGAGCAATTAAAAGTAAACCCAAGGGAATATTTCATCTCAAATTCCCTTGGTTGTGGGATTTCAAAATCCTTCCACCTAGAGAGGGAATTTGAAATCCCACAACCAAGGGAATTTGAGGTGAAACATTCCCTTGGGTTTTACATTTCATTACCCACTCAAACATAATTTTACTTGAAAATTATACTAGTTTCTCAATTCCATTCCATTCCTTCCAACCAAACGCAACCTTAGTGTCTGGTGTTCAATTAGAGAAAGCAATTTTTGAAATCACTGGTGCAGTATATGTGGGACTTACAAAAATGAGTGCCTGAACATATAAACTATTATAACAGAAAGAAAGAACATGTATAACCTAAAGATAAAACCCCCATATTGCTAATTTCATGGAATTAACATGGTCAGTTATAGGTATGGTACAAGTTGATTGAAGGTAAATATTTCACAAAAAATTCCATCACTTAATGGAGACAATTCTGATCAATGTCAAATATACAGAAGTGATAAGTGATAACTGCACAAGAGTTGGAAAATAGTCACCCACATGGTGTTCTATAAAATTCATTGGGGCAATTCCCGTACAATTTCTACTTTCATATATTTAGTATGTGAATAGAAGTACAAATTGTAGATTTTTTTGGATGTTTAGCGGAATTGTCCTACCCAATGCGATATATCTGAATAACACTAAGACTTGCAATAACTTGTATGCTTAGGAGACTATACAAAAGCGAAAAAGGCATATAGAAAGTTCAAATATGCAACCTACTACCAAAAGAAGAGTACAGTTTAAACAAACTAGGCTACTCCAGCAAAACCAATGCTCATAAGAAATTGCCAGTTGTCATCCCTTGATACTGTAATTAGATCACCTTAAAACGAGTCAGCTCCCTTTGCTAAACATCTTAGTATTTTAGTAATTTCAGTATCATGAAAATCTGGTCTGTAATTCAAAGATAAATATTAGAGGTGGTAATTTGGAAGTCTGAATATGTATTAATCATTTTGGGTTTCCGTTTATATCAAAAGGAACAACTGAATCATATATAAAGTTGGTTGACAGGCCAAATGGGTCAAACAAGTTGAGAGACCCAAAGTGGGGTATGCTTACAGCCTCTATATCATTTAATTTCATTAATTACATTATTATGGTGAAAGGATATAATTTTTTTCAACATATACAATTCTGTAACTGTTTATAATATATGTACGTGGGTCAACCTGATCCCAACCCATTTAACCCGTATTGAAAGCGAATTATTTCAAACTGAACCCATTTTGACCAATACACAACCCGCCAACTTGCCACCTCTAACAAATGAGACCCCTGTTGAAGTCCTACATCTTCCAATTGAAGCATGAATCTCTTCACTATCAAACCATAGTAGTTACAAAACATCACATAGGTTTTGAGAATCACCAATGATCAGCTTAAGCAGTGTTTTCATAGTACAAGGAAACTGAAAACACGTCTCAGTATGCATTGTCCATCAGTCAGATTCTCATGCGTGGTGCTAACCTACTTGATGCTTTGGAACAACGGCTTCCTCTTTGATAATATCACATACACATGTTACCTTTATTTCTCTTTTGACCAAATTAATTCTTCCTCCATAAGAGACTAAAAGTGCAAGAACCAACATGTTTTTCCACATCCTCAAATGCATCATTTGTGTTCAGGATCATTGACCAGCATGAAACCTTAAAGCTTGCCTCTAAGAAAAACCTGAACAGTTACGCAAGTCCAAAGAGAAAATAAAAACACATTTAATTTGCTCTTAAAATCATCTCTTGAAATCCATAACCGATAAGAAGCATTGATGCGTGTTGGTATTTGGTGGAAGTCATGAAACCATAACATTAGTTTTACCACCATGGAGGTGGCCATGATAATAACTCCAATACTAATGTATTATCTGGTCCATACATGTGAATTGAGGGACTTAGGTACACATCAAATGATGAGCTTATATCCCAAAATCCAATTAGTGTGAACCACAGCCAGTCAAAAATAAATAACACATTTGATTGCTCTTATAATCATCTCTTGATTCCATAACCATTAACAAGCATTGATGTTTGTTGGTACTTGGTGGAAGTCATGAAACTCTATAGCATTAGTTTAACCACCATGAGCGTACCCACGATAGTAACTCCAATGTAGGGATGGCAATCAAACCCGAACCCGACGGGAATACCCGAAACCCGAGACATTTGGGACGGGTATGAGATCAGGTAAGCGGGTATGGGACCGGGTATGGGATTGATTTTTATTTTTTTCGCGGGTATGGGACGGGTATGGGATTGCGTTGTATACCCGTTTACCTGACCCGATTACCCGATTAAGCATACCCGTTTACCCGATTATATACCCAGAGTTATTTTATTTATTAATTTATTATATTTAATATTACACTATATATAATTATATCTTTTTATATTTTTTACTTAGTATTTTTTTATTTAATAATTATATGTTAATATAAGTTATAAAACTTCATATCATTTGATCATATGATATCTTATAAATTTATAATAAAAATATAAAAATTTGATAGTAGTAGTAGTGGAGCATAAACAAAAAGTATTAAGAATTAACAAAAAATATTATTTAATACGTATATGCAAGTATATCTTTGTATGATGTATAGATACCCGATGGGTATACCCAACGAGTAATTTTTATAAAATTAACGGGTATACCCGATACCCGACGGGTAAATACCCGATTCATACCCGACGGGTTTTGGGCCGGGTATGGGACACTTTTTTAATCGGGTATGGGGTTGGGATTACTCATACCCGTCCCAAACCCGCCCCATTGCCATCCCTACTCCAATGCTAACGTATTGTGTGGTCTACTGGTCCAAACATGTAAAACGAGTGACTTAGGTTGACATCAAATGATGAGTTTCTATCCCAAAAATCCAGTAAGAATGAACCACAACCATTCAAAGATTTTACTAAAAAAAAGAAAACAAAACAAGAGGGATCACTGAATAACTTATATAGGAAGCACCAATACATGAGCTAGAGATGTTTGGATGTACGTTTCAAAGGAGTCCATGCGATATTGAATAATCAAAACCAAGAATAAGGTGCAACGAAACATCCAGAAGAAAATAGTGCTGGGGTGTGGTTTTTGAAGTTGTAATAATCAGCTAATCAATTGTTTGCATGTTTGGCAGATTCTCATTATTTTTAAAATTTTAACAAGCAAAATGACCATAATTGACATTTTCTGAAAAAAGGTAGACAGTGTTTGTAAAATTGAAATAAAAGTTTCTTAAACTGGATTATTAAGGGGTTAATCAGTAAAGCTAAGTTACCCTTAGGTGATAGGTTTTGTTGCAGCTGGAGCTGGCATGAAACAGATTATCCAAAAATGATTATTTCACCCTCAAAAAATCAAATAATCAAAAAACAAAATGCCTTTAATAATGATCAAAAAACAAAACTGCAGCAATAATCAGATAATGAAAACCAAACACAAATCCAAATGCTCCCTTAGTGCCCTTATTAGGTACTAAATGGGCTAGATGCAAGTGCAATCCACATTTATTATATTTTTATTTATGACATACTTTATTTCTTGTTTATTTCTTTTTTATTTTAAACATAGAATGCGCGCACACCCCTCTAAATCTACTCCTAAATCCTATCACCCACTTTGTGCGACTAGAACTCGCACCCCTTTGGTGAGGATAAACACTAGATGCCACTAGGACAAGACTAAAGAGGCCATCAGCCATGATTTATTTCTTTTAAGCACCAACTGACAACTAGCCTTTCATGTCCATTGTTCCTTCTTTTTCATATTGATTTCACTACAGCCTTTCTATGGCAACAGAGATATTTAATTGGTTAATCAACATAAAACTGAGAGCTACAAAATACAAATAGAATCCACACCTCGTTTAAAATTTTCATATTGCATTGCCATACAAGCACTGTGATGGGCCATCATGAATTTTTGAACTTCCATCATTTTCTTTTGCTAATGTACTTTTTCGTTCTATTTAAGAAAGACATTCATGTACAAAATATATACTTGAAAGAGTAGCCTTTAAGATGTGATATCCCATTGTTAGCAAAAAATCAACAAAAACATATATAACCAAGCAAACAAATGTACAAATTACTTTAAACACCCCTACATGAGTGCCATCAATATCATGGACAATTAATAGATAATAGATGCATTTCATTTATCCAGTGCTCAGTTCAAAGTAAAAATTTCATTCCAACATTAAGTAATAACATAACTTCTTCAATAATCAATAGACCGAACAAAATCACCGCTTCTATAATATCACATGTAAAACACACCTACTTTGTCCGTTTTCTAACACCACACATAAGAAAAATCCCATAACAATCTGCTTAATTGCAATATTGCACCTAACAAAAGCTTTTTACCTAAGCTCCTTTAGCTCACTATTAAGGCTAGTCTACCTTCCATCAAGAAACACCAGAGCATTACCTCCATTTCTAAGCTCCTAATCCCTATTGCTAAAATAGAAAGATTACTTCCCAACACAAATGAGAATGCCAAAGCTAACCAATCTTAAATCAAGGTAACCAAACACAATAATATCAATCTTTAACTCTTAAAACAAACAACTTTCAACACGACATAACAGGCGAAAACAACAACCAACATACCGGAGGACGAAATAGCCCCTGATCAAGATGCTCCCCACCAGCCATCGGAGCACCAATCAGCTGCGACAGAGCTGCCACCGCAGCCGCAGCAGCGGCCGCATTAAGCCCCGGAGGACCAGGGTAGCCCACATTCGGTTGCGACCCACCCGAATTCACATACGGATCCTGAACCTGACCTAACCCTAGGGCTCCGGACCCCGATCCCTCATTCCGGTGTTGCTCATTTGACGTCTCCGATTGCGTATAATGCTGTTGGTGGTATGAATTGGAATAATAGTTTTGTAAATAAGAAGGATCGTATTGCTGTTGTGGTTGAGATGGGTCTTGGTAATTGTTGTAATAGGAGGTGTGATTGTAAGCGTGTGATGGATCGTATGATTGATGAAGGTGAAAGGGGTCGTAGGCTGGTGGTTGTTGTTGAGATTGTTGTTGCTTCTGTTGGTGTTCTTGAAACTGTTTTTGTAGTAGTTCGAGTTCTTGGCGTTGGGAATCAGGGAGTTTTGATAAATCCATCGATTACGATAGATTACTGATGCGGAGAAACTGAAATTAGGGTTTTGTAATGATATGGCGAATTTGAGATGAAGAAGAACCTAAATTGCTCAATTAAGAACATGGTAACCCACTCCTTGTTCATACCCCAATCCTAATTTAAGAAAAAATTAAGAATATTAGATATTCATATGTATTACACTACTAGGTTACGATCCCGTGAAATACACAGATTAAATAAATTTATTATTATATGATAAATAATATAAAAAGTTATTTCTTAAATATAAGGACAAGATTCATAATTTTATCTTATCTTATCATACTACTTTAATAAAAGGGTAAATAAGAGTGTCACATGTCAGCTTTATATTCATTCTCATTAAACTTTTTATACTTCTTTCTACTAATAAATAATTACATTAATTACTGATAATAATATTTATTTATTTTTACATTATAATTAGTTTTTTAATAAATTAAGAAAGAGATGTTTTTATTAATGTTATTTTTATAGAAATCGTTTTTATAAAAAGTTTTTTTTCTAAAAAATGAACTATTTTTACGTAATATTATAAAATTAGTTTTTTAAAGTAAATTTTTTAATAAAAAATTAATTAAAATAGGAAGTTATAGCAAGAAAATTTTTAAAATTAAAAAATTTTTAAAACGTTATTTTGAAACAAAATGCTTACTTTATCTTTGAAAAAACCAAACAAATTGAAAAAGTTCATATTATTGTTTTATTATCTATAGTTATTAATCATATGTAATTCCAATCATATCATATCTTAGTATATCATTTTATAATTAATAATTTTTATTATATTTAATATTTTGGTTATTCAACCCGTGTAATACACGGGTTTACTAAAGCTAGTTTTATGTATAATTAAAGGACAAAATTTGTAATTTAATTTAAAATTTATTTAAATTGAATAAATGACATATTGTATTTGAAACACCAAAAAAATAAAATGACTAAATAATAGAATTGATTCTATAAATTGATTGAAACGGGTTTGGATTTGGGTTTGCCTTTTAAAAACAGGGCAAATGTTACAATGTTGTGGTGATGGGCGGTTCTGGTGGTGGTGATGGGTGACTATGGTAATGGTGATAATGGAGATATAAGAGAGATAGTGTGTGTGTGTGTGTTTGGTGGGGGTGTTTGGTGAAGAATCAAGAAAGTGTGTTTTTGTTCAAAAGATGTGGGTGTCTCTTACAAGTTTTTTTATTTTTAAAATTTTTAAGGGTAGTCTAGTTTTTTCATAAAATATTTACAGAAAAACTAACGGCACCAGCTTTCAAAATTCAAATGGACAAACAAAATAATAAGTCAGAGGACACAGTGATGTTTTTAAACTTTAGGGATGCAACTAGTTAGTTTTTAAAAAGGTCGAGGATGTAAATAGTAATTTACTAAAAAAACATGTATTGCATTTTCTTTTTCTTTTTTTATATTACTTTTTACTTGTAACTACTTGATAAAATTTCTATCGGAAAACGCCCAAAAGAAGTGAGTGACTCAAGATGTCATTGCTCTTCTCTCTTGACCTTGTATAGTAGTTCATAGAAGCCTAGTGGACTTTTATCGTGGATGTGTTGTGCTTATCTGTTGTTTATATGAACGGTTTGGAAGAATTCTTGATGATTGCTGATGTTTATGTTTCTTATTCAATTTTAGTTTCCTTAGTTTGTGTTGTTTAGTTTGAATGTTAAAACACACCAGACACTTTTGGGATGATAGATGAATAGTCACTGGTTTGCTTAAGAGTTATCACATGGTTTTAATCGATTGAATCTAATCCCTTGTTTTGCCTGTTCTTTTGTAATGGTGTTTTCTTTTTTATAAAAAACAATTTAAAGGGTGATTTTCTGATTATGTGAACTTTTATTAATTAAAGGGATATATGTAATTTTAATTTAGGTTTGGGTAAATATTCAATTAAGATGATGCAAAAAAGGACATACTTAATTCTCCTTAAAAAATGATTTTTGTACGCATCATTGTAAAAAGGTAAGTGATTGTTTTTACGCACTACTAGAAAAGTTGATCGACTAATTGTCTAATTTATCGCTTCTGTGAGGGCTTGCCCGTTCCAAGTTGCGAGTTGGGTCATATGATTTTAGCAAAGGCTCTGGTGATGTGATTACTAGAGCGGGGGCATTATGTAAGACTAGTTCCTCATGAAAAACTCTAACGAACCATTAACTCATACGTTCAATTAGGGTATCCAACTTTACAGTAAATATTCTAGAAAACACATAACATGCATTTTATTAGGTTTCGGTAAGATGATCGTGTTTATCAACAAATCAATGGGGCCATCATGGGCTGCCTAATTTCTTTTCATTTAATTTCGCTGACCTTACTTTAAACAATTAACTTAAAGTCAAAAAATTTAGGCTAAGTTAAGTTTCTTTGATAAATTCAAAAATCTTAAGAATTTGTTTTGTATAAAAAAATGCTGGTCAAATTACTGTTTCTAATTAGTTTATGTTCAATATAAGTTGTGTTTTATTAGATTTGTTTGCTAGGCGTAGGTTAGTAGTTAGTTATCTTTTAAACCACGATCTTAATTCTTGGGTCCGCAACTAAATACAACTTATATATTAGTTGTAGACTTATATATGTGTTGGAAGGAAGTTTAACAAAAACATGTACTTCAACGATCGGGCCAAAATCTTGATTCACTGTTGTTACCAGAACCGAAAAAACTTGATTCATGCTTTCGCTCAATGATGTTCTCCGTGACATGGAATGATCGGTGACTGATGATGTGGATGTTGGATGATGATGTGGATGTTGGATGATGATGATGATGTTCCCCTTTTGTCATATCATTCATGGATGCAAATTTTGGTTGGGAATTGCTGTAGGTTTGATGCTAGAAACGGAAGGTGATTGAAATAAGTTGGTCTGGTTTCAACCATCTTGGTTGAAAGTATTAGCATACCTGCCTCAAGCATGTCAAAACTTCACTAATGCCACGGGAGTCAAAACTTCGCTTGACAAGTCATACACAAACCACTGATGTGCCACTCACAACTATCGTTACAACATGACGCTCAAATCTAGTTTTTGATGATTTGTATACTTTATACCCAAAACATTGAGCAAACATATCGTACCCAATTTTAGTTATAATTTTTTTTTTTGTTGTTGAAGCACTAGCCTCTGAAATATTTGAGCAAACATATTTGTCACCGTAATATTTTTCATCTTCTTCGTTGGAAATATGATATTCTTGCTTAATATCAATATACCTCTCATCGTCTATAGGAATGCTTAAATCATAAATAAAATTATCATGATGGTTTGTAAGATTACTTATTTAGGATGTAACAGTTGAGATTCATTAATTTTAACTATTGGCCGACTGAGCTATTATCCCACATCAGATTTTTTTCAGTAATGAACAATGTAATATAGTAATCAAGTTTCGGTATTGTTTTAATTAGATCACACAGAAATTTTTGCCCCATTCAAATCACTTGTAATATTTATGTGTCAATCAGGTCATTAAAGTTTTAAAATTGTTAAAATTAGATCATTCATAACTTGTAAAACTTTTAAAAAAAGATTGAAATATTTGAAAATCAACAATATTTATAAAAAAATCAAATTATTTAAGAATTTTTGCTAATTATTTAAAAAATTAAAAAAAACATAAGTGGTCTAATTGAAACATTACTAAAACTTTAATGACCTGTTTGGAACAAATAAAAATACTAGTGACCAGATTGAGACAAATAAAAATATAAGTGAACTAATTGAAACACTACTTAAACTTACTGTTTGTGCAGTTTTCTTCTTAATGAAAATTAAAAAAAAATCATATTTTTATTATAAATATATATAAGTTACGGAATGTAATTATTAACTTATGTATTAAATATATATGAAAGTTATGGAATTTTATAAAACAAACATTTCTTTAATTATTAAAAATATTTAAAAATTTTATTTATTGATCTACTTTAACTCCAAATGACTTTATCATTCCCAACCCAAAAGTTTCCACAGTGAGTTACTTTTATTTTGAACGGTTGAATTGGACTTTTTATTAAACAGCTAGTAAGTTACTAGCGAGATTACATGCACCAAAATGAAAGCCAATTTACATTTGAAAATTAAAATCACACCATTTATGCCGATCTATCTCTAGTTTCCTCGAACGATTTTGGATTCAAAGAAAAACGGTTGCCTTGATTCCTCCCAATATGGTAGCTGTTGTTGGCATTATGAATCAGTCATTTCTTCTTTTCATATGCTCCAAATAGCGTTCAACATGATTGCATGAATTGTCTTTCTTCTCGTAGTTGATCCTTGGATATGTTCATGAATCTTTAATAGATCCACGAATTCGAAGGCGAATATGGGAAGGATTTTTAGTCAATCACCAAGTTTAGCCCCGTACTTCATTAACCACAGAGCAGGATGTGAATATATGGTCATGGATTTCTTCATACATGTTACAGAACGGGCATTCCATGATACTAAGCGGCACACCTCTTCTCGATAGTGCTAATGTTGTAGGATTCTACCTTGGTTTGCTCTCAAGCCAGTGATATTGACCTTATTGAAACCCATCCATTCCACTTGAAATGTTTCATTGCATAAGTGCATGCAGTTTCATCTATTTTATCTCGAACAAGGCTAGTATGGAAGTCATATGGAGTTGAAGATTCATTGGACTAGACCCATAGCCTGGTTATGGGATAGAGAGAGCCGGCAATGATGATGATGACAGGAGCGATAAACAGTTGGATAACTCATTGAGTTATAATGTATTAAGAGATAAATTGTCTCACCTCCATACCCAACACGAGGTCTTTCTAAGTTGGGTATGCATTCCCGGACTTTCACTTCCTTTACTTGGACAAACAAATCAGTGATTTACTAGTTTAATGCATCTTGAAAAGCATTGAATTGATCCTCGTTATCGAAGGGGAAAATATTTTTTACACCTTATACTTAGCTTAAACCACATTCTTAATGAAAATGTAAGTTTATGAAATATGTTGCAATTGCCAAACCACAAAATGATACTTATAATTAGGGGTGCAAACGAGCCGAGCCGCTCGTGAGCTACTCGAGATCGGATCGATAAAAAGCTCGAAACGAGCCGAGCTTTATCGAGCCTGAGCCGAGCTCGAGCTTGAAAAAAAGCTCATTTAATTATCGAGCCCGAGCCCGAGCTTCATGTATCGAGCTCGAGCCGGCTCGTGAGCCTAAACGAGCTTTTTATATATATTTTTTTATTTAATTTATTTAATATATTATATAAATAATATCTATTATATATAAAGTTATGATAAAAAACATAATTAAATAATATGAATAATGTTCTATATAAAATATATATTTATAAATATATATATATATATATATATATATCAAATTAAATATAAAATATAAAAATAATATTTAAATAAATAAACAAGCCGAGCCCGAGCCGAGCTCGAGCTTGAAAAAGTATTTGTCGAGCCGAGTTTGAGTTTTAAAAATAAAGCTCGAAACGAGCTGAGCTCGAGCTCGAGCTCTCATAAGTCATCACGAGCCGAGCTCCGGCTCGGCTCGTTTGCACCCCTACATATAATTAGCTTGAACCACATTCTTAATGAAAATGTAAGTTTATGCTTCAAATATATATAACTTATCTTTAAAGTTTAAATTACAGTCATCATCCCATCTATTTTTAAAGTTATTGGGGGTGGGTGGGTAGCTTTTTCCTGAAAAATAAAGACCAAATGAACTGTACAGTGGAAGCTCTTTCTTCAGTTGTTTCTGTAGAACCACCACTTTTTAAAATTTAGCAAAACCTCTCTCCCAAAACAGCTAAAAGTTGCACTTCAGTATACAAATGGTCACAATATGAAAACTATAAAAGGGGAAAATTTTCTTGTTTGCTTTATAGCTCAACTTCTTGGAGATCATCATTCGACGAGTGTGTAGAACCAGTCTTGTTTGGCATAAACGTATAATGAGGCATACCTCCAATAGGTTTTTGTTCAGTGTTGTTACCAGAAACCGAAAACTCTTGATTCACGCCTCCACTCCATGATGATGTTCTTCGTGACATGGGATGATTGGTGACTGATGATGTGGATGTTGATGATGATGATGATGATGCTCCCCCTTTTGAGATATCATTCATGGATGCAAATTTTTGAACACCCATTGCTGATTGGCTAACTCTAGAAGAAACCAAGGGGGGAGTTTGGTTATCAGGAGGATTATCAGCTGGTTGTTCAGGCGTTGCAGGGGCAGCAGCGGGAACAAAGAATTTTGGGTTCGGGTTGGGACTTGTTTTAGGTTTGATGTTAGACACAGAAGGTGGTTGAAATAAGTTGGTCTGGTTTCCGCCACCTTGGTTGAAAGTATCAACATACCTTGCTCGAACCCCTGTTCTTCCATGTGCAGAAAACTGGTTTCTGGTGGCTGGAGTGGGTGGAATTCCTGAAGTATGACTAGCGGGAGTCGGGCTTGAAAATTCAGAGCTCATAGATTCAGTTGTTAAGGCAGTCTTTACGCTATAATCTGGCGTTCCATTCTGGAAAGTTGTCATCGTAGGTGGTGGGGCAAGGGCGGCTTCCTCTGCTGGCGGATCAACCCCTTCTTCCACCCATCTCTTTAGTTTCTCATCATAATAGAATTTATTAGTCTCGCCCAATTTTGCCTACAAACATAAATGCAAATATTAAATAAAATGATGTACAGTTATAAATGGATCCATTTGGTTATGGTTTATCCAGAGAAGTTAAAATATTCTGTGATAATATACTTTGTATCATAATTAGCACTTTATTCATTGAATTTAACAAAAGAAAGCTGTCTTTGCGGGTCAGCCCAACCCTGACAGAACCAGTTTACCCCTCTTAGCCAACAGGCCCGTCCTATCCATTTCTCCACCTCTATGTAGAATAAAATGTACCTGTTTATCCTGGCCAGACTTTAGAACCCGACCCAACGTCTTTTGGTAAATGGACCCAAAACTGAAGCCACTACGCTCTGAAGTCTTCCCAGATGCTTTACTTTGTGAATCAGCAGAGTTTTCCTTCAGCATGTCATCCTGGTCCAACATCAAGTTTTCTAAAATTAATCTCATATGTCCAGAACACTTTATTAGTCTATGTGATATTGAATAATCAGAATGAAATATTCAGCTATACAAAAACATGAATCTTATGACAACCTGCCTGGGCGATCGACCAAAATCAGGTTCTGAAGCACTGCGGTTATGTGTCATATTTTTGTTGTTTCCATCAGCCTGATTGATTGGCTCCATAGATGCAGATGGCCCTAAAGATGACATTGCCATTGTTGACTGACTGGTTAAAACCCTAGGACCCTTCTGTGGTTGTTGATAAAGGTCATGTTGAGCATTGGCACCAGATGTTGATGGCACAGGCGGCGGAAGGCCACCAACAACACGCTGTGCAGTGCTATCAAAAAGGTTGAACAATTTACCAACTATTTTACCAGAAGCCCCGAAGTTTGTAGAAAACCCCCCCTGCAAAAGAGGAAAAGGAAAAATAAGAACACTCAAGTTTTTCTTTTTATATATTATTTTGGATGGAGATTAACTAAAAATAATAGTGGTACCTGTTGGTGGGTTTTTATTCTATCCTCTAAGGATATAACCAATTGTCTCCAGATTTCTACCTCAGGGATTCGTCCAGTTTTTAATGATTTTGTAATGGCCTGACAGTACCTGAATAATGATGTCATGTCATTTCCATGAAGGGAAATACACAAAGAAGCAATGAGAGGTGGAAAAAGGGGGGAGCAAGTTGGGTAACGGATCAGAATTAGTATCAACACTGGTATCTTTTATGTGCGGGTTAAAACATCCAGGTCTGGCTGGCTGATCTGCCAGCACTTTTTTGTCCTCTTTTTTTAGTTTTTATGTTAATGTACCAAATATGATTACATAACTATATAATATAAAGAAGAGTATAATTTCTTTCAAATAACACGATTAAGAGTGCTGTAAACATTTGAATGCATGTTATGCAATTTCTGACTCGTTAAAGTCTTTCAGCCCATTTGACCGGTTTCATTCTCTTAGCTATTCTTTAAATTTATCCTGTTTCACCCGTTGTTAATCACATATAACCCAAACCAGCATGTTGAAAGTGCCACCTCTAGAAGCAAGAAAGTTGATGAAATGAGGAAAGATTATATGTACTTTAAAGAGTCTGACACTCTTCCAACTTCAGCCAACATGTGTGCGTAAATGAGTTTATAAGGTTGAAATGGTAGCAAGGTGAACTGAGAGTTTCCAAGCATCTTTGAATACTCATATACCTCTGTCCGCTGTTTGCATCCAAAATTACAAGGTTTTGTTAATTTATCAAATTGGTACTGGCTTATCAGTATTCACATACCAAATTATGGCTGATTAAATGTTAAATTAGGGAATGTTTGCAAAGCCAACGATTAATAATGGTTAAAATACAGTTTCTTGTCTTTACTGACAGAAAAATATTGATCAGCAATTCAGCAGGAAATAGAAAACAGAAGTCATGAGGTAGAAAGAAATATAGCAATTATAAGCAAAACTTAGTTTTCATATTCTTCAATTGTCAGCTTTTTCAACTTTAATTTCCTTCTGAAATTGCGGATCCAGGGATTTTATATGCACCACTATTACAAAATAAAAAATAAAAAAATAAAAAAAAATTCTAGGGTATGCACTTGCTTATCCTTCCCTTTTTGATTCACTGTTGCATTTTAGAGTTATGGAATTTGTGGTCTATGAAACTAACATTAACTGAGAAAAAGAGGTAAATAAAATCCTGGACACTTTGAAAGTTCATACCAATATTTATCTGTCTTAGAAATATATGACCAAAAAAGATGTTAAAATTTCCTTTCTTCAGAAAAAGCTTTTAATCCAAACTTGTGATTTTTTTTATAATCGGTTGTCGTGCCGAAAGAGATGAGGTGAGACCTGAATGGCCTCAGGGGAGGCATATGTACGGGGATGTTTCCAGTGATCTGCACCAATGAGACACAGTCTAGCACTGTCTGAATATGGTTCAATGTTTGCTTCTGCAACTAAGTAGCAAATGTGGGCCGCAATAATCTGGCTCATAATTTTAAAAAGTTACAAACCAAATCGCAAAATTAAATAATAGAAGGTGATACATTCATGTATACTTACATTACTCCTTTCCTTCCACAAACAATCTCCAAGATGAATAAGCACCAATTCATCATCTTTTGTTCTGTTGGCAGTGATCACTGCCAAATTATCCTCCCAGTCGTCAAGCATACCATTAACACTAAGTTGACCCTAACGCAATATATAAACAAGATTATGTAAAGAGAAACATATGTAAAAGACTAGAGGTGGCAAGATGGGAGAGCTGGAAAAGGGATTCAGGTTGAAATTGGTCATTTTATAGGGTCACCACAATGACCAGATAGAGATTGAGTCGACCCCAAAAGCACTTTCTTGTCTATTTCTATTTTTATATAAAGAATTAGTGGGTGCATAATTAACTAAACTAATGAACACCATTACCTGTGTAGGCTGTTGCTGGGACATATTTAAAGCACCAGGGATGCCACCATCCGTTGTAGCATCAGCTGCAAATACATCAGCTGGTTGACCAGCAATAAGCAGACATAATGTCCGCAACGGTGATCCTGGTACAAACTGACCAAGAGCCATTTTCCTAACCGTATCCACATAGAACTGCAAAAAAAGTAGCAAAAAGAAAGAAAATATTAGACTTTGATGATAAACCAAGCTGAAAGGACCATGGAAACGACCGGTGGCAAAATCCGGGATCAATCAAGTCAGGAAATGAGTCAAAGCTAGTGGGGCCGGTTTGGGCAAACCAGAAAAGCATTTTTGTCATTTCTTGAATTTAGAAATAATTAATGTCTTTAGTTCAATTGAGAAAATTACGATGCTATTACTATGATGATAAAGTTTATGATTGAAAACAACACTTGAAGGTTTAGGCATTTTGAATAAATTTTCGTTGATGCTCAATCAATTTCCAATATGAGTAATTTTTCAAATTCTACCCAAGTGACTCATTAGCAGGCAAAGTATAATCCAAATTGACCTTTTTACCAGTTAATGGGTCAAAAACTCAATCCCTAATAGGGAGGGAGGGAAGGAGAGAGAGAGAGAGAGAGAGAGAGAGAGAGAGAGAGAGAGATAGAGAGAGAGAGACCTGATCACCAAGTTGCGCTGCAAGCACAAGTGCAGGCCCCCACAATTGACCCTCTTGTGCACAAAGAAGAGCCTCTTTCTTTTTACCAGAAACAAGCAGAGTTTGGACTTCAGCAGCAGTTTTCTAAATCATAATAACTACGTTATACATAGGTATTGTAACAAAAAGAAATTTCATTATACGCAGAACAATCAGGAAGCATGTCTAGTAGGGGTACAATTAAAAGACAATAAATACCTGAGTCTGTACTTCTGAAGGTACTTGTAGCAAGCAATTTGCCAAAGCACCATAATTGTTGTATTCTCCACTGTTCTTCACTGATGCAAACAGTCTAGCAATAGCTATTTCTGGAGCATCATTTTCCTAATTGAAGGACCAAAAACCATAAATAAATTTACACTGGAGACATACAATTTGTATTTATGTAGAATGTAACAAAGCAACTTTAGTATCTAATAATAATGTTACCTAACTTATGTTGATCTGATAAATATATATAGAAGTGGCAATCTTTCAAGAGTCAAACAGGTAAAAAATAGATAAAAGGGAAACAAGTTAAACGGGTTAAAGTTGTTAAGAATGTAGTTATAATGCACAAAACATCCTATAACATGTTATTCAAGAACTTCACTTCTAATTAATGATGTATAAATTGGTAATCATGTTTGGACAAAAAAATATTTTAACCAGACCTGTTCCATAAATACTCAATTTGACATGTAACCAAACCCGCCTGACCTGCCCAGTTTGCCACCTCTAAAAGTAGATAACAAAAACTATAAAGCTAGCAACGACATAAGCAGGCTTATCTAAAAGTTCCACTAAAAATTATATGAGCAACTCTATAGGAGAAAATAATTGCTGAATATTAAATATTTAAATGGATTCAACGAACTCATAGATCATAGGAAACCCTACTAAAAACTACGTCAAAACATATAACTTTTACACACAAGTGACATTTCAGACAGCCCTAGACAACTGCATTCACGAAACTGCAAAATCTGCCACAATGTCAGTTACGATTGCTGATAGAAACACTGATAAAATTGCAAAAAAAGTATCTTTTACCTTTAAGCTGGTGTCTGAACCCAAAGGAGATCTCAATCTGCCATAATGTTGTGCACATATTTTCAGCAATAAAAGGAGCAACCTTAGAACTTCACCTTTGTTGTAATCTACATCACAAGTTTTATAGTGTGTAATTCTATCATCAATCCATCTGTTCAACTCTTTATTGCCAGCATTTCCACCAGAAAGTGGACCAGGTAACGATTGCTGACAGAGTGAGTGAAAATAATCATGTACACCAGCTCCTCCAGTGACAACTTCTGCTAAGTTAAAAACAGAAATTGACCCTGAATTTGAATCCTTCAACGAGAAAACACACTAAGTTGTAAATACTAAATAGAGATTTAAAAAATAGGGAAAGATAGGTGCATCCAAACAATAATACAAGAAAAAACCCAACTGCCATCAGTGGTGGATGCAGCTTAATTGGGTTTGGGGAGGTAAACCACCCAGCAAACCTCACAGGTTTTCAAAACAGAATTAATATAAGACCAATTGGCTATGTTTGGAGGGGACTAGGGGCAGTCTAGGCTAAGCTGGAAGGGGGCATGGGGCACTGTGGGCCAAGTCTGGAAGGGGCATTGTGAGCTAGACAAACTTATATATAAAACCTACTTCACAAATTTTATATTTTTCAGTAACACATGTGTTTTAGTTTTGAAAGTCAATCAGTTAAACACATCGTCTAACAACTTCTTTTCTTTTTATGTTTTACCTAAAGTTCAATTAATTATTTAGTTAAGATTTCAACTATTTCTTATCAAATTTTATATTTTGATATTTAATTTCATTACTTATTTGCTTAACTAACTTTAGATGATTGTTAAATTTATCTGTTCTTATTCTTCTATTAGGAATTATGGGAAATTTTTGGAAAGAAAAAGTTACTTGCGTAACAATTCATCTAATAATATTTCACGCCCAAATAGAGTGAATAATAGTTATATGGACTTTCTCAACCACATGGTTATGACTTTTTGAACACTTCTATAGCTAATGTAGTAAAACAAAATGCATTGGCCAATGTTACTAATCATGACATAATTAATTGTTCTGGAAAAATGAAAATATGTGGCAGATAATTGTAAGATACATTTTGCATTATCACATTTAATAAAGTATAATGTCTAAGTTGCATCGAAAAATTTCATACCATCATTTGTTGTTCTCTTTGACACAACCCATTTATGAAAACATGTAGCAGATAATTGTAAGACATAATTTACATTATCACATTTAGTGAAGTATAATGTCTAAGTTGCATCGAAAATTTCATACCATCATTTGTTGTTCTCTTTGACACAACCCATTTATGAACCAACCCATTTTTTGCCTCTCATAACGAAATTTTCTGGATCCGCCACTGACAACAAGTAGAGGCATTAACAAGTCAAAAGGGATAGTTTTGATATGGGTCGGATTGGTTGACCAAAATACTTTTCGCCCATTATTTTTACATTTTTATGAAAAAACCATGTGTAAAATATGACTACAAGAACTTTTTATTTTTAATAAAATACTTCTCGAGTTAGACTCACATGACTTATTCCCTTTAAAAGCTAACTTTTTATATCACCCCTTAACCTGTTTGTGCCTAAATCAACCATTCAAATGTAGATGTGCCGAAACAATTATAACTCTATAATCATATGATTGACAAGGATGATTATTTACGTGCTAACCTGGCCTCCATAGGATGCATTAATGAGAGTGGTATTATCTTTCATCACAATTAGTTTTCCACCAAAACCAAAAGTAACCAATGCATGGGGAGGGCGGCCAGCAGATGACCTTCCTACAGTAGAGCCATAAGAAACTTGATGACCACTCTGAACTGGTTGCTGCAAATAGTTTAACTGGTTTTGGTTTCCATAAGCCTTTTGGACATTCATGGTCTCACTTTGCTCCAAAGGCTGGCTGAATGGCTGACTATAAGGAACAACCGATTGAGACCCAGAAACTGCATAGTCGTAAAATGTCTCTTGTTTAACATGGTTATCCACATGGAAATTACTGTCATAGTGATTACCTATTTGTTGGTTGTTTCTAAAGTTTTCCATTGGGGTACTATTGGCAACAATATTAGGTTGCCACATAGTTGAATTCTGCTGTCCAGCATTGCTAAAAGAACCATTCCAGTTATAGTCTTGTTCCTGCCCACTATATACTGTCTGATCATTTCCATAATAAGTATTACTTGGACCAAACCCGTTTTGGTTGACCAGGTCCTGCCCTACAGCAGTTGATTGTGAATTATAATCATCCAAAGAACGCCACTCTTGGACATTCATATCATAATACCAACCGGGATACTGGGGATCAAAAACCATATGAGAAGGATACACTTTATTATTATCTTCTGAACCCTGATTCCAGTTTGATGAAATCTCTTCATAGTGACTAGATTGAGAAACCGAATTCCAACTTGTAATACTTTCAGTTGTGCCCTTCTCTGCTGCAGCTCCCACAACAGATTGCTGCAAGTAAGAAACCTCTGATTTCTGATAGGTGACATTCCAATCAGCAGCAGAGTCTGTGTTATGCGCCCCTTGTGCATATGATGCTGCATTATAACTTTCATCTACTTGATACCATTGTCCAGTGTTTGCATCATACCTCCATCCAGGATAAAGATTCTCCCAGTATTCACTACTGTTGGGATCTTGACCATCTGTTGCATGTTCCCCTTTGGTGGCATAAACCTGATTGGATTGATGCGAGTAATGATTAACATTCTCAACCTGCATGGAATTATTTACTACACTGTTTGATTCACTACTAACAAAATTATCCTCTTTCCCTATCTGATCAATGGAACCATTTTCAAATTCATTGAAAAAGCCAGAGTCCGGTCCAAATGCATTACTAGTACTCTCCACGGAATCAGAACCGAAAGCACTCCATTGCACCTCTTTAACACCAGGAGTACCTACAGATAGATCATTCTGGTTCTCACTTTCTGTAGCATCCACCACTTTATCCGACCGAATCATACCATTATCAGGTTCTTCATTAACACTATCCAACGTGAACGAATCTGAAGAAACCAGATGACTCGTGTCTACATCTGTAACATTAGCAATTTCATCTTTCAACTCTTTATTAATTAAAGAACCACCCTCTTCCTCCACACCAACTTCCCCCAAATCTTCAAGTCCAGCTCCCACATCACTAATACTCAAATTAGCAAAAGCTTTAGCATCATCAGAATCATTATCATCAACAATATTGCTCTCCACTTTCGAAGATGACACAGGGGGCTTATAATCATCATCATCATCATCAACTAACTTATCAAAAAAGTCTTCATCGGTATCCTCCACAATAAACGGAGGATTTGAAGCCATCTATAAAATTAACAACTCACCCTCGAATGAAATCAACAAACTACAGAAACTCAGCAAAATTCAAGCTGATTACGTTACAGATCGGCTACATGAACTCCTAAATAGTGAGTGAAACTGAAATTAATGGAAGATCCAGATACGATTTGAGCGATCCAGCAACCAAAATTGAAATTAATTTGGAGCAAAATCAAATCTTTCAACGGTGTTAAGATGATCGATTACCTGAAAAACAGCACATTACACAATTAACTCGAGGACCAAGACGACAATTTTGAAGAAATCTCGATACGTATGTAGAATCTATAAGAGAGAGAGAGAGAGAGAGAGAGAGAGAGAGTATTATTTAGTATAGAGAAACCCTTGATTTCTCATCAGATGACTCAACAACCCACGGCGGTATGAATTTATCATTGTTTCGCCAAATTGCAAAACCAGTCCCTTGAGATCTCAAATTAACAATAATCCAAAAGTTAATATTACTCTTGTGTTTTTTATTACTCTAGAATAATGAAATTACAACCCATAAAAATTTCAATTTGGTTTTTTTTTTTTATGTCCTGAGCAGGGATAAGCTATTTTTACTGACTACTGATATCATACTGATACCATACAAGTATCGTACCGAATCGGTACTAATCAAATATAATTTGTATCGATACCGATACTCGTTTTTTTTTCCAGGTTTTTGGTGTTGGTTACCCTTTGTTTTCGGTATTTTCAATGGTACTATTACCGATCAATACCGAACCAAAAAAATCGATAAGGTATTCGATTTAGACTTTTACCTATTTTCGCTGTTGATATTTTCAATACGATATTAAACTCATCCTAGTTTTGAGTAGTATCATATATTAATTTAAATCTATCGAGTTACAATTTTATGAGTTTAAAATCAAACTGACTGGACTTGAATTGTATAAATTACTTTATTACATGAAATATAGCATTTTATTCGAATCAACACCAATCGGGTATGTTTTCTAATTCTAGTTCGTATTCACTTTCAAAAAAGTCTTAATCTTTGTAAAAACCCATTCAAATATTCATAATATTGAACACTCTTAACATGTTTTATTGATGGTTTATAAACCTAAGACTTGAAAATTTCTAACATATTATGTAATATGATCTCTTTGTCTTCAACAAATCTAATTATGAGTATTTAGTTTATAAAATATTTTATTTAAGATTGGTTATGTATTAAATACAACCCTATTCAACTAATATAAAATTAGTTATGCTAAAATATATGTAAAAATATTAATAAAGAACAACAAACCCTAAACTACGAAGCTAATATAATTGATCGTTTGATCGTCAAAAAATTTGACAATGATAAAATATTATTTAGAGTATGAACTTGTTTTTTTAACAATGATAAAATATTATTTAGAGTATGAACTTGTAATTAACTGATAAATTATTTGGTATGTTTGTAATAAAAAAACGGATAACAATATATGTGATGGTCTGGCAATGTATTTTTGCTCAACGCTTGTAGTGTCAGTTGTATGTCTCTATAAGTGTGATCGAAGGACATAAACTTCTCTTAGATTGGTGTTTCATGTTTTTTTTTTTTTTTTTGTTTAACTAAAACTATAGATTGGATTGTTCATGTTTCAATTAACCTATATGTTAAAATTACAAATGAGTGAACAGTGCGTTGTACAATTGGTATTACGCTTTGTACAAAGGTACTTCATTTACACCTTACCACCGCCTCTTCATATACTAATCCACCTTATGACCACCTCTTCATATACTAAGAGAGAGAGAGAGAGAGAGAGATGGAGGGAGAGGGAGGGAGGGTTTTTTGGATCCGGTGGAGTTGCCACCGCCTTTTGTCGTTACCGGTGTTGCATGGTGGCCGCTTAGTTTCCGATTTATGTGTGTGTTATGTATTAGGCCTTTGGGGAGGATTTGGTTGTGCTGCCGCCCATCGTCGGAAACGGGCGTTGCTGCTGGTAGTGGTGGAGGTGGTTGTCGGCCCACTGATGCCACCGTTTCCTCGCTTCCAGTCGGCTGCCCTCCTCTAACCATCCTTTTTACTGGGTACATCGGTCGATCCAAGGTTGTCTTGAGAGAAGAAAATGGTGTCAATGGTGGTGGAGGCGACAGCTACTCCGACTTAACTGTTGTCGCCTCGCCTCCCATGTGTCGTCTTCCTTTAGCCGTTGTCTTCTAATGGGACATGTCATGGGTGTTTAGTGTGACGGATGGTGCTGGTGGCGATGGAAGCGATGGCTGCTCCGGCTTTGCTGCCGTTTCCTCGTCGCCAAGATCTCGTTCTCGCTTATCGTCGATCTATTGTCAGATTGGGGTATGGTTGGCTCGCGACTGCCGTCAATTTTCGTGGTGGTTGTGCTTTCTAGCCATCGTCACCTCCAAACCTGATAGATGAGGTGTGAGGAATGATAGTATTTTTGGTATTTATGTTTTCACCACATCATTATTCAGTTTTTGCAACCCTATCCTCCCTTCTTTGCAATCTGGTTGTCCATGCTCATGTCGTCGGTCACGCTACTTCTTCTCTATGCTCGATGATGATGAGGATGGCCTCACCCGAGAACCGACTAGATCTGGTCTATCTATTATTTGGGCCTTTGTTTTGAAGGTTTTGGATCTAAACCTTATTTTGGTTCGGTGATGATGAGGATGGCCTCACATGAGAACCTATTGTTGGTTTGTGATGATATCTCTACTATTTTGGGTTTTATTTTAAATGTTTCATCTATGATGATTTTTTCAATAATGATTTTCTGTTGGGTTTTTGTTGGTATCTTTGTTATCTGGGTTTTATTTTCTATTCGATGATAATGATGGGGCCTTCATCTAAGAACCTGCTGGTACATTTATAGTTTTAGTTCTGTTATGATTAGGCCAACCTCAACTGAGAACTATAAGTGGGTTTTTGATGGTGGTTCTTTTAATTTGAATGTATTCAATGATGATGATGGTGTCTTCATTTGAGAACCTGTATAGTTGTGGGTTTCTACTTTGGGCTTCCTTTCACTTTTCCTATTAAGTCTAGAAAAAGTTGGAGCCTAATTTTAAGATGACATTGTTGGAAGTTGTAATTTTGATCTAATGGTGACACTAGTATGTATGGAAACATACCCAATTTGATAGGCGATGACAATGTATTACGCTTTCTTTCTGATCCTTCAACATTGATGTATACTGTTTGAATGGATGCCCAGGCCGTTCATGGAGTTGATTCGTCCGCTTTCATATGCATAAAATCCTGCCGCGAAGAGCGGCCTGATTTCAACTAGTTTTATTTTAAAAACAAGGTTAGAGTGAGGTCTTGTTTCTAGAAAATCTCATAGTTGGATTGTTCATGTTTTGATTCAATTTTATTTTTCCACATCAGCAAAATAATTCATAAACCAAACTTTCATTTACATAAACAGCGGAGTGCGTTTTACTTTACTTGAGTAAAATAATTTTATCGAAACTTTTAATTTTAACTATTAATTTATCGTTAGTTGTTTTTCTTTATCGTATTTTAACTGTGCATTAACTTTATCGTTCATACCATAGTTTATCATATATCTGTCTTCGACACTTCATTTTGCTTTATTTGCATGCTTATACAAGTGCAAGACTTCTTTACCCTATGACCGAGTTAATTCTTTAATCGTTTTATATCTTCACTTTAACTTTACTTTGCCATGAGTTTGTACTCGTACAAAGCTCCTTTAGTCATTGCTTGCGTGACACGCAAGACTCCTTTAAATAATGCTTGCAACGAATGCAAAACTCATGTAACTTGTCATTATACAAGACTCACATGTCAATGTTTCAAGACATGTTTGCTTGACATATTTGCTTGCAAGACCTTTTAACATAATATATTATTTACGGTTTATGCTTTAATAGGGTGACTGTTATTGAATTATTATTCAGCCTTTTTTTATGAAACTTTAGCTTTCTTTATTTTCTTTTACTTTATATTTCTTTAATTTTGGTTAACTTTTAACTATTTAACTATACTATAGTTATACTATATGATACGTTAACACTTTATACTTTATTTTGACTATATTGTACTTTAACACTTATATCATATATTAGGTTAGCTCTATAAACTTTACTATATGCATATTATCACTTTTTAGGTTATATTCCTTACACATATGCAAGGAGTTCCGGGGGGGATTACTTTCGATGGCATTGTGCACTCTCAACAATATAGGCTTACATTCGATAACATAGAAACTTTCGATAATCATATGTACTTTCGATAACATATGCACTTTTGATAACTTAAGTACTTTCAATAATCATAGGCACTTTCGATAACACATGCTAGTTTTGATGTTATTGTTCAATTACTTTAGCAGGTTACAATCTTTATCAAAACAATCTATCACAGTATGCCAAAAAAGTTATGGTGTATGTCTTTTAGCCTCAAAACATTAAAGATGATGTAAACCAAAGGGTCTAGGACTCATCTTTCGATGCTTTACTCGAAGAAACCCTAGTAATCAAGTGAAATCGATTGAGATCTACATGCACACATCAAGACATTAACTTTATCAATATATCTTACCTATAAACAGTTCTTGGCATTTTCATGCTAAAATCTATGAAAAAAAGGGATAAAAAATCGAGTCTTTACCTTCTTCTTGAGCTTTTTCTTTCTAGGTCTTCTACTCTCTCTCTCTCTCTCTCTCTACATATATATATATATATAGCCATGCACACACACTTTCTTTCTTCTTTGGGATAGCTTGAATCACAAGCAAAGGCATGGGCAGCTCTTTCTATATTTTTATGCACGACAAAAGGCAAATTATATATAATAAAGGGCTAGCAAGAAGGTAGAAAAAAAATATAAAACATATGAAGTCATAGTAAAATCACACCAATAACCCTGCTCTAATGATACAAATTTGCCCCTATGCTTGTTCCACATAAATGATGACACCAAAATATATTCAAGCACCATCTCCAAATCTTGTTTTATCTGATTGGAGCATCAATCATTCCTCCACTTCCATATATGCTAAATAGTCGCATGAAAAATCACCAAAATCATGTTTTAAAAGATAAAACGTCGTTTATGTTTGAAGTAGTACTCAATAATTCTCACGTTTGTATCACACCTTAATTTACATTTGCACCAGCTTTGTATCCGATCCCATAATTTCCTCAAGGAACTACAGTGAAGAAGAAGTTGCTCGGTTATCCCAAGATCTTCATAGCAAGCCGAGCACGTCGTATTCCCCGCCATAATACCCACCAAGAAAGAAATCTTATCTTACATTGTTGTCCAAATGAAAGTTCTAACCTTTATGGGGATCCAATTTAGCCACACGAAATCAAAGGAAGCCCCTGGGAACATACCATTGTTGATTTCCAATTTTAGAGCCGTTATTGAGAATGAACCATCACACCTGCCAGCCTACCAACATTCATCAATCCCACTTTGTATATTAATCGAATGAAGTAATGCAATAATGGAAATTAACTTTTGGTTTTCTTGCAGTTGGGATGGAGATTTCTTCCTTGACCTTTCTATAATAAAGAGGAACATTAAGAGCAAATGTCTCCTTTTTAGTTTATCTTTTGGTAACATTGGTTTGCTTCGTAATACTTTTGACCCCTCATTTAATTTTTTTATTTTACCAAGAATTCGAGGTTTAAATTTATAATTAGAAAAAAAAAAGAAAAAGTTTTGGATTGAACGAAGTTAAACCAACTATTTTAATTAATTAATTACATTTTTTTCTTTTTCTTTTGAAGGATGAACAAACATACCTACTAAAATTCATCTATTATTCACTTTATGAAAATTGAATTTTCATTAGTTTTACGAGAGATAAACACCAAATGTCACTAAATGAAAAAACTATTGACAACTAATTTCATTAAATATAAACTAATAACAAATATAATGTTAATTTAAAATAATTAGTTAGTTTTAAAAATATAAAATAACATTCCATTAATTCAAAAGTTCACTTGACCAATTAAAAATAAAAAATACAAGTAAATAAAGAAAACAATTAAAAGAATTGAATTAGATTTTCGGTCGACATCATTTTGCGATTTCATGTTATGAGCCACACCTTCAATAGAGGTTTGCGCAAATGATCATGTGATGTTAAGATAAACTTCATATCTTCGTATTTTGTTGTTATTGGCTTCTTCCATTTGCCATTGTTGTTCTTACATCTCGTGCTCGACCCCCTAGTCATGAAGGAGTTTACTTTCTTTTCCGTTTATTATCTTTTTGATAGTGTTGTAACTGTGGGAATTTGTGTGAGCAGAATTGAGGTTGTGGGTTAGGTTGTAATGCTTGTGAGTTTGATTGAGGTTGTCTTCGGTTCAAACCTCTTTTTTTTTCCTTAGGAATAGTTGAATCCATTGATAAAAATTATTAATGTGTGATGTGAAGAATATAAGATTGAGAGATTTTGGTGTCTAAATTTATACTGAATTGAGTGGGTGTTTATAGGGTTATTTTTAATAATTCTTTTTATTGTTAACGGCTGTATAGGTAGGTGTTGGAGGGGTGCAATAGTACATAATAGTTAGTTTTAGATTTTTACATATATTTTAAAATTTTTGAGAGTGCACTTAAACGAAAACAATGATATATATCGTTCAAATAAACACATATGAATTTAATTTAAGTTTATAATTAGAAAATAATGTATAGATAGTTAAAACATTATCTAACTAAAAACTTGTTTTGCTAAGATTAATTACTCATGACATCTAAATACAAAAAGAGCATTTCAAAATACATAATTTTCCAAACACTTTGTATATAATCTTCCAAATTCAAAGGAGAAAACATTTGCACTACCGGTACGCAAATCAACTCCCACTCCCTCCTCCCCGAGAAAATTATCAAATAATAACTTTAGTAAACTCATTCATTACACGAGTTAAATAAATAAAATATTAAATAGAATAAAAACTTATTAATTATAAAACGATATTCTAAGATAAGATGCAATTGAAATTACGTATGAGTAATAACAATAAGTAATAAACAATGATATCACTTTTTAACTTTTTTTGTTTTTCAAAAAATAAATTAAATATTTTGTTTCAAAACAAATCGTTTTAAAAAAAAAATCATTTTTAAAAATTATCTTACCATAACTCCCAGTTTTAATTATATTTGGTTTACAAAATTTTTACTTTTCAAAAACACCAATTATAAAATATTTTGAATTAAAAAAAAGATGATGCTTTAGAAAATTTTATTTTTGAAAAAATTTGTTTCTTTAAAAATAGCACTAATAAAAAGATTTATTGCTTAATTTATTAAAAAATTATTTTTAAACTATAAAAATTAAATAAAATTATTAGTACTAATGTAGTTATTTAATATAAAGAGAAACAATTTTTTTTTCATAAGGTTGAATGTAATAGTAGCAAGTGTCACACTTAGTTATCTTTTATTGTAATAAAAAGATGTTTTAACATGTATTTATTCAAGTGGATTCTGTTTTGAAGAATACTAATGTACATAATACTTTATAACGTGAACATGTTCAAGTTTACAAATAGTTAAACTTAAAATCAAATTAACATAAGTTAGATTCTTTCATGTCAATTATTATAGTTATGAAACATGAAAATAAAACTAGAAAAAACTTGAAAGTATCAATGATCCCAAGTGGTTAAATTGAGTTATCACGAACTCAAGATATGTTAATATGGTGAGGTTTTAGGTTAATTAAGTCTCACTTTAAGCAAAAAATATTTAGGGTTGAGCTATGAGCTTTTTCAAGTTGTGTGTTTTTTCTTGAGTGGGTTGGAGATATAGTCTCGGTTGGAAAACGAATATGTGAGCTCAACTAAGATAATATCTATCATTTGAACCTGTGTCGCGCATTCACCGTCCAGGAAAAATTTTTTTACTTAAAGTTGGTTAGTCGATTGTGTCATACTATAATTTTCTTTTTTTCTTGAACAGTCATAATGTAATTTTCTATCATCTCAATTAATGCATCTTTATGTTTGCAAATTCACAAGTGTTAACTTCGGAAAAACAAACTCTACTTAAGAATAGATAAGTTCACATTTCATATCCGTAATTGCTCGCTCATTTCTTGTGCTTTTAGAACTTATGGTAGCAACATAAAATAAAGAAACATGCAGTCATGAAATACACTTTGAGATAAGAATTTGTATAGTTTTGACATATGATGTCATGCAAACGCACTTAGATTCATCATAGTTTTCAAATATTGAAATATTAATTGATGTGCCCTCTTTCTATTCATTTTCACTTGTCCGAAATCGATGCAAATCATCGTGAGCAGTTTCAGAAAGGAATTAGGGTTTCGGTGAATGGAAAAAGTGGGTTACAAGGTGATTTTAAAGTTTGAAGCCCTTTTAAAATTTGAAACTGTAGCTCTAACTTGATTGAGTAGTTAAAATGTAGAGTCGGCACGATTTGTAACAGACATTCTTTAAATAGAGTTGTTCATATAGCTCATGACTTGTGGATTACTTATCATTGCATATAAATTAGCTTGTTAAAAACTCTAGTTAATTTATCTTGATCTTGATAGCTCGTATAAATATCTTAGTTGAGTTCAAGTTAAACATAGCTTGCTTTTATAAAAATTTGAGTTGATTCGACTTGCAAGTTGATTTGGCTCTAGTCTCGTATAAATAAACTCAGGAGTAAATTACACGGATAGTCCCTGGGGTTTGCACATATTGCAACTTTAGTCCCTACTTTCAATAAATTACAGATGCGTGCCTGAACTATGTAAGAAGTGCACGCTGACGGTCACTAACACTAACAAAGGTTAAGTTTCTCTGTTAGTTTTTTTAAAAGACCAAAATACCCCTTCTTTTTATACTCTTCTCCACACCCACCACTGCCGCCTCTACCTTGAACCCACCACCAACATCGCCGCCTACACCCTCAACCACCACCACCGTCATCGCCAACGCCCTCAAATGGTAGTGGAGAGGTGGTGGTGGTGGTGATGGTGATGGTGATGAAGATGAAGATGAGGATGGATGAAGAAGATGAAGATGAAGTTGGATGAAGAAGATGAAGGTGGATGAAGAAGATGAAGGTGGAAGAAGAAGATGGAGAGTTGGGATGAGATGTGGTGGGTGGGGATAAGTTTGGTTTATTATTTTTTAAATTTAGGGGTATATTGGTAATTTTACATTGACTTAACAGAGAAAATTAATCTCAGTTAGCGTCAGTGACTGCCGGTGTGCATATCATGCATAGTTCAGGCCCACATCTGTAATTTATTGAAAGTAGGGACTAAAGTTGCAATATGTGCAAACCCTAGGGACTATCTGTGTAATTTACTCTAAACTCAGCTTATGGTTTGTATGATGGTAGTTTAGTAATGTATTTTTTGAGACATGTGTAGTTTTGAGATTGTTGTTAATTAGCTATAAATTTGGTGCTTTCATAGAAAACGTACATACAAAATCATCAAAAACGAGAAAAATGAGTCAACTTGTTGAGTCATGGGCAAGCACGAGTTGTAGGCGAGTCGAATATGAGCTATGCATGGCTTGACAAGAAATATAAAGTTTAGTTGGCTTGGCTGTACCACTACCATTTCAAGCCTGAGATAATAGCTCAACACAGGCTCGCTTGTTTAGAATGTTAAATTACGAAGTTCACCGCCCACAGAATTGACCTTTTTCCTCGTTTAACTTAACCTAATTAACTATAGTTTTGATAGTTTCAAGTCTTAGAGAAAAATAACTGACGCATGGATTATCATTAATATAAAATTTTATATTTTATTAGGACTAATGTTTTTGTTTTGTTATTATTACTTTTATCTTTATTATTATTATTCTTACTATTACTTTTTGATATTATTATTGATGTCTAAATACATGAAGGTAAAAAGACAAAATATGTATATATAACTCTTCTATATAGGATCGTATTTAATTAGGTTTTCTTGTATTTCTTATTAAGGAAAAACTTTAGAAAATAGTAATCAAAATTTAACAGTGTTCTAATTAGGTTACTCATATTTTTATTTATTACAATCAGGTCACTAAAGTTTTAAAAGTATTCTAATTAGGTCACTAATATTTTTATTTGTTTCAACTAGATCACTAAAGTTTTAGAAGTGTTTCAATTACGTCACTCATATTTTTTAAAATTTCTTTGAATAATTCACAAATTTTTTAAAGTAATTTAGTTTTTTATAAACATTGTTAGTTTTTTAAATATTTAAATATTTTTAAAACTTTTTGCAATTTATAAATGACCTAATTAGAACAATCATGAAACTTTACGAGTGGCCTGATTAGTACAAAAAAAATTATGAATGAACTAATTAAAACAATCTTAAAACTTGATTACTATTTTATAAAGTTATTCTTTCTTCTTAATTGTAATCTTATATATTGATCGATAATACATTATACACTTACGGTGAATTTCTCAAACCCTACATGGCACCTTGATATAGAGAATCTATCTGATTCTTTTTAGTTGCCGCCCGCCACCACCCTAAATACCCTGATTATTGCCCTAAATAGCTTCCAAACTTATCGTTCCTACTATTAAAGGTGTTGCTCCTACCACCCCAAAACCAGTCCCAAGCCGATCTCTTCTTATTACGACTCTCCTATACATGTTAACCACTCGAGTTTCTTCTTTTGATTATATTTTATGATAAATTCAAGTTCTTCCTATGCTTTTCTATCAGAAGTTGTTTAGTTTTGTTGACGCCATAATTGAACCACCTACACATACAATTCTTATTAGCCCTCAAGTCCAATTATCTTATCTAACATGAAGCTGATCAATAATTGTCCATTCTTCTTCACTCCTCATTTACTAAATGAACCTTAGTTGAGGCTTTTAGTCTTAAAAAGTTTCATAGTATGGTGTGTTAGAACTATAGCCTATAGGCATGACTCACAGAACCCTTGCAGAACCTATATGACTTGTTAAGATAACTTTAAAAAGTACTTTTATCTCTAATTATGGTCAAAAGTTTACTTTTTATGACCAATTAATAGCTATTGAACAACTTGTTGCTAAGATGGACAAGTCTTAGCTCATCTCTTGAGACTTCTCTACCACTCATCGTATTGTTCAACACCAACCTTTTTGTAGGAGCTTCTTTCTCAAGCTAAATGGCATAGATTATTTCTTCAATCTTTGCATGATATGTCTACTCCAATCGTCGCCTTTACTGCCTATCACCACCAGCCCCACTCCTCCGTTCACGTATTATACAATAGTGATGGTATCACTCGACTCAATTCTGACGACTGTTCGGGCGCCGTGGCCAAGGACCCAAGGTTGGTGATGCCTTATTGTCAACTTTATTAAACTAATGGTCATTATGCTAACACTTATCCTAATCTAGATGTTAATTGTCATATCACCAATCCCTTCTGAGATCGGTATGCTAGCTAAGTGCTAACTCTAGGGGAAACTGGCCATATGGAACCATGCATCTTCGAACCACAAATATTTTCTAACCATACTTGAGAAAAGACAAGTTTACGTAATCACGTTTATCTTAGCAAATAGGTAATACTTTAATATAAACTGGTGGGTGTGACTCGCACTATGTAGCGAGGGTTATAAAATTTGAAAATTTTAATTCTAATAATTTATATGTTAGTATTAGCCACCCGAAAAAAAATTACGCGCAGAACACTGATAAAAAAGTGTAAAAAAATTTAAAAATAATTATCTCAAAACATAGAAGAAAAATAACGAATGCGTAAGTGATGACTTTAATATAATTAACGAGCTTTATTATAAATTGATTAAAAGACAATTTGACATAACTCGAATGTTTAAGTATAAAACTTTAAAAAAATGCAGGTGATTAAATGTAAATTTGACATAACTCGAAGGCTTAGATATAAAATTTAAAAAATTTCAGATGATTAAATGTAAATTTGACATAACTCGAATGTGTCACACCCTCAAAATCCACGTGCGGAGTTTTACCGAGATGCGTGTGAACAAACCAGGATCACAGTCACTGGTTACTCAGAACGACACTATATGCCACATTTAAAAATAAACCAATCAAAGTTCAAGTTTTAAAACCATGCGGAAGCGTTTTGTAAATAAGACAAACCCAAAGTATGTAAATGTAAAATTTGGCAAAACACGCGCCAACCCATTATTTAAATCTCATAAATAAAAGTTCAAATGTCATGACTTAAGATGAAGTCTTAGAACGCATGCTGGACCCGTGTTGTGCTCCTATGACAACCTGAATTAACGACCTGAGAATAGCATACTAAAAATGTCAACACAATGGTCGGTGAGTTCAAGAGTTTGCTTTTAACATAAACAATAATAATTTGCATAACATAAGAAGTGCATTGAAATAGATAGCTAGTCTATATTCATAAGTAATAACAATAGTGATTTCGCGATCGAAGCTGACTGTGTTGCGTTTGTTGCCTCCCGTCACGACTTACCAGGTCGTAACGATGTTTGTGTTTAGGACAATATAGCACCCGTTTGACCTCGAGTCGCACAGGTGGGGCTTGTCAAACCCAGTAGTACTACCCAAGATTTCCCGCTAGTTACCATTATTAACGATCCGAAAGTGTGAGGACTTTCAAGGTATTATACACCATGTTAAAACATACACAACTTATAATAATAATATAACGTTTGTGAACAAGTATGCTACCTCCCCCATAAGAGAGTTTATAAAATAATGGGGCATGAACTCACCTGATGTGCAAGGATAATGACAAGAGAGAACTGATGATGGATGGAAAGACAACCCTTCAAATGTTACCTAGAACACGCAAGTACATAAGTACGTGTGTACACAGACATAACTTACACAACCACATCAGTTGAGTTGTCACATCATCATACCTCCCGACCGTCAGTACCTTCTTGAGCTTCATCTCCTCACACTTGAGTTCCGGTCCACGTCTTGAGTTCCAACGAACCTTGACTATAGGTATTTTGCTTTGCTTAAGAGTTTTGACCTCACGGTCCATTACTTCAACAGGCTCCTCAACAAAGCATAATTTCTCATCCACTTGTACTTCCTCGAGTGGTACAACCAAAGTCTCATCAGATAAGCACTTTTTCAGATTTGAGACGTGAAATAAGTTGTGAACGCCATTTAATGACTCAGGCAGCTCTAACCGATATGCCACTGGACCTATTCTCTCAAGAATCTCAAATGGTCCAACGTATCTCGGGTTAAGCTTGCCTCTTTTGCCAAATCGAATGACGCCTTTCCATGGTGAGACCTTCAACAACACTTTGTCACTGACCTGAAACTCCAAAGGTTTCCGTCGCTTGTCTGCACTATCTTTTCGGTAGTCTCGTGCACCAATTCAGGGCCAGTGAGCTGACTATCACCAACTTCAGCCCAACAAACTGGTGATCTACACTTTCGGCCATACAACGCCTCAAATGGTGCTGCCTGAATACTAGTATGGTAACTATTGTTGTACGAGAATTCGACCAAAGGTAGATGAACTTCCCAATTATTTCCAAAATCAATTACGCAAGCACGTAACATGTCCTCCAAAGTTTGAATAGTACGCTCGCTTTGTCCATCAGTTTGCGGATGATACGCAGTACTCATATCCAACCGCGTTCCCAGAGATTTCTGTAACGACTGCCAGAAATAAGACGTAAAACGAGCATCACGATCAGAAATAATCGAGATCGGCACCCCATGTCTTGAAACTACCTCCTTCAGGTAAATTCTGGTTAACTTGTCCATTTTGTCAGTCTCCTTGATCGCCAAGAAGTGAGCTGACTTAGTCAGTCGATCCACGATCACCCATATCGTGTCACAACCATTAGAAGTTCTGGGTAATTTAGTAATAAAGTCCATAGAGATCTGTTCCCACTTCCACAAAGGAATCTCAGGTTGTTGCAGTAACCCAGATGGCTTTTGATATTCCACTTTAACCTTGGAACAGGTTAGACACTTGCTCACAAACGTTGCTACGTCTGCCTTCATATTAGGCCACCAATAGTGCGCTTTCAGGTCATGATACATTTTGTCAGAACCAGGGTGTATGGAATATTTAGACTTATGTGCTTCACCCATGACTAAATCTCTCAAATCTCCATACATGGGTACCCAAAGTCTATCCATGAAATACCGGATTCCATCGGATTTGACTTCCAACTGTTTGTCCATCCCACGTAAGGATTCTGAACCTATATTTTCCGTTTTCAAAGCTTCTGTCTAAGCTTCCTTGATTTGTTCAGGAAAAAGAGTGCTAATCGTAAGCTGCAAAGCATGCACTCGCCGGGGCTTAGCAGTCTCCTTCCTACTCAAAGCATCAGCGACTACATTCGCCTTACCTGGGTGATATTTGATAGCACAATCGTAATCGTTTAACAGTTCCACCCAGCGTCGCTGCCTCATGTTTAGCTCTTTCTGCTCAAAGATATGCTGAAGACTCTTGTGATCAGTGTAAATGGTGCATTTGGTACCGTACAAGTAATGTCTCCAGATCTTCAAGACAAAAATCACTGCACCTAACTCCAAATCATGAGTAGTATAGTTCTTTTCATGCACCTTCAGTTGTCTCGAGGCATAGGCTATTACCTTGCCACGTTGCATCAGGACACAACCAAGTCCTTGGATAGAAGCATCACAGTAAACCACGAAATCATCACTTCCTTCTGGTAATGCTAATATCGGCGCGCTACAGAGTTTCTGTTTCAACAACTGAAAAGCGGCTTCTTGACTCTCACCCCATTTATACGTTGTTCCTTTATGGGTCAAGGCTGTGAGAGGTTGAGCGATTTTTGAAAATCCCTCGATGAAACGTCGATAGTACCCTGCCAGTCCCAGAAATTGCCTTATCTCACTAGGCGTCTTGGGTACCGACCAGTTCTTTATAGCCTCAATCTTTGTAGGATCCACATGTATTCCTTTCTCGTTAACAATGTGACCCAAGAATTGCACCTCACGAATCCAGAAATCACACTTAGAAAACTTGGCATACAACTGTTCTTTCTTAAGCAATTCCAAGATTAGACGTAGATGCTCCTCATGCTCCTCCTTGGTCTTAGAATAGATCAATATGTCATCAATAAACACGATAACAAACTGATCGAGGTAGGGTTTGTACACACGATTCATGAGATCCATGAATACTGCTGGTGCATTAGTCAACCCAAAGGGCATGACCAAGAATTCATAATGACCATAACGAGTACGGAATGCGGTTTTAGAGATGTCTTCCTCCCGAACTCTCAGTTGATGATAACCGGACCTCAAATCAATTTTTGAGTAATAGCTTGATCCCTGAAGTTGATCAAATAAGTCATCAATACGAGGCAAAGGGTATCGGTTCTTGACTGTGACCTTGTTCAACTCTCTGTAGTCAATGCACATTCGAAAAGTACCATCTTTCTTCTTAACAAAAAGTACAGATGCTCCCCACGGTGATGAGCTCGGTCCAATAAATCCTTTATCCAATAGCTCCTGAAGTTGTGTAGATAGTTCCTGCAGTTCGTTTGGTGCTAACCGATAAGGTGCTCTCGCAATTGGAGCTGCTCCGGGAGTCAAATCGATCTGAAATTCAACCTGACGATGAGGTGGTAGTCCAGGCAGATCCTCTGGAAACACCTCTGGAAAGTCACGAACTACCGGGATATTCTCTATCTTCTTCTCTTCTTGTTGTCTATCGGTCACAAGGGCTAATATGGCTAAGTGACCCTTGCGTAGCCACTTCTGCGCTTTCATAAAAGATATGATGCCTATCACTGTACCACTTTTCTCGCCCTTAACTGAGAGAATCTCTCCCTCCTTTAGAGGAATGCGAATAACCTTCTCATGGCATATGACTTCTGCCTGCTTCTCAGACAGCCAATCCATACCCACGACCACGTCAAAACTCCCAAGTGTAATAGGCATGAGATCGATATCAAAGGTATGACCAGCGAGTTCTATCTTACAACCCTTAAGGATATGCGTAACGGAGATTTGCTTACCATCAGCTAATTCTACGGTATACTTAGAGTCCAACGCAGAAGGCATATCACTTAGGAGACTACAGAATATAGTAGAAATAAAACTCCTATCGGCTCCAGTATCAAACAGTACAGAAGCAAAACGACCATTAATAGGAAATTTACCAGTAACCGTAGTAGGATCGTTTAGAGCCTCACCTGATCCCATGACAAAGGCTCTCCCTTTTGCTCCACCATTGTCGCCACCATTATTGTCACCATTGCCCTCATTATTGTTATTACCACCATTTCCATTGCCATTACCATTTCTTTTTAATTGAGGGCAATTTCTCTTGTAATGCCCCTCTTTTCCACATTCAAAGCAACCCTTTGGCGTTTCATGGGGCCGCTGGGACTGCTGAGGCTACTGGGGCTTCTTCATCAACTCCCCACGACAATCCTTTGCCACGTGTCCAACCTTCCCACAACGCTGGTATCGAAAGCTATCACACCTGCCAGTGTGGTGATAGTTGCATCGGTTGCATTTGGGGCTTTTCCCCGCATAACCACCGGGTCCTTGAGTTGGGGCAGACGATTGGTTGAAGTTGCGGTTGTTATCAAACCTCCTTTGTTGCTGTTGTTGTTGAGGCTGTTGTTGCTGAGGTTGACTACCAGACGTCGATCCCTTGCTGGCATTACTTTCCCACTTGCGTTTATTGTCAGGCATGCTTGTCACAGTGCCCCGCTTAGGTAACTTCCCTTGCTCCACTGCTTGATCGGTGAGTTTATGAGCCAATCGAATGACCTGTTGAATAGTAGGGAGATTTGCAGCGTCACCATACTTTGAATTTCCGGCACCAACCCACGTAAGTAGAGCTCAATTCGTCGGCTCGGCGGGTTAACCATGCCAGGACAGAGTGTAGCCAGCTCATGAGACCTAGTAGTGTAAGCTTCAATGTCAGATCCTTCCATCGAATTCATCCCATGGCAGCGCGTTTGCCATCGCCTGACCAAGCATCTGCACTTGCGCATTCCACCACGTGAGTGCTGCACCCTCAAGTGTCCCCGTGGCGAATTTCACCTGGTCCACCGCTGGACAGTTGCATTTGGCGAAGACTGATTTAGTCTTCTCGAACCACCTCACGAGCCCTACAGCTCCCTCAGATCCACTGTAGGTATGGGGCTTGCAATCCATAAATGCCTTGTAAGTACACCCAGGTGGTCCTGTATTCACATGACAGAGTATTTAAACCGAACCGAATGAATTTATCACTTAACGGAATATTTGCGTAATCGATGACTAAAGTCACCGTTTACCTCCAAACTGAGCGGGTTGAGTGTTGAATGCCGCCTGCACATGCTGATTAATCAGGGCAGCTAATTCAGCTGGGGTCATGTTCACGGTGCCGGCGCCACGTCCACCGCCACGCCCACGGCTACGTCCACGTCCACTGCCTCGGCCGTCCATATTTCACATTACATTTACAAACACAATAATGAGTAACATCCAACATATTAATCTCATTGAAGTATGGTAAATAATAAGAAATAATGTACCGCCACAACCACAACATTTATAACCAAAATAATAACTTATCATAAATAAATTGTAAGTAACTCACAAAATATCCAATCAATGTCAAAATTTCAAGTTTTCAGTTGTGTGGGAAACAACCCTTCCCACATAGGTTTTAAAAAAACGCTATGCAGTCTAGATCATATAAATAGAAAAGAATCAATCAAACAAATCCGATCCATCACTATCTCCCCCGTCTGGGGCTTCTTCGGGCTCTTCCTCAGGGTCTTCATCAACATCTTCTGCTGGTGCAGGATGGTCCACAATCTGTAGTGCTGCAAACTGTTCCTCCAATCCGGTCAACCTATCCTCCACACCTACATTATGAAGCTCCTGCTCGTCCATACGCTCCACAAGCTGCATCACAGTACCAGTCAGGGTATGATGTCCAGTAATAGCCATCGAGAGTCGGTCCTGGAGTGTCTCCACTAGTAGGCGTAGCTGGCGCACTTTATATGCTAACGTGGAGTTCTCGTCAGTGAGTACTCTGATACGCCGACGCTCAGTGTCAAGAGTCGCAACTAAAGCTGCCACAGCCTGCTCGAGAGGAACATCAAGTGAGGGAAGAGCAGGTGTCGTAGAGGCAGTAGCTGACCTGGTCCTAGGTCCAGTAGTAGCAGGGCCTGGGACCCGCTCCCTGTAAACCATACGGTTCACATAGGTAGCATAGTATCTCCAATCTCGAGGATGATCGAGCTCGGGTTACACAAATGGCTGGTCCAAATCTATCTCTCTAGATGGGTAAGGATACCGCGGCCAGTCGGGTTCTCGATGAGGTACAGGAGGAGAAGGAGGGGATTCAGAACGCGCAGGTCTTTTACCCAAAACCCGTGATGATGATGCCATGCTGCAGTGCACGTGATGCGTAAGCCAATGAGTATACAGTAAGAGAATAAGCAAAGAGTAACTAACTAACTGTGTGCGGTTATAGACTAGTGTGTATGCAACCTAGTTCCCTATAACCAATGGCTCTGATACCAATCTGTCATACCCTCAAAATCCACGTGCGGAGTTTTACCGCGAGGCGTGTGAACAAACCAGGATCACAGTCACTAGTTACTCAGAACGACACTATATGCCACATTTAAAAATAAACCAATCACAAGTTCAAGTTTTAAAACCATGCGGAAGCGTTTTGTAAATAAGACAAACCCAAAGTATGTAAATATAAAATTTGGCAAAACACGCCCCAACCCATTATTTAAATCTCATAAATAAAAGTTCAAATGTCATGACTTAAGATGAAGTCTTAGAATGCATGCTGGACCCGTGTTGTGCTCCTATGGCAACCTGAATTAACGACCTGAGAATAGCATACTAAAAATGTCAACACAATGGTCGGTGAGTTCAAGAGTTTGCTTTTAACATAAACAATAATAATTTGCATAACATAAGAAGTGCATTGAAATAGATAGCTAGTCTATATTCATAAGTAATAACAATAGTGATTTCGCGATCGAAGCTGACTGTGTTGCGTTTGTTGCCTCCCGTCACGACTTACCAGGTCGTAACGATGTTTGTGTTTAGGACAATATTGCACCCTTTTGACCTCGAGTCGCACAGGTGGGGCTTGTCAAACCCAGTAGTACTACCCAAGATTTCCCGCTAGTTACCATTATTAACGATCCGAAAGTGTGAGGACTTTCAAGGTATTATACACCATGTTAAAACATACACAACTTATAATAATAATATAACGTTTGTGAACAAGTATGCTACCTCCCCCATAAGAGAGTTTATAAAATAATAGGGCATGAACTCACCTGATGTGCAAGGATAATGACAAGAGAGAACTGATGATGGATGGAAAGACAACCCTTCAAATGTTACCTAGAACACGCAAGTACATAAGTACGTGTGCATAGAAAACTTAACAACCCTAGGTGCTCAATAAACACATTGACCCAAGGCTTTGGAAAACAAGACTCATTTAACCTAGTTGACCCGTTTGACCCGTTGGTGACATATTAATTGAAATCTCGTTTAATCAAGCGTATCAACTTATCATACATGATTATCAAACAAAGTATTCACGCATATCACATCATCAACCCAAGTTCAACCTAGATCATCATACAACTTATGAGAATCTCAAACAATCAACATGCTCAACACAATCATAAATATATCACAACTAATAATTCATTCATGAAGTCTAATCATGCACAACATGCCATGTGAAGCCACTCACGACTTCACACCCTAAACCTTTCCAATCCTACTAAGTAGGGGCCTCAGATTCGCACGCGTGTATGACAATCATAATCATATAAATCAACAAGATTCATTCCAACTAACAAACACAACAATGATTAATTCCAATCCCAAACATGATTTCCTAATCACTAGCCATAATTCATCATCATGTATAATCACCAAGAACCTACATTCTTTAAATGATCAATCAAGCAACCATACAACCCAAGTAACACATTCCACCACATTAGACATCATCCATAAGCATTCTAACATGACCCTTACAACATAAACATGCTCACATCATCATATCCAATGATCTTCAAAAATGAAGTTTCCCTTTTTAGAAGGTAACACCCAAAAGCAATCTAACATCCAATTCCTTCATAGTTTCATCAATTTTATAACTAATCAAGTCCATAACATTCATCCTAACATGATAATCATCACTAATTCATCAAAATTCCCAATCATCATGCATAAAAGTTTCCACTTATAGTAAGGTATGAACAAACCCTAGATTTCATGACTTTTCTTGCACAATTCATATAAACCAACATCCAAGCAATGTATCCAACATCATACAATCATCAAATCATGAATTCCAAGAACAAAAAGTTTCCTCTTAAGGCAATGTGTGAACAATGTGATCAAACCATGGAATTCTTGCATAATCAACATAATCTAACATTCATACAATCTAACCAACATCAAATTAACATCTAACAATCATCAATTTCACTTTTTCATTATCAATTTCGAATTAGGGTTCTTCAAGAACAAAAACCATGAAAAACTAATCAAAACTAACCTTTAGATGTGCTTAGATGATGATTAACACTTGCTAACACTTGGAACTAATCAAAATCGAATTGTTCTTGCTTGTTCTTGATCAAAATCGAATGGATGAAGGTGTTGGGAGGGGGTTACGGCCGCAAATGGGGAATGGGGGCTAGGGTTGGGTTAAATTTGTTTAAATATGGTAACTTTTTATTTCAATCCAATTACAAAATAAACCCCATTGTTTATATTTTATAAAAACCAATCTTTTTAACACTTTTTAAAAGGTTTTAACTACAAAATATAAACATTACTAATCAACAATAACAATCATATACATTTACAACTAACAGCAAAACATATGAGATCATAGTTACACGTTGTCACGTTATCAAGTAAAATTCACAAACAATAACTTAAAATGCATGAATCACATAACCACAACTAATAATCAACATTATTCATTAGGTTATCATTTGTTTACCATAGATAATTGTTATTAAGTCACCAACGTTCAACGACAACTAGTGTGTGCTCACGACACGTGTATACAAGACCTAACGGAACTAACGGAGTTTGGTAACGGAAAATTACCGGATGTCACAGAATGCTTAGGTATAAAATTTAAAATAAAGGCAAAATGAGTAGATATCAATTTGAAAAAAAGAGAGAGAAAGTGTTGCGGTTAGTTTCAAAAAATCCTTAGAGTTTTAAATGTTAAATTGTAAAAAAATAATGGGGATTTTAATAATCCCAACTTTCGTTTATTGGCCGGGATTAATCTCAACTCAATAAATATTTACAGACACCCTAAATTTTAAGATTATTTTCCTCCAACAATCCCTTACTAACTGAGAGTTAACCCCCGTTAGTTTTTTTGATTATACGGGGCCAACTTTAAGTCATTTTTTAACTCCGCCACCGCCAAGCCTCCAACATGTCCCTTTTTTTATGTCTAGCCTCCATTATTATCTGAAATCTATATCTAACGAGTCAAATGGTGCATATTAGGAGGTGAAGATTGAAGTGTTTCAGGGTGCATATTTTTCAGATTGACGAAGCTAATGGTTGATTTCAACTTTCTATTTAGTGTTTTGGTCATATAAGTAGTCCATATTATAAAAAAAAACGGTGTTAACTCTCAGTTAGTAAGAGATCATTCTAGGAAAATAAGCTCAAACTTGAGAGTGACGGTAAATATGTTTTGAGTTGAGATTAATCTCGACTAATAATTGAAAGTTGAGATTATTAAAATTTAATAATCTAAAAAAATAAAGTAGGGTATTTATTAGTTTGGATTAAAAAAATTATTATGATAACATTGAAAAATCTACACCTTCACTACTCATAATTAGTCTATTTATTATATATAGTGATGCGGTGGGTGTTATCGGGCCTCTTTTCATACATGTCTTAAACGTTGATATATTTGAGTATTATAATTATTATAACTATGTAAATATTTAGTGATTGTATACTTAAGTGTTTAAATAAATTAATATTTAAACCGAATAGTATTAAGCTATACAAATATAAAGGGTATTAGATTTTAATAATCTTAACTTTATTTTTTTGGTTGAAATTAATCTTTAGTTAGAAAATATCTACAAACACTTTCAACTTTAAACTTATTTTTCTCTAACGATTCATTACTAACTCAGAGTTAACGTCATTAGTTTTTTGATCATGTTGACTCCTGATGTGGCCAAAACACTAAACAGAAAGTTAAAATCTACCATCAGATCCGTCAATATGAAACTTTTGCACCCTGAAATCCGTCAATCTCCGCCTCCTGATCTGAATCACTTGAGTCGTTAGAGGTAGATTTCAAGTGACAATGGATGCTAGACACCGAAAAACAAACCTGATTGAGGATGGGCGATGGCAAAGCTAAAGAATGGCTTAAAGTTGGTTTATTTCATCAAAAAAACTAACGGATGTTAACTCTCCAGTTAGTAAGGGATCGATGGAGAAAAATAAATTTAAAGTTTGAAGTGTTTATAAACTATTCCTGAATTAGGATTAATCATATTTAACAAATGAGAGTTGAGATTATTAAATTTCAATAACCCATATATAAATAATAAATGTATATATATCTTAATATTAATTTAAAATATTATAAACAAGATAATACTTAAAATAAAAATATATTAACTAATTTATTAATTGGAAGAAACTTATTAAATATGGGCAAATAAGAAACTATTGTATATGGCACTTGTACATTATGTATAAAAAGTTATATTAGGTGTTTTAAGTTTTAAGTAAAATTACAAATGTGTCCTTATCAATGCTTTATATATAGTATAGATAATATATATATATATATAAATTATTATCATTAAATTATTATAAAAGTATTTAGTAATTATATAGTTAAGTGTTAAGAGCCCTTGTTCAATTGTTTTGAGAGTAGGCACCCGACGTATTTTCAAAGTGGAGGTCATAGGTTCGAGTCTCACTTACAGTGGGCCTTTGAGTGGTTGGTTTCCCCTAGAATGGTGGAGGTCACCAACGCTGTTTGTGTTCGCGGACGTGGGTGGTATTTCGCCAATGGGTTTACCTGGGTGACCGGGCTTAAAAGTATTTGTTGGCCGTTAAAAAAATTATATAGTTTAGTATTCAAATAAAATAATACTTATTTATAAATTTATTATTATTATTATTATTATTATTATTATTATTATTATTATTATTATTATTATTATTATTATTATTATTATTATTATTATAAAAGTATTTAGTTATTATATAGTTAAGTATTTAAATAAGATAATACTTATTAATAAATTTAAGGGTTATTGGATTTTAATAATCCAACTTTCGTTTATTGGTCGGGATTAATCCTAACGCAATAAATGTTTACAGACACTCCCAACTTTAAACTTATTTTTCTTTAACGATCCCTTAGTAACTGAGAGTTAACACCGTTAGTTTTTCGAAGACGTGGGCTGTTTATATGGCCAAAACACTAAGTCGAAAGTTGAAATCAACCATTTGGTCCTTCAATCTGAAACTTCTGCAACCTTAAAACCGTCAATATGTACCTTTTGATCTGAACGACTTGACTCATTCGAGGTCGATTTCAGGTGACGTTAGAGGCTACACATCGAAAAATGGACTTGATGGAGGTTGGGCGGCGACAAAGTTGAAAAATGACTCATTGTTGGCCCATTTCATCAAAAAAACTAACAAAGATTAACACTCAGTTAGTAAGGAATCGTTGTATGAAAATAAGTTCAATTTTAGGAGTGTATTTGAACATTTGTTGAGTTGGGATTATCCCGGCTACTAAATAAACATTGGGATTATTAAAATCCAATAACCCTAAATTTAAATATAAATTTAAAGTAATATTAATAATATAATATATAATATAATGAACTAAATAATCTTACATTATGATTAATAATATGTATAAATTAGAATAAATTTATTAAATGAAGGATAAAATAGTAATGATTGCATAGAATACTTATAGCGGATGCTTAAGAAGTTGTATTATATGTTTTAATTTTTTTTATAAAATTATATTTGTGTCCAAAATTTTTGCTTTATATAGTAATATAGATAACCCATGATTTTAGATAAATACACCCTAACCTCTAATCGAATTGATTATATGAATAAATTTATTTGTTTCATCTCTTTCTGTAAATTATATAAGAGTTATTGGATTTTAATAATCATAAATTTTTATTTATTGGCCGAGATTAATTTCAACTCAGAAAATATTAAACAGACACTCCCAACATTAAGCTTATTTTTCTTCAACGATCCCTTACTAACTGATAGTTAATAGCATTTAGTCAAACTGACGAAATTGTGCCAACTTTGAGTTAGTTTTCAACTCCGCCGTCGTCCAGCCCCAATCATGTCCATTTTTCTGTATCTAGCTTTCATCGTCACCTAAAATCTATCTCAAACGAGTCAATTGGTTTAGATCAGGAGGCGATGAATGAAGGGTTTTATAGTGCAGAAATTTTAGATTGACGGACCAGATGGTTGATTTCAACTTTCTGCTTAGTGTTTTGGTCATATAAACAGTCCACGTCAAGAAAAAACTAACGGTGTTAAATCTCAATTAGTAAGGATCATTGAATGAAAATAAGCTCAAAGTTGAGAGTGTTTGTAAAAATTTTCTGAATTGGGATTAATCTCGGATAATAAATAAAATTTAAGATTATTAAAATCTAATAACCGATAATATAATTGGTTTTTATCAAAAATTTTAAGCCGGAACTACATGATCTGAGACATCTAGATGAAAAAAAAAACAAAAAAATAAAAGAGCACACAATAAGATTTTTTTTTATTTTAAACAATAAACTCTGATTTATACCTTTTTATTACGTAAACAAACAAATAAAATGATAAGAGTATCATAAAATAAAGAGTTAATTATGGTTTTCGTTCATGTGGTTTAACAAAATGATTCTAGATTTTTTCATGTATAATTAGATGAATAATAAACATCCGCAATCTCAAAAAAACAAAAAAGTTTAATTCAAAAGTATAAAACAATATATAGAACCAAGGAAAAAAGTAGGATGGTACCCAGGACAAAAAAATTAAATTTAAACTGAGGTTTTCACTAAATCACATAAAAATTACCATGCTTTAGTCTAAAATAAATAACACTTATATTAGTTATTATAAAAATTTGGGTGAGTAGGTGCCCATAGTCCGCATTATTTTTCATGTATAATTAGAAAAGTTAGACACGCCTTTAGTTTATACTAAATAAATATAGGGGTTTGATGGTAATTGCACCTAATTATTAGGTCAACCAACAAGTAGAGTTCCCAACTACAAACATAGTCTAAAGTCTAAACCACTTGAGAGAAATTTGTGTTTTGTGGTTAAACACCTTTTTTCAACTTTAAACTTATTACTCTTTCCTGTTTCCTTTTTTATATCAACCATAAACAAATAAAACCACTATTACTTTTTCACTAGTGTTTTCTTATAAATGAAATAAGATTCAAAAAACTCGTGTATTATACGAGTTGAAGAATAAAAAAATTACTAATCATAAATATGTATATATATTTTTAAGTAATTACTTAAATGACTTATTATATATAAAACTATTTTAAAATGTATGATAAATGAGAAGTGAATTGAACAATACTGAATTATTTCTGTAAATAGAAAAAAATTGAAACAATAGTCATAAAGTGTGAATAAATTAGTGTCTTAATTACTAATTGTCATAAATAAAGTGAAAGTCTTGAGAGGAAAAATAAAAATTTTGGTAGGCTAGAATTGTAACAACTGACATCTTGAGATACTGTTTTATAAAAATAGTAAGATTCTATTATACTTTAAAGTTAAAACAAACCTGTCAACTATATAAATATATTTTACAATTACGTAACAAATATTGTGTAAGATCACGTTATGTTGTAGAATAATAATAATTATTCTTATAAGTAAAACTAAATTAATTGAATTCGAACTTAAGACGTAAGACTCGTGCAAAACAAACTCTAACTTTCTTAATCTAATCAAGCTAGACCTCGGTGAAAATATATAGACAAAAAATAGTTTTTTTCTGAACCGCAAAAAAAATATAGTCAATTCAGTGATAGGCATACGCTTCGAATGAGATTTTACTCAACACGTTTGTTTTAGTGATCATAGATATGTGATTGTATTAACTTTAGACATATATATTATTCATAAATAAATAAATTGGAAGAGAATAGAAACCCAAACCTAGTGGTTCACCCACCATAGAACATCCACATCAAAAACCAAAGGAAAGGGGCTTTGAGGAATCTTCTCATTTTCAAACACTTCAACATCTTATCTATGTCCTCTATTTTGTTTTCTAAACATAATAAACACATTACTCTATTTTCATATATTTAATAATCCTATTTCTTATTATGAATCCATAATCATTTCATTTGTTAACCTAATCGAAAACTATCAATTCTTTTATTTAAAAATTAACAAATAAATTTCCAAAATGAATATCATGAGCCATATAAATAGTTTGATTTAAGATGTAAATCAACCACTTTACAAAACCAACACAACAACTAACAAAACATGTTTCAGTTTTTCAGTTACAAACTCATCACCTTCCTCATAACTATCACTCTCCTCTTCCATCTCTTTCCCGCCAGAACCACCCCCGGTGATTTCATCGCGGGCGACCTCTCACCGAACGCCACGTGGACCAACTTCCTCCACTTCATCGGCGCGGGCAAGGGCGCCACGGTCTCCGGCATCTCTGAGCTCAAAAACTACCTCCACCGCTTTGGATACCTCCAGCTCCCCGACAACGTTGCCAAAAACTTCACAGACATATTCGACGACACCTTCGAATACGCGGTCTTAAACTACCAAAAAAACTTCGGATTAACCGCCACCGGAAGACTCGATCCCCTCACCATCACACAAATTATGTCTCCACGTTGTGGCGTTAGCGATACCGTAAAAACAACAAACTCGAAGGATGAAAACAACAACAGTAATGATAATAATAATAATTTCCACGTCAGCAAACACTATGCGTACTTTTACGGACAGCCACGGTGGGGGAAACCGGCGCACCGGACGCTAACGTACGCCTTTTCCGGCGATCACATGATCGATTACCTGGAGTCCTCCGACGTACGGAGCGCTTTCCGGCGGTCGTTTTCGCGGTGGTCGGCGGTGATTCCGGTGAACTTCACGGAATCAAAGGATTATTCATCCGCGGATATTAAGATCGGATTCTACAGAGGCGATCACGGCGACGGTGAGGCGTTCGACGGCGTATTGGGGGTGTTGGCTCACGCTTTTTCGCCGGAGAACGGTCGGCTCCATCTGGACGAAGCTGAAACGTGGGCCGTTGATTTCGGGTCGAGTGGATCGAAGGTGGCCGTTGATTTGGAATCGGTTGCGACCCATGAAATCGGGCATATACTCGGGTTGGCCCATTCATCGGTCAAAGAGGCCATTATGTACCCGAGTTTGAGTCCGAGGACGAAGAAAGTGGATCTTAAGGTTGATGACGTGGAGGGGATCCAGGCGCTATACGGGTCCAACCCGAATTTTCGTTATAATTCGTTGATGGAGTCGGATATATCGTCGGGTCGGGTCGGGAGAAGTCCGGTGAAGTGGTTGACTTGTGTAGTGATAGTTGTAGTTGGTAGGTTATTACTTTGACACAATAGTTTTTTTTATTTATTTTTTTTTTTTTTGTTTTAAGATAGTTTTATGATATTATCACACTTTTGATTGTTTTTTTTTTAATTTATTGTAAAAAATTATACGTCTTTTGTTTTATGAAAATGGAAGATTAGTTTACTTCTTCACATATTTTTAATGTTAAAATTTTATAAATATTCAAGTTGGTAGATGTCATGTACGTATATGATATGTTGTGTGTGGTATTAGTTTATCATACAATCATACATATACCAACGTAGTATGTTTGGTTTCAAAAATGAGAGGTGGTATACTATTTACTAACGTTGAGCAAAAACTAAAAAACTAAAATATGTAAATGCTACAACTATTATTATGTATTTTTGAAACCTATATTTTATTTATTGTGATGTCGAAATCTCATCCTTTAACTTTACTAAATATAGGTGAACGCCACAACTTAATTTTATGTATTTATGAAGCGTATATAATATATTTTGTGCTGTCCAAATCTCATCCTCTAACTTATTTAATACTGATATTGGTTTATTTGATGGTTTGCCGTGCCTTGGAAGTTTTTGTGTGGAAATTAGCTTTTTTGTAAATATTTGTATGATTACTACTAAGTTTGAGATTCTATACACCCTTTGTTTTTATGTAATTTCTTTAGTTTTTTTAATCTTCTTTTATTATTTCTTATTGTGGCCCATTCATTATCTATTGTTTTCAAAACCGGACATGACCAGTTGAACCGGAAACTAATCATAGAGCCGGTCTAGTTATGTGTATTTTGATCGTTTTTATTTGAACCGGTTTGTTACCGGTCGAACCGGGCTCCAGATTTCAAAACCATTTTTATTTTTTATTTTTACTTTCTAAATCTATTTTTTTTTTAATTAATTTGGTAATCTATGATACATATATCATATTAGTTATTTACGTGTTCATATTGTGTTGAAAATATAAATTCACCCTAAAACATATATTATTTTCATATTGTGGTTCTTTATATATATGAAGAATATAAATTATTTATATATGAAGCATCCGGTTCCACTAATTTAACTTGTCCGACCAGTGAACCGCTATAGCGAATGTTTCGTTTATGATAGTTGATTGGTAAATTTTGATTTATTATAGATATGTTACCTCCTTCAAATGAGTTAAATTGAGTGGTGAAGTGTATCGATAATTCTCTCCTATAAAAGTTGTATGAGTTCAATTTTTTTAAAGTAAAAATTGAGTAGGTAGTATTCAAAAGTAAAAAATATTGTTTAAAAAAAAACGTAAATACATAAAATCTCATTAATTGTTTTATTTAAAAGTTCTATTAATATTAGAATTAAATCTTTTATTCTTTTTGGCTACAAGTTATTGTGAATTTTAAAACTCCTTGTTATGACCTAAAAAGGTAATTTTGCTGGTTTAGTTTTAAGTTCATTTGTATTAAATTATTTTCTTTTAGACGTGACATTAATTATAACTCCATCACACTTAAGTGTGAAGTCTAATCTTTAGATATTGAGATGTTATCTCATACACGTCGTGATAACTGTTTTCTTACCCGCAAATATCACACTTTAGTAAGCTGTATTTTGAGTAACTGCAGTCTAGCTTTAGGAAAAACAATCACCAAAAATTAAGTTTAATACAGTACATATTATAAAGTTCATCCAAGAATTGAATGACTAGTTCGAGATATCATAAATGTAATAACTTTGTTATAAAAGGATAGTGTCACAAGATAAGTGATCGACAATAGTGACCAAAATACACTCACTAAACCCATTTAATTTTTCTATGATATCAATATCATTGCTTATAATTAGAACCGTCAAACCTTGTAAGAGATTATAATACATAAAAATATGAAAAAAAATACAAGCTTATGAAAAAAATAAAAAATATTTAGTTATATATACAAGCTAGCAATTGTCAATAAAAATACCAGTGTCACTTAAAGCTAACAGATCACACAGACAACGAAGACCAGATAAAGAAATTTTTGGACGATTATGGTTCTTGGGTGGTAAAGCAAGAAGAAATCAAAGATGAGGCATCAACTCTTTTAAAGGTGGTCTTTGGGAGTTTACCAAGTTATTATGATGTCATTATAGTTTACTGAATTATTATTTATCTATTTATCCAGTATGTTCTACTTCTCATAAGAAATATGTTAAAACGTATTAGAAGAAGGTATTAGTTTGGGGGCATCTATTTATCCAGTATGTTCTAGTTCTCATAAGAAATATGTTAGAAGGTATTGTGCAAGATGCCGAAATGCTCAATAAGATAGAAAATGTGATAGGAGATGATGGTTATTAGAAATCAATTTATTTGAAAACCTTGGGACTCTATGGTTTATTTGGAAGGCGAAAACTGAGAAGATATTTGGTGATAACAATTGTACAAAAGATAGTTTCTGAAGAAATTAAGGCTTACTACTTTCTTATGGATCAAGAATAGGACTAATGGGTAAGATTTAGACTCGAATATGTGGTGTGCTTTTTTATATGTTTGCGTAAATTGGTTTGTTTTGTATTACCTCAAGTTACTTGCTAGAGCTTTCTTTGTTTGATACATGTTGCCGTTTCAAAAAAGATTTGAGATTGTTTTAAGAGGTTTATATTTATAACTTTGAGGTTGCTTGTTTTGTAGATTGGTGTTGTATATTTAGTTTATTATGTTCAGTAATTATTAAATTAATGGTATTTATTTAGAAAATGAATAAGAAGGTTATATTAAAAGAATTGAGTTTGACTAGTTTAGTCTGAGGTAGTGGATAATGTGTGTTTGGTAATATGAAGAAATATATTATAGAAGACCTCGTGATATGTCAATGTGCTATCGACTTATAGTTAAGCTTATGCGATTGTATACACTAACCTATGGAGCCTTTTTTGAATCATGATTTGGTCACAATTTTCAGGTTTTTTTTTTTTGAACGGTCAACGATTAATTTTTAAGCCCGGTCACCCGAGTAAACCTATTAGCGAAAAGCCACCCACGCTCGCGGACACAGACAGCGCTGGTGACCCGGCTCGCCCACCATTCCAAGGGAAACCCACCACCCAAAGGCCCACTGTGGTAAAACCTTTAGCCCACTTGGAGCATATTGCACCTAGTGAGACTCCAATCCATGACCTCTAGTTTGAAAAGTCATATGATGCCTCCTTCTAAACCAGTTGATCTAGGACTCATTGCCTTTCACATCGCTTATAATATGCAACTTATGATTTTGAACAAAGTAGTTGAATTTGTAAAATGAATCCTTTACAGAATCGCAAGCTATGTACATTATATTTTTTTTAAATGTGGGAGCTATTTTTGGGAATGTTTACAATCAAATGGACTGATGACGGATTAATCCTTTAAAGGTGGGAGGGGTGTCCGACACCACACTATAAATTTATTTAAAATTACTTCATAAAATTAAATAAATCACAAATTAAAATTAAAAACTATATTAAAATAAAAAGCCATAAAAATAAACAATTTATAAATATTATAACTAAAAATGTACAAGTCAAACTCCCAACCACGTATCCGGACAATTTGACGTTTGTGTTCAAGGACGTTCTTCAACATTGGCTCGGGAACATTGTCATGCGATTTAAGGAAAATCTCTATGTCCCGATCTAGCATTTCGCAAAGCAACGTCTCTCATTGTAAGTCGAGTAAGACCGGTTTAGATTCGGTTAGTTTCATACGAATCGCTTATCGTTCTCTTTTTTGCTCTATTTCTTTCTCACGCATCGCTTCTCATTCAATGTTGCTTTGCTCGAAGAAGACTCCCCTGTTGTTTTGCCTTTGCGTCTCGGGTCGGTCGGTGTGGCATTCTTGTTGAGGTCGGGGAGGGGGCTTATAACAGGCTCATTAGAGCTGACGTATTGGCTTGATTTCGAAGTTTTAGTCCTACTTGTAGTTTGAGTACCAAACTTCACAGCTATATCCATCACCGACTCCCATTTGGTGTTGTTTCTTACCACCTTTCACGCCACGATGCTTGTAAAGCCTTTTTTTCTCATAAACCTTTTTGTATTCGCTTAAGGCTTTAAGGACGATATCCTCCTCGTTGCTTCCACTCGTCTAACGATGTTGCTACATATTTAAAATCCATAGATTTTTTGTTAGAATCCATAGTGTATATTTTGAAAGAGTAGAAAAGAAGTGTTTGAGAATTATGTAAAAAATTTAAGTTATTAGTTAGTATTTATAGTGTTAGAATTTTTTTCTAAATAAGATATAGCTGTTTGGGGATGGGGTGGGGGTGGGGTAGCCAACGGCTATTTTTTTGACCGTTGGCCAATGGTCACAATCCTCTTGTGGTCCGACGCATACATGTCGTAAATTGGTGGGGAAATGCAGTGTGGGGGACCGTTGCGCACCGTTGTCCATTGCTATGGGAACGACCCTAAGTTCAATATTGCTACATAAGGATCATAATATAGAAGGGGCTAAAGGCCCAATGAGATTTGTTTTGCTAGTGTTGAGTCGGTCAAAATAACAAAAGGATAAACTTGTAGTTTTTTAAATGAACCGAACAAACATGAAGAAAACCTTGTTTTTGTTCGTTTATTAAGGAGACTAAATTGTTCATGAACTATTCATGAACACTTATCGAACGAGATTTATTTTTTGTGTTCTTTCATTAAGGAAATGAACTACCCACGAACACTTACCGAACATAAGTGAACACAAATAAAGACAAATGAAAATGTTCATGAACATAAACGAAAACTTGCCATACTTTAACATAGACTTAACCTAATAATCGAAACATACTTGATATAATTATCAAAAATATAATTAACAAAAAAAATAATGAAGTTTGTCTAGTTTTAGCATTAACTGAAGTTGAAAATAATTAAATGGATAATGTTGATAGAGACATATAGTATAACTAGGGTTTCATATATTTAAACATTAAAGCCAGTAAAATGAAAATATAAAATCTTAAATGAACAAGCACAAACGAACACATTATCGAATGTTTACGAACATAAACGAACAAACGCAATATATGTTCATGTTCGTTCGTTCAACTTAACAAATGGAATTTTCTTGTTCGTGTTCGTGTGTTATTAAATGAATGAACATGAACAAACTTTCCGTCGAACAGTTCACGAAATGTTCGCTGAACGTTTGGTTCGTTTACAGCCCTAGTTTTTTTTCTATGTGTCTTTTGGAGTAGTGTCTAATTGTGTTGATATTATGTATATATTAATGTACTATGTCGGTGTCTATAGTGTTTTTATTATTTTTTATTATCTTTTTTTTTCATTTTAAATAAAAGGACTTCATAATATGATTCAAGTGAAGGCTTAGATGAGTTGGTAGCAATCTTCAATTTGAAAATGCACAGTTGGAAACCCAACTGCAGCTCTTTTTTGTTTCCTTTTTTTGTGTTTGGTTTAATTAATAATATAATAATATGACATGTTATTATATATATGTTAAATTTTGGAAAGTAAATGAACAAATATTATTGTCTTTTATTGTACATGTTTATTGTTTGAAAAAACGAATCGGGTTGAATATAATACGTTTCAATTGACATATAAAAAAGTTTCGACATAAATTTAGTTGGGAAACGAGTTAGGTTAAATATAATATATTTCATTCGACGATATAAAATACGTTTCTATGTAAATTTAACTTAAAAACGAGTCGGGCATTTTTGTAATATATACTCTATCACATCGCATAGGACATCAATACACGTGTTTTTTTTTACTTTTTTGAGTTGGTTTACGTTTAAACATAAATTTGTTTGGAAAATAGTTGGGTCAAATATAACATGTTTTCATTCAATAGTAAAAATTCAAGTTACTCTATGGTTTGACACAAATTTAGTTGGGAAACGAGTCGGCCAATCGTAATCTATACTTTATCACGCCACAAACGCCACGCAATGCGCGGCGGGTAAAAACCTAGTTATATATAAATGTATAAGGTTTTTGTTATCTTCATGAGTTTGTAAGTTCTTTAAGTTTATCAATTAGAGAAAAAGCCATAGTGGGACTGTTCACCCCCACAAAATCTTTATGTTCGTTTGTGTGATTATTAGTTGTTTCTCCAATAATTGGTATCAAAGCTTGAATGGTTTTGGGCTCTTGGAGGAGTAGCTCAAGGTTAAAAGGGGTGACTAATCCCTAAACGTTTTTCAAACAGATTCAAGGTGTGAAGCCAAGAATTGATTAGGGCTACACAAAACCTCTCGAATGAAGCATGGATAAACAGCCAATGAACACTTTTCTAACTACAGCAGGAAGAAAAAGAAGGGTGTTATGGCAGGAGTTAAGGGACCAAGTAATCCTTTGCACCAACAGATTGTCGTTCAGCCAAAAGAACCGAACACATTCTCCTTGATGCGTCCAAAACTAATAGAGTAAAACTACAATATATGGGTTGTTAGCCGCACTTCAGTTGAGCTAACAACACATGGTTGCGTACCTCCCATGGTTGTGCACCTTCTTTCATTTTGCTTGCAAGACTTTTATTCATTCATTACGGTCAACTTCTCGTTATCTTTATCTTTCACTTTCATTACGTAATACTTTACTTATAGTAATACATAACATACCAAGCAAAGGTTAATCAATTATCATTCACCAAAAGGAACATAACAAGTCTTAACAAAACGTCCTGGGCACAACGCTTAGCTAAACGGAAACTAACTTAACCAAACAGGTCATGCGAAAAGTATCTTATTCGCGTGATATTCTAAGCGAGAACTACCAATCGCGCGAGAACTATTCAAATTTGAAATCCTTGTAGTACAAGTCATCTTATTCGCACGAGAAGCTGATATCTCGTGCGAAAACTTGTAGTTTTTCCCGCCAAAACACAACCTAACCTATCTAAGGCTGAAATCGCATAAACAACATCATAAGCACCTCACTAAAAGCACAAACAAACCGGTTAGTATGCATAATAGCCCCAAAACATTTTAGAAACTTGAAAAAAGGGACTAGAAATTCACTTCTTGAAGATTCCAACACCAAACCGACTTCCCCGAGAGCTTTTCTAACAAACACTACTTTTCATTTTCCGTTTCTAATTTCTCGACTTTCTCTCTTTACAGCAGCAAGTTTTTGCGTGGTAACTAAGGCAAATGTGTGTTCTTCACTTTTATAAAGTTCAGATCTTTTCCCAAGGTTCTCGCGCGATAACTTCCATTCATGTGAGAACTCATTCAGTTCACGCGAGAACTTCAGCCTTCTTCGATCCTTTGGAAATTTCGGAATGTTACACAATTTTTTTAATTGCTCCATGTTAAGTTATGTATCAAACTTAAAATATAAAATCTTTAATTCAAACAATGTCAAGGTCCACGTGTATGATTTCTTTTACTTAACGATTGAATTAATTTGTGGATGTATTAGTTGTGTTCAAAACAAGTTCACTAATGCAGTTTTCACAAGATGATTTGTTAATTGAATTACTTGTTTAATTTGAACACAAATCATCAAACATGAGAATTGAAATCACAAGCAATTAGGTTTAAGGGCACAACATCACCACCACATATTTCGTACGGGAATAAAAAAAAGAACCCATCTATCATGGATATAAAGAAAAGCATCGATGGCAGCTGCAAAGGGAATACGCATAAGAAGAAAAAGAAAACATATTATAACTAGATAACCGCTTGGAATGCAAACATTGAACATCATGGGGGCAAGAGCAACTACAAAAGTAGAAAACCCAAAACAATTTGTGAATGATGTTATTTCAAAAAAAAATCCCCACCAACCCCAGATCTAGGACCATAATGGCTCTCATATATGGCCTGCACATCATCATCGAGAACCCAGAACCATTAAACGACAGCTGACACACATGGCACGCAGAGGTCACTTATGGTGGTTCTCAAGACGGAGGTAAGTGGCAGCGGTGAAAGGAGTCGTTGGGTGACCATCGGTGTTTGCCGCGACACAGACGCCACCTAAAGTGGCACACACAGACCAACGGCGGAGTCTATCCTGACCTTCTTAGATGGTCGGACGGTGAGAAGAACTAGACACGTCACCATGACCACATACCCCAATCAAGAACCAAAAAACATTTGCCATCACGTCAAACGACAAGGAAATTCAGAACACCACCGTCACCACTTCCCATTACCAAGGCCACCACCATCTACACCAAATCCGAGAAATAAAGGAAGGAGCCATGCACCGGCGGTAACACACAAGGACGATGGCAGCACCACTAATAGCGACTGGTACGTCGCCGCCTAAACCCTAAACGATGACCAACTTACGCTCTCTAAAAATCCAATATGCATAAGGGACTTGTAAATGGTGGGAACCAAGGGGAGAACGTCTAGTCGGAGGCGATGGTGGAAATCAAGGGGCGAACGTTCAGCCGGAGAAGGTGGCCGAAAGGAAACCTCCACCAGCTACAGGTCTCTCACACACAATCTCTCTCCAAAACAAAAACCCCAAGACAAATGAACAAATAAAGGAAACAAAACCCCTTAAAAGGGCAAAACAAAGCATGCAATGCGTACTTGTTCCTCGTGCATAAAAACCACAAAAGTACTGTTATCACCTTGCTTTATTAATAGATAGGTTAGTTTTGGATTCAACTTTGGAGATTTTGAGTATGTTTAGAGAGTAATCATAAAGCAAAGAGCAAGATCGGGGAGCAAGGATTGATTCAAGCATTGAAGATCATTTGATTTCATTTCGTTTTCAATTATTTTTCTTTGTTTCATTGATTCTCTCGTTTATGTTATCAAAGTTTGAATCTTTATTATTGTTCTTAATATTTTTAAACGTTATGAGTAGCTAACTTTTTAGTATTACCTAGGTTGGGTTGAAAATTAATATGTTTTGATTAAATATTCGGTTTAGATTTCATATGTTCGTTTTATTAATCTTAGAACTTGATTCTTTTCCAATTAAATATTGATATGTATATTGTTTCATGCTTGAAAGTTATTGCCATGCTTGTGTATGTTTGATCTTGATAGATTACGTGACATCCAGATTAGGTTTTGTCTATTAAAATTTAATACTTTGTGTTTTTAATTTTAAGCTTTGTTTAAAGATAATCTTAAGAGTTTTGGCTGTGATATGATAGTATTTTAGTGTACTATCTTATCTAAAAGCTAGGGGTGATAGATATTGCTTAAAACCTTCTACCCATTGCTTGTTAGGTTTAGATTTCCCGAGAGCGTGTTTTACCTTTCATTCGTGGTGTTAGTGTTTTGGGATATTTAATTGGATTTAATTAAGTTGTCCTTTGTCTTAGGTTTGGACTTTGGATAATATAATCTTAAAGATAGTGTAGTAGAAAATCTTGGGGTGATCTTCAATTAGACATTTTAATAAACCTATCTAGTGTTTCACATGTATCTTTGGTTTTCTAAGAGAGTAGCACATAACTAGTAAACTCTAGATCCGTACTTTTAGAGGTCGTCATGCAAGTCATTGCCTTTGTTTCATTACATGTTAGTTGGATTACCACTTAGGTAGTTATTTCACATATTTGATCGTATTCAAGTTTCCAAGTTTGAATTCTTAATTTGTTTATTTCAATCGTCGCTTTTAGATTAATTAATTTTAGTTAAATTGTTTAATTTTGTTTATTAATATTAATTAATTATAATAATCTAATTAATTGGGTTAGAAGTCGATAGAGCATTAGTAACGAAAGCAGCCAAACATGTCTCTAGGGGTTCGATATCCAGACTTACCTAGACTTACTATATCACAACCGGTATACTTTTCGTTTGTGTGAAGTTTAGTTGAAATTTTCCATTTTAAAACTAATATGTGAAAAATATTTTGTTAATAAAATAGTATATATATTTTCAAACATCAATATAATCTTCTCATTGGTAGGTTAATTGCATTCTTTATTTACATTACTTGTAACCTAAACCTTGTTGGGCTCATTTGGTATTGATTTCATAGTTCACTGTGTTATTTAGTTACATATCCAAATAATAAATGATCAAAAATACTTTGATAGAATAAACATAATCAAGATATAACTAAACCCAATAGTTCTGACCCAAACAACATTGATTATATTTTTAAGCTACCTATTCTGACCCAAGCCGTATCTTTTCTTTTGTCAGGTATAACTTATAACATCTTAAAAGTATAATAAGTAGTAATTTGTAGATGTTAGAAACTTGAAATTATTAAAAATATAAAATTGTTAAAGGCGTATTGTACATGTCGTCGCTATACGGTGACATTTTGTTGCCCTGTAGGCGATCTTTCTTGTAGTGCAACTTGGTTTTTGAAGCGGGTTTAAGAATGTGTTTCATGTGATGGGCATCCCAAGTGGTAATTTTAACCATACGAAGTTCTACACATGTATACCTGATAGTTGCATTGTTCCTAGGACTTGCTTTGGGCCATGTGCAAGGTAATGGGTACCCAACGAGTATTAAACTAAGTACATGAAATGATTTCATAAACAGGTATGAGATTAAGATTATCGAGACAAGTCAAATGTTTTCAGTGATCAGGTTTGCCATCCCATTTGTCTATTAACTATCTTTTCATTCAGACTAATTTTCTTATTATAATATTCAAGTTTTATCATCTAAAAGTATTTTTTATTATCATTGAACCTGTTATTCTAAAATTATGAAGATTTGATACATGTTTCTTGATTTTTACTATGCATTGAATTTTCAATATATGCTACTAGTTATCATATATTTGACGATATATAAAAAATATTTTTGCGGTGGATTATGTAATATTGCTATGATGAACATGTCTTGTATGCTACATAAAACTATTTAGAGATTGTTTTAGAGACACACAAACCAAGCCATACGTGTGATGTGCTTGCTCATTGACGTTCAAGAGACATAGCTTTTCCTAGAACAACCCAAAAAACATAGCTAACTATATATGACATTGAACCGTTTATACATAGCTACATAAAACGATCTAAGGGCTACCCCACATGATTTTTTGAAGATACAAAGGTGATAATGAAAGATAATAAAGAAAGTCATATGCTAAATATGCAATGATAAAGAGAAAGATATGAAGAAGAAAACAAAAAGATAAGGGTGATAAGATTGCTTAAACAATAGGCCGGGATGACTTAGGGTGAACTACTTAATTATGACGAGTTGCCTTAAACATCCAAATATATGAAACAAATATACTTTTAAATTAAAGAACGGTTTTTGTTATAAGAAGGTTTTCTTGCTTTATGTGATATAACCATTTATGTTATTCAGCTCTATAACAAAAAATTATTTATGAAAAATGACAGTTATTTGTAGGGTACGAAAAATGATTGAGCATATGGATGAGCACAAAGACCAATTAACTGAATCATAACCGAAAAATCCCACAAAGCTTAATTAAAAAACTAAGAAACTGTTTAATAATGATTTTTTAGCTTTTTTGTTAACTGGTTTGTTGGTTTATATTTCGATTATACAAATCAATAAAACCAATTTACCCGAACCAAGCAGCTATGCTAATATGAAAACCGAACTAGACTTGTTCTATACAAAAGCCATATCGATGGTTGAAGTGAACCAATTACCACTAACCTTATTTTGTTGGTAATTGTATTAGCTAAGAGGCTTGATTCATTAATGAGATATGTAAACTTTCTATAAAAAAGCTAATCATTGACCAATCGTATACTCCAAGACATTCACCACTTGCTTGCTTCTACACAACAACACTTGTTGCATATCCTTGCAAGTCTTTACATAACCAATACTTACTTCACAATACTAACTCAAGATAAATGCAAAGAACCAAAATAGCATAACAAATAATGTCGTCATCAGGTTTTTCCTTTCATACTTTTCTTAAAATGGAAAGCAAGAAGTTCAAAGATAGAAACCGAATTTATAAACTATATCTTCACACTAAAAATGTGATGTTTATGAATTTTTTAAATATTTGATTAATTATGTATTCGGTCTATTTAGTTTATCTTTAACCTTATTAACCTTAAATAAATGTTTAGTAACTTTACGTTAGAAATTTCTTTTTTCCATGTTAACTACACTAACATGAATAGTTAAATTCATATTAAAATATTTAATAGTAAAAAAAACCAAATGCCTATATCTAATAAATATCTACATAAACATCAATTATCACAAGTTTGACATTCCTCATTTACTTTTCCTTATATTATTCCTTCACCTAATATATTAGTTTGTTTCTGGTTTTCTTTTAATTCCTAAATCTATATTACTATTATTTACTTTTCCTTTTTATCTTACCTCATCTAATAAACAAGTTTTTTCGCTTCTCTTATTAATTTTTAATATTTTATTACCACCATTTTAATATTTATTCAACATGTAGAATCATGGTTTTTAGCCTAGTCTATATATATAAACTAGATATTTCTCTTAAAAAAGCAGAATAAAAATGATTTCATAGTAATTTATTTATATACTTAAAAAGTCTTAGATGTAACAATTTGAACATAATATTAACAACAAAGATAGATCCATCAAGAGGTGTAAAACCGGTAAAAAAAACCGAACCTGTTTGGAAAAAAAAACGCGTTGGCTGCCCGACTCGAACCGGCGGTTTGTATACCAGTTTGGTAGCCTGGCACCCAAAACTGGCTTGTAAACTGGTTTGAATCAAAAAAACCCGATTAAACCGTGATAAAAACCAGTTTTTTAGATAAAAATACAGTTTTCAAACAGTCCAAACCGATTTGAGCAGTTTGAGGATTCATAATGAAAAAGCGATTTGAAACCGAACCGGTTTAAAAAAAACTGATTTGTACATAAAGAAAAAAAACAATCCGATTTGTACACCTCTAGATCCATCTTTATACCAACTACCATAACAAACCCTCAAACCGTCCACTTTAATACTTAAAAAAACACAAAAAAAGAAGTTACTTAATGACCTCAATTACATGAAAAGTAAACAACTTTCAAAAGCAAACCATAAAGTCATATCTTGAGTCATTTCATAAGAAGCAAAACGTGCTCTTCAAGACTGCAATCTCAACATCCTTACAAACATATCATTTATATACACCACTTTCAACCTCAATCCATCAACACAAATGGATAAACAATCATCAACACAAAGTCTTCATCTTCAAATCATCGATCTCACACCCCAAACAACCGCCATTTTCGAACCACAAAGCAGCATTGAAACGGCCACCAGCAGCAGCAACACACCATCAGTCTCCGCCTCACGACAGGCGAGCCGAGCACCCGAGAAGAGGCTAACCCTCTTCGCCTTACGCCTCGCGGTCCTGGAGAAAGCAGCCACTGGGCTAGGGACACTTGGGTTCATCTGGGCTACTGTGGTTTTACTAGGTGGGTTCGCCATCACCATTGATCAGACTGACTTCTGGTTCATCACCATCATATTGTTGATCGAAGGGGCTCGGATCTTTAGCCGGAGTCATGAGCTCGAGTGGCAGCATCAAGCCACTTGGTCATTAGCTGATGCTGGGATCAATAGTTTTCGTGCAGTGAAGTCGCGGTCACATGTAATGATCAGAGCCTGTAACGCGATATTCCGAGTTAACTCAGTCAAAAAGAGCCCGAATCTGCGAAAGGTGAAGCTGAAAGATCGAAACTTGGAGAAGAAAACGACGTTGAATCGAACATGGACGAGTTCTGATGTTCCACTGCTTCCATATGGTCAATGGGTGTTTCTGTCAAGAAACATCAGCAGGCTTCTTTACTGGCTGCAGTTAGCATCAGCGACCGCTTGCGTCGTTTTGTCGCTGATCAAGCTTGTGAAGCGAAACTATGGGGAGATAGAGAAAGGGGATACAGATAAGAGGAATAGAAAGTCAGCGTTGACTATATTCTATGCATTAGCATTGGCAGAGGCATTGTTGTTTCTTTTGGAGAAAGCTTATTGGGAGTGGAAGGTGATGTACAAGAAGCTGTTGGAACGGGTCAACGACGAGTGCGAATTCGGGCCCGTTGGGATGGTGTCTGTGAGGAGGTTTTTCTATGATGCATACTCTAAATGTGTTAATGGGAGCATCTTTGATGGGTTGAAAATGGATTTGGTTTCATTTGCAATGGAGTTATTGGATTCTGACTCATCAGATGAGCAGCTGATCGGGGTCCGAATCTTGGAGAAGTTCACGAAAAACCAAAGGTTTTCAGAAGATACACTTCAGAAGATAGGGATCACGATCACTGCGATCGAACGGTTGGTTGAAATGTTGAATTGGAAAGATCCACAAGAGGAAAAGATCAGGAAGTCAGCAGCTGAGATACTGGCTAAACTCTCGGGTAAGAAGCAGAACTCGCTTCGGGTAGCTGGGATTCCTGGTGCAATGGAGTCTATATCTAGTCTGCTGCATGTTCACAGGAGCTCGAGTGTGACGAACTGCGGCGAAATTTCAAGAAAGGAAGTGATTAGGGGCAAAGAAAACTATGGGTACTGGATATTCAATGAATTGGGGCTGCAGATATTGAAGAAACTGGCGCGAGACCATGACAATTGTGGAAAGATTGGAAACACAAAGGGCTTGTTAGCGAAGATCATAGATTTCACGCACGCGAGTGAGAGGTTGTTGAGGGACGAACGGGTCACAGAATCTCAGATTCTGATAGTGAAAAGATCGTTACAGGTGGTGAAGATGCTCGTAAGCACCACGGGCAGCACGGGCAGACAGCTTCGGGCGGAGATATCAGAGGTGGTTTTCACGGTTAGTCACATAAGAGATGTATTAAGATATGGTGAGAAACACCCAATGCTGCAGAAACTTGGGATAGAGATTTTAACAAGTTTGGCACTTGAAGTTGAGGCTACAGAGAGGATAGGGGGAACGGGCGGAGTTTTGAAGGAATTGTTAAACATTTTCTTTAAACGAGGGGCACCCGAAGAGCAGAACCATGTGAGGATAGCGGCAGGGGAAGCGCTTGGGATGCTGGCATTCGAGAGCGCCAACAACTGTCATCGGATGTTGAAACTCAAAGTTCTTGAGAAGCTTGTTGATGCTTTAGACGACCCGTTGCTTAGAATAAACTCAGCAAGGATTTTAAGAAATTTATGCATTTACAGCGGACCGGAGTGCTTTCAACAGCTTAGAGGCATGATCACCGCGGCACCAACTGTAAGTTTCCCTTTTCTAAAACATCTTGAATGTCACTGGTTTTTAATCAAAATATACCACCAGCCACTGGTTTCCTACCATAACCTCTTGAATGTCACTAGCCCAGCGTAAGCTGCAATATACCTGATCCTGTTAGTTTACCAGCAACTGGTTCTCATGATCTCAAAAAAAAAAAAAAAAAACAAAAAAAAAAAAAAAAAAACAAAAAAAAACTAGAGAATTGAAGTCATGATGAGAATGTAATGATATATGATAATTTTACAGGTGCTTATGGAAATCATGACAGAAGAAAACAAGCTGCAGGAAGTGATGGTAGGACTCGCGGCGCATATCTTCAAATACATGACATGTGAAGAAGCCAGCGCGATGTTCACGCGAGCTGGAATCAAAGAAGCTGATTTAGCCATGTCACTGGTGCAGATTCTGAAGAAGTACCCACAACCACAGACCAAGATCCCGAGGATACGGAGATATGTGGTGGAGTTGGCGATCTGGATGATGAAAGATTCGCGTACGAATATTCAAACATTCAGGAATCTTGGTCTGGAGCAAGAGCTGGAAGGTATTACAGATACCACATCAGAGGTAGAAAGCTTTAGTATTTTCTCAGGGGCAATTGGATTGAGCAGATACAAGATCTCCATTCATTCATTGGTTGAAACAGCAATGAACTTGATTGCTGACACTGAAAGATAGATGATTGCTGGTATCTGCAAGATTTCTTTATTTATTGAATTCTATTTGTAACTAATACATCAAATTTTTTTTTATAATTTTGGTTGAATTTGTTCACAAAACTTATACTATATTTAAACTTGTATTAGAAATGGTGTTATGGATCTTGATATCTGATCATATAATCTGACTTTTAGTAATGGGATTTTGATGTCTTGTAAGAAAATATATTTGTTTTGATTAATTAAGGAAGTCTAACATCGGCACCAACAAAAATAATTATCGACTCGTTAAATATATATCATAAAGTTTTGATTGAAGAAACATAAAGTTTTGCAGGTGAAATGATTATTTCAACTAATTATAGGGTTTTGAAAATGATACCTTGGACTTTAATCGACCTTTATAATTAAAAATAATCTGATCACTTTTTAATCATGTATCTAATGTTTTCGTGGCAATCTTAACATAAATGATTTTACATGGTTAGAATGTGGCTATCGTATAACTTTCCAACTATACATATGAATAAATAATAAGACTTTGAAGCTTAACTTACATTTAATACCACCGACAAATAATCATATCATAGAACCATAACAAAAATGGTTCGAGGTGGTTAGCATGTGACGATCATGTTAACTTTGCAAATGATCATATGACCGGAGAATCAGACCTCAGACTCTAGTCTACTTTTGTTTACAAGTTCAAAATCGCATATTCATTACTATTAATAACTAAGTAAATTCAATGTCTAAATGAATACGTCGTATAATAGTTATCTTTCGTAACAATTTATTGCTTGCCATTTATTCTTTCATCATTTGTATCTTTAGCTACAAACAAACTCAAGCAAACAACAAAATAGTGACAAAGATTCATTAACATTGAGGTATCGTGCTATTAGATTCATATTTGATTATTATCATAATTATTTTACGTATGCGATGGGTATACTTGTATATTTGTGTGTATATTAGCATTACGGTAACAATTATTTTTACCTATTTAAAACTCAAAAATTGTGTAAAATTCTCATTGAAGAACATATACACATCAACAAACATCAATGTTATAGGTGTAATCGTAGTGATTCTAAAAAAAAAAGTTATAGCTATGTACAGTTGGCCGGATGCTCTCCCAAAAAACTTAAAGCTATGTACAACCATGACTAAATGCTTTAGGTGCAACTATAGCGAGTATTGGAGCCATCACAAAAAACTTTGGTTAATATAGCGATCTCAAAAAAACTTTAAGCTGTCTAAACCATGGGTGGACACTCTATATACATCCATGATTGGACGCTCTAAGTGTAATCGGAGTGATACCAAAAAAAACTTAGAACTATGTGCAGCCATGAACAGACACTTTAGATGCAAACAAAGCTACTCAAAAGACTTAAAGCGATGTACGATCATGGTTGGACGCTCTATCTACAACTAGAGCGACCCCAAACTTAAAGCTATGTATAGCAAATGCTAGAAAGCTCAATGCTTTATTCATGCAACGAGAGTAGATGTCATGGACCACTTTCTGTAGCAAAGTCAAATCAGCCCAAAGGGGTTTTATGGGTGAACCAGATGAGGTTCAGTCCAGACGTGCTGACTTCCATGAATACCCTTCATCATGCATATGCAAGAAACCATTCAAATTATCAGATCTCGATAACAATTGAACCCAAGCTGCAGAAAAAGTTACGTCAAAAGCGAAAGCAGACTCTAGATATGGGCGTAATGAAGAAGATCAAGGCGTCAACAGTACAACACACGCAATAATAATAATAATAAATGGAGTTGTGATGACTGATGCTCATCGTCATCATCACAAGAAGAGAGGGAAGATGATAACTTCTTCGCTGAATAGGTCCAAGAAACCTGATAATGTTTTAACAAGTTTGACATTTGAAATCTGGAATCATTGTGCTTTACCTTTTCATGCTTACCTAAGTTCAATTTTTCTAAAGTATCTTGACCGGAATCAGCTTTATTTTGGTATATATGATGTATGCAGGGTTTGCTTTACGGCATAGATCTTTCCCCTTAAGGTGGGTGCTAGATTTCCGATCACACAACTTAACAAGTGGAATTGTTTTTAGTTTTCATGTTTGTAAATGTAAATCTGTAACTTTCTTGCTGCCAATGTTCATTTCATAATATTAGGTAGGCCTAGCTTTGTGAAGTATATGTTGTCTTGGACCACTTCACTTGAGGTTTTTTGCATCAAGAAATGAATACATACAATATTCTGTGTTTTATTAGATGATTGAATTACTTCATATGTTGGAATATATGAGAATTGAATTTGGTAATCAATTGGTATTATTGTTGTATGTTACATTGAGGAATACAAGAGGATATATATAGAATAAATATTTACACTCTAGACCCTCTATATTATACTAATATTAATGTTGACTAATATTCCCCCGCAAGCTAAGGCCGAGGAGCGACCTGTAGCTTGGATCGTAGATTAATAAATCTTTGTGAAGACAATGGTTTAGTGAACACATCTGCAATCTGATCATTGGTTGAGATAAACTGAACCGAGAGTTCCCTTCGAACAACTTTTTCTCTAACAAAATGAAAATCAACTTCAACATGTTTCGTACGAGCATGGAACACAGGATTTGCTGAAAGGTATGTGGCACCGAGGTTATCACACCAAAGTATAGGAGAAGACGTAGTAGGAACACGAAGTTCTTTCAAGAGTGTTTGGAGCCAAGTGAGTTCAGCTACTGTGTCAGCAAGTGCTTTGTATTCAGATTCAGTTGACGACCGAGATACAGTTCTTTGTTTTCGAGCAGCCCAAGAGACCAAGTTAGAGCCTAGATATATAGCATATCCCCCGGTGGATCTGCGGTCGTCTGGACAACCAGCCCAGTCAGCATCAGAGAAGGCACTTAGAGAGTGAAAATCTGCATCAGTATAGGCATGGAGAAGCGTGCCTGAGTCATGTTTTAGTAGAAGGCCATAATTAGATGTACCACGTAGGTAGCGAAGTATCCTCTTGACTGCAGACCAGTGGTTTGTAGTGGGTGAATGCATAAATTGACAAACTTTATTAACTGCAAAAGTAATATCCGGTCGTGACAGTGTAACATACTGAAGCGCACCAACGACTTGACGATACTTGACCGGGTCATCAAACAAGGGACTGTCCCCTAGGGTAAGATTCGCAGTAGTTGTGATTGGAGAAGACACAGGCTTCGCCTTAGCCAGATTTGCACGAGCAAGTAAATCATTAATGTACTTGCGCTGGGACAAGATAACATTGTTACCTTGTGGCATAATTTCAATCCCCAAAAAATAAGACAAACACCCCATATCTTTTACTGCAAAAGTATCATGAAGACTTTGAACAACATGATTAATGACCTGTGGATTATTACCTGTCAGAATAATGTCATCAACATAGACAAGCATGTATAAGAGAGTCCCATTAGACGAATAAACAAATAGAGACGGATCAGTCTTGGACCCGGTAAATCCAAGCCTTTGAAGAGCTGAGGACAAGCGGTGAAACCACGCTCGAGGGGCCTGTTTAAGACCATATAAGGCCTTGTGTAGAAGGCACACATGATCTGGTTTCTTAGGATCGATGAAACCAGGTGGTTGTTGCATATATACTCTTTCATTTAAATAGCCATGTAGAAAGGCGTTTTGGACATCAAGTTGTCGGAGAGGCCATTTTTGTGCAACCGCAAGAGACAAGACAACTCTTATGGTGGTATACTTGATAACCGGACTAAAAGTTTCGTGATAATCAATGCCCGGCTGTTGTGTGAAACCTCTAGCAACGAGACGTGCCTTGTAACGCGTTAGTGCCCCATTTTGATCTTCCTTTAACTTGTATACCCATTTGCAACTAATGATATTGGAATTTGGAACACGTGGTACCAGTGACCATGTGCGGTTTCTCATCAAGGCAGAAAATTCTTCAGCCATGGCATTGCGCCAATTCGGATCTTTGTTAGCAATGGCAAAAGTGGGAGGCTCAATTTTGGAAGGTGACGTGTGAAGAGACGTAGGGCTGTAAGGTTGAGTTTTTTTAGGATTTTGACGAAGATTAGGAGGTCGTTGCCTAGATGGAGCTGCTGAGGAGTGATGATCAGCAGTAGACTGATGCGAATGAGTTACGACAGGAGGTTGAACAGCACTGGACCTTTGTTTGGGGCGGCGCTAGAGATGGGCATAAAAACCGGGTCCGAACCCGACCCGGTGGACCCGACCCGGACCCGGACCCGGACCCGGGTAGTACCCAATGGGAGGTGTACCCGGGTTGGACCCGTTTGAAACCGTAGGGTTGGAACCGGTTTTAGATTTTGAGTTTTTTAGTGAACCCGACCCGAACCCGACCCGAACCCGGTTTCGGACCCGACCCGGTTGAACCCGATTTGAACCCGGTTTTGGACCCGATTTGAACCCGGTTTTGGACCCGATTTGAACCCGGTTTTGGGGACACACACAAGAAAGAGAAGAAGAAGAAGAAAAAAAAAAAAAAAAACTGAACCCGATTTGAACCCGGTTTTGGACCCGACCCGGACCCGACCCGACCCTACCCGGGTATGCCGGGTAGGGTTTTGCATTAGGTGAACCCGACCCGGGTTCGAACCCGGTTTCACCAAAACCCGGGTACGAAAAAACCCGGTTGGGCCCAACCCGGTTTCAACCCGGTTTCGGGTATTGGGCCGGACCCGATTTGCCCACCTCTAGGCGGCGCTGATATGTATAAAAAATTGGAGGAGGCGGCGGAGGTGGTGGGGTGGGTATTGAACCGGTGGAGAGTGGACTGCTAGATGGAGTGGGTATAGGGCTATTTAATATGGGGTTGTTAGGTGCAGGTGTGGTTGAAGATGAGGAATCAGAATCAATGTGGGGTGGTGAATCTGATGGAAGATCAGTTGGATAAGATGAAACATAGGGATCAAGGGAAGACGGGACAGGAACGTTGGTGGTGGATGGCTGAAAAGGAACGTTGCAGTATATATTGTTCTATATCGTTTTGGATACGCTGGTGGTGGATAAGCTTTATATCGTTTAAACAAATAGATGCACATTCTATATTACTGCCACCAAAAACAAATGCAGTATATGATTGGACTCATATACATCTGGGAAAAAAATGTGGCTTTTACTTGATATACATATCTGACCCAAGTTATGTACTCGTGTATTTGTAATGCAGATACAAGTCCCCATGATAAAAACCATTTTTACAGTTAGCATTTGTTTCAACTTTCTGCCCCAAAGACACGAAGTTCATACATCAAATGACTAGATTCACTACATCCAAATAAGGCACTCTAGCGATGAACCTCATAATCCCAACGGAATTTAATAATGTATTAACTTTTATTTGCTATTTACCTTTTGGAGCAATCTTGTTGTGGCTTCTTTGAGTAGAATGTGAAAGTGCTGGCAACTTTGAGATAGTCATAGAACTTTGCAACCCTTCTAACAACTGTAAGCAACAAAAAAAGAATAGCAGCAACTTATAAGAAAATGCATGTAATCTAGGGGTCGCAATCTCTGTCCTCACATGGTAACATGTATCATTAACGCATATTTTAATGTATAAAAACTTTTCATAAGTTTTTCTAAAAAAAATGTTGGCGGGACAAACCAACGCTACTGTTTCAACCTGTTACTTAACCTAACCGTCCCATTTCCACCTCTAAAGCAATATTAAGTTTTTAACTATAAGCACTTCAAGAACTACAATTAGCAGCAACTCACCCTTGATGTTGGCTGAATTTTACGATTTGATCTGCGGGTCTCAACAAATCCTGGAAGTGATTTTTCAACTTTAGCTGTCTTTCCACCTGTTGTAGTTGCAAGCTTCCGTTTGTTCAAACGCTCAGATTTATCTTCAGCACTGGATGAAGACCCATGCTCCATTTGGATATGTTGACCCGACCGGTTTTCACTATCACTAACAGAATCCAGGCTGCTTTTGTTTATTGTGGATCTAGAAGATAATGTTCTGACAGAGGGAATTGGTGGTTTTCTGGATTTCAGCATTTGTGGTTTGGTTTCAGCAGCTTGTTTCTCTTTAGGGTCACTTCTTTTCCATCCACGGGATCCTGGTGGATGAGGGATCAAGTATCTGGTGAACTTGATCGAATCGTGTGTTGTAATATTGGATCCATCAGCAACATAATGCTTGCTAACGTCCATAAATTTCTGCTTTTTTCCAGGTTTGGGAACGCCAAAAACTACTCCTGGGCCTTCGTTTAGCAAGCCACTTCTCATTGCTCTATGAGTTTTGACTTTATTGTCTTTAGTGCTACCAACATTAAAAATGCTTTCGTGAGTTGACAAGGATAGTGGCCTTGATTCTGCTTGTTTCCTCAGGCCTACAAGGTCAATGTTTTCTGATGACCCAGCTTTCCTTTTAATCTCCACCATAGGAGTTCCTGGTTTTAGTCGTTTTTCCTGTGGCATATTGCCCTGTAAACATATAGAACCCCAGCTTAGAGAAAACATAAAAATAAAAGTTTACCATCATAGTGGCAAAATGGATGGGTAGAAAAATGGGTCAATAAGGATAATCTTTTGGAAGGTTGGGCTCAGAATGACCCAAGATATTTTTTGCCCACAGTTTTTGAAGTTCTTTAATAATCTATATGAGGTTTTATGCATTAAAGTACACTTTGGGCGGCATTTAGCCAGTTTGAATCATTTCCTTTTAAGCTAATTGTTTTAAATAGCCCGTTAAAGATAAAACAATCCTAAATTGACCCTTTAAAACAATGTATCCAAATTGCACATTTGCAATATACATGAAGATATAAAACTGACCGGGGAAGAAAGGCGTTTCTCAGATGTATGACACATAATCCACTTGCCATCCTTCCAGATGAGTGATGGCCTGACAAACCATGATCGAACAGTTGATACCTCTCCTTGAGCTGCAAATATGCGAAATGAGGAAAGCAATTGCCTAGATTATAATCAGAAATTTCAGCGCTGTAAAAATCAACTTGTCTAGAATTAACATACCTGGAAATTGAACAGTTAGAGAAGTAGTATCAATGTTGTTTGTCTCCATCACAACTCCCTCACGCCAGCTGCAGAAAAAGCACTAATCTATATAAAGATATTCTATGCTCAAGATTCAACATCAAGCAAGCGTAAGCAACATGATCAATGTATTTTCTTTTTCCTTTGAATAAACATACTGATTTTGCATCCACACATCAACCCTATCTCCACTAGACCACATAAAATCTGTTGCAGCCGTCCTACGTCTCTTTCTAGTTCCTTGCATGGTAGTCACAGGATGGGCTAGACGTATCTTGGGTACCTCACTGCCCTCAACTTCAAGTGGCAACCATTCCTTAAGTTTCCCTGAACCTTATCAAAGCATATTAAACCACATTTTAAAGCTCAAAATTTCAATAAAAATCTAAAGCAGAGGCACCAACAAAGAGCATGACATATTACCTTCATCTGATTGGATTTCCGTATAAGAGACGAGGGCTTTTCCGTCTTTCAAGCTCAATACATTAGCTCCAAACCAGGCACCATTATGTTTATCATCATCCTTGTACACCTAAACACAATTGCTTTGATTAAGAAAATACAAGCAAAGGGCACAAAGGTAACAAATGATACAGAAAGTAGTCGCAACTTCGATCCATTTACATATAAACGGGTGGGTTCAAGTAATGGTTTATCTAAAACAGGTAAAATGGAAGCAGGTCTAAAATCACCCAAATCGTATTTTTTATGCAGAAAACATCACAAATCATTTCAGTCAGAAAATTGATAAGAAAGTGTTTCACGTCAACCTAATTTGAACAGTGTCAACCTTACCAAAGATTGCCCATTTAGCCCATACCAAAATTTATTCAACCTGCCCAACCATTTTGCTACAACTAGCGGAAAATCAAAAAGTTGAAAATAAAGTTTTAAAATTTGCAACTTCCAATTCTCCAACACTCATACCTCAACAAAACAACCTTCCCTGATATCACTCTCCTTTAAATTCCCCAAAGGAATTTCAGGCTTGGTATGACCAACAATAGAAGTACCAATTGACCCAATCTCAGAGTCAGGTATGACCCCAATAGTTTTGAAAATCTCAGGACCTTTGCGAGCCCGTGGCTTTCTCTTATCCTTTTCATGGCTTATAAATGTAACTGAGGTGCCATCAACCTCCATTGTCTGATTCTCACCCAAACCCACACCAGAAGTTGTAGCTAGAATTTCTTTATCAGTATTTCTTTTCTCAATAACATTCACATTTTCTGCAATAGAAGCTTGCGGCTTAGATGCTAATCGGGGAGTCTTCCAGTATCCCTCAGGACCAGCTTCAATCAAATCCCTTAAGGAAAACGGTTCACTCATTGCGACGATTTTTCCTGCTTGAGATACTGCTTCAGCCGCCAGCTCAGCAGCTTTAACAATGGCATCAAGGTTTTCAGCATGTTTTGAGGATGATGATGCAGCATTGCTTTGATCAATATTTTGACTTTTATTTAAATTGGTGACCATCAATCTTGCTTGTTCGCCAACATCTGATGCAATTTTAGCAGCAGCTGCTGCCACCTGAGCAACAGAAGCAGCTGCTGCTACTGAAACAGCTGAGGATACCAACTTTGCTTCATCATCGGAATTCAAATCATAATTATATCTTCTTTGCGCCTGGCTCCATACATCATTGCAATGAAACATTGCCTTATCAGCATGCTGAGTAGCTTCCATTGCTTGTAGTTTTGACTCCTCAATCTTGTTCGAAGTTTCATCTGATAGAAACTTAGCAGGAGTGCTTTTAGAGGTAATGAAAGCAGGTACTGAAACTGCAACTGATGTAGAAAGAGGAATACTAACAATTGGAATACCCTTTATCTTTTTTCTGCTCTTTGAATCACTAGAAAGTTGGTCAGATGACACAGTTGACCTTTTGATGCCAGACACGGAAGAACCCTCTGGAAAAATGATAGGAGCAGAATTAAGAACCACTGGATTAGATGTATGTTTAACCATCAAACCACCTGATTCTTTAACAGGGGTTAATTTCACTGACTCAGTTATAGGAAATGGTGGAATACGAGAGATGGGGTTAAAAGTTGGAAGTGGAGAAGCTGGTAGCCATTGTCCAGAAAATGGACTCTGAGACAACCAAGAAGAGTTATAATTCAGAATGGGTGGAGGTGGAGTTTGATGAGTAGGGCGTAGAGGAGAGAGTATTTGGTGATAATCAAAAGAAGCAGCTTTTGCGACACCACTAGACTGTAAATTATCTGAAGATGGGGTAGTGGTATTCCATGAAGGTGATGAAAAGGGAATCATGGGACTAATAAACGGTGGGGTACCCTTGTTTGGTCCTCCAATAGGTGAAGAGGTAATTTTATTTTGGTTAGAAGCGTGTTTAATTACTTGATCAGATCTGCTACCTGCATCTCTCATGTCTGCAATTGAGTTAGTACATTATAAAAATGATACAAATAGAGGTGACAATTTCAACCCTTTACTTATGAGTGGCAGATTGGGGTTATGTTATGTCTTTGACATCTCAAACAGGTAAAATAAGTAACTACATGAGTGAAAGAGGTCAAACGTCACACAAAGTGAAGTTTGTGCTACCTGCATCTCTCATGTCTGCAATTGAGTTAGTACATTATAAAAATGATACAAATAGAGGTGACAATTTCAACCCTTTACTTATGAGTGGTAGATTGGGGTTATGTTATGTCTTTGACATCTCAAACAGGTAAAATAAGTAACTACATGAGTGAAAGAGGTCAAACGTCACACAAAGTGAAGTTTGAAATAATAAAATATAATTTTTATCATATTATGCATAAAACCTCCTAAATCATATTATGCAATTAGTTAGACCAATTTTAAAATAATATAATATAATTTTTATCATGTTTAACATACTAATTATTTGAAGAGAATGTTAAAACTTTGGAAACAAAGTTTTACAGGTCAGCGCAACCAACGCATTTACTTGTATGTGGTGGGATTCGGGTTACGCTTAGTTTTAGCAGGTCAAAAGTCACCCAAAGTGTAATCTTCTACATAAAAACTCTTACAGCATGTACTTAGATTTTTTTTGCTGAACTAATATACTTCTTATAATTACATTTGACACACTAACTAGTTCTAAAAAGTTGGACAATTACCCACAAAGTGTTTTAGATCAACCAACCCAACCGATTTTGATTTGTAAAACAATTACTCATTTAAATTATTACTGAAATAATATATTTCTTAAAATTACATTTGGCACACTACCCAGTTCTAAAAAAAAGATTGGACAGTTACCCTAAAAGTCTTTAGATCAACCAACCTGGCTGATTTGATCTGTGAAACAATTACTCACTTTGATTTGTTATAGACACGCTACCTGACATGCATGACCCAACACATTTTTCCAATCTCCAACTTACAAGATAGTGAGAGACAACTAGACAAGAACTTGAGAAGCTAAGATCATAAGGTACCTGATCGTGATTGAATAGGGTTACTAGATTTGGGCTGGGATTTCTGGACATGAAACCTTTCTAAACAAGCACGCCAAACACCCTCCCAAGTTCTTCCAGCATCTATAAATTAAACACATGAATAATTTAAAATATCATTTCTAATTCAACATGTAACAAGACTAACAATATATTGCACTGACCAGATTGCCCAAAGGCAGCAATCATATGAGTTTCTTCAGGTGGAGATCCCGATCTGCAACAAAAAACATGACCATTGTTTCATTAATGCACATAAAATTCAAAGACTTGGAATTATATCTCTTAACCTCTTATATAAAGCCCTTTTTGTGAAATAAATGCTAGCATGATCCAAAATCCATTTTCGTATAAAAGGACTTGTTTTAATTTTCATGGTTCAATTTAGTCTACAGCAATCGAGTAGCGATAAAAAAAATATTTTTTTGATTTTGTACTATTGTCCTTTAAAAGAATATCCTTGGAAAACGTAACAACAATCTATATATATATAAAGTAAGTTAGTTTTTAGCCATCGTACTTGTGATAACCACCAAACTTTCAAATTTATGAAAAGAGAAAAAAGCACTAAAATATGCCAGCACCTAACTAAATTCCAAGAAGTTTTTCTGTATCTAAAGACAGCAAGGGCGTATATGAAGATGGAGAGTACTTACATCAATGATCCATAAACTAATATTTGTGCACGCAATTGCACTTGTTGATTATCACTGAAAGGCTGCTGAAATATAGAAGTTGAATTATTCAAATCTGGAATTTTTGGCGATGGAAGGACCCCAGGTTTTGCAACATTCGCATGGAACTTAACCTCTTCAAAACGAGTAACTTGACCCGTTGCAGGAGGAGTTAACAACACAGGTGATTTTTCTCCTCCTATTGCATCTTTTGCAGGAGTTGTTTCTTTCCTGGCATTTTCCTTCCTAGTTGATTTCCGTCTAGGTTTACGGTCAGATTTCCCTTTGACTCCTACTTGAGGGGTCAAACCACTAGGACTTTGAGGATTAACAGAAATTTCATGATACTTCCTAAGATCGATTTGGATGCTGCTAGAACCTTTTGAAGGCCCCTCTGTAGTCTACACAAGTTTATGATGAATCCATGTTATAATTGTACAGGAAGTCACTAGATATGGCAAGATCGGTGGATTAGGTAATAAGTGTAAAACTAGTTTCAACCTCAGGTTAAAACGGGTCATACTTTAGCACAGGCGGAAGCACGCCATGTCATATTGGGTTGACCCATAAACATTTTTTAGAATTTCTAATAAATACAAATAAGAAATATATCATAACAGTAACAATCTAAATATTTAAATAGACTGACATAGTAGGTTGTATGCAAAATAATTGAAGTTTGATGACTTCCAAGTTCCAACCCATTGGATCCATTCAAGCTGTTCCTCATTTAGCTCTTTTTTTTTAATTGAACCGTTTGTTAAAACACGTTGACCCATTTATATGAAAATTGGTAGAAATTGACAAATATAGCTGTGAAATAGGGTCAGATGAAATAAGAGAGTACAACAATAAAAGCATAAATGTGAAGGTACCTTTGACAAATTAGAAACTTGAAATGTAGAAAATGATAGGGAACCCTTGCCATCTTGTCCCAGGTCAGCCCTTTTATTGACCTCAAAACTAAAATTTTTCACTTCTGGTGTAGCATTACCTATTGAAACAGAGGGTACTTCATTTTCCACACCATCCGTGATCTTAGAAGGCTCCACATCATCCATGATCCTAGAAGGCATGGAACTATCGTGTGCCACATCCTCAGATGGACGAGCTACATCTACAAATGTTTGATGCTCATTTGATTTGTTGACTGTAGAATCCAGAACAGAGGCAGAGATAGTATTTAGATAATGAATTTTGCATTTCAGTTCTTTCACCTAACAAAATAGCCTTATAAGTGTCACACGCATCTCTCTGTTAGGAAAAAAAAAAAAAAACTTTCGTTTCAAATTTTTCTAGCACGGACCTTCTCTATGTTCATACATATGCACCCTGCAATAAATTTACCCCATGATGGCAATAAGTGTGTTTTGGGACTTGCGGAACAGGTCAAATAGATTATTTTTGTGAATGGCCAGATCGGGCAAACCCAATATACGTTTGTCCAAAAATTTTTGACTTTTTATAAAATAATATTAGCTGAATATTATATTATTTCAAATTTCAACAACACTTTAGCTTATCAATTAAAATGATCTAAAAGGTTATTTGCATTCAAAATACACTTGGTCCTGTTATATTACCAGTTAAAAATAACACATAATGCCATAAATTGTTTGAAAGTGCCACCTATAAATTAAATGCTAGAACTTCTCTAGCATTGACCAGACCCTGATGCCGTAAATGGGTCTCCTGCTCCTAAAAAATACAATCATGTAAAGCAGCATAACTTTTTGCTTACAACATGATCCTAACATGTCCACTTTTAAATGCATAACATAACATGTAAGACAAACAACATCAATAGAACTTTAAAGTTCAGAAAATCAACCATCAAACTAACAAGATATAAGTACAACCAGGCTACAGTTATGCTTACCTTCTATCACTTGTTCCTTTAGTTCCTGTAGACATCCTGAGTGAGAAGTATTGCCTGTTTTCTCCGACAACTCAAAAGGATTTGTTTCCAACTTCTTCAAACAATCTTGACCGCCATTTTTAGTCCCAAGTTCTTGTTCAATCTGGCTTGCATTGCAGCTTTCAACGGGTGTCTCACAATGAGCATTAATCTCATGTACAGCTTTTTCAGCAAGACCAAGAGATGCTTTTTCAACTGAAGCTGATGAATTGTTTGAAACAGAAACAACCACACTTTCAACTTGAGAAGACTCATTTTGGGAATTTCCTTCCGATGGGCATCCAACTTCTGTGTTTTCCTTGCTACCCTGGTGCACTAAACTCACCCCAAATATAGGTGATTTTGGAAGCTCGTCATTTTCAGCTGTAACTGTGTCAGGGGATGACCTTTGATCAGACACTGCAACTGATAATACAAAGCAAAGAGAAACAAGGTGAAAAGGTTTAGATGTGATATAACAATTCAACCTAGATGGTACAGGTAGAAACTTGGGAGGGTGTGTGGGGGGTTAGTAGGTCAAAACAAGTTTGATCAAAATATGTATGTTTTGGTACTAGTAGGGTTCACCAAAACACTTTCTGTCCAAGTGTGAACCTTCTATAAATAATTCTGTCAATTATAATATCAAAAAGTTCTATAGTTTTTTAGTAATAATCTAATTTTTTAAATGAATTGATTAAGTAGATTTTATGCATTAAGAATATACTTTAGGAGACACTCAACCTATTCAACTTTTTCCTTATTAGCTGAACTTTTAGTAGACCTCTTGAAGATAAAATCATAACCCAAGTCATCCCATTCATAAGAAAATGGGCCAAAATCCCCCACCTTTACTAGAAAGTCGATGATCAATAATTCTAATACACCTGGTTCAACTCGAACAGACACATCAGATTCAAAATTATTAGTTGTTACAGTATTCTCTTTAGTACCTTCAAATGATGATTCGACATTCTTTTGGCTATCAACAGCTCGAACAACGTCAAAATCTATATCATTACTTTCCAGGGGTGATTTTGCATCCCCTTTTTCATTGAAAGAATCATCTTGATCCAAATGTATGGCATCCGGTTCAGATGAGGTAATTTTGCAGTCCACCTGCACTGAACCAGAAGTCTCACAGCCTTCTTCAGGTAAGTTTCCTGCAGACACCATAGATGTATCAGAAATGATATGTTGTGCATCCTTTTCGATGACGGTTTCGTTTTCTTGAACAGAAATCTTTATGGGGGATATCCTAGACAAAGATCCAGCATTGGACTTCAGAGAGTCAGGATCCTTTAACTTTAATATTTGGGACGGGCTTTCACTTAATTGGATGTTACTTTCAGCTGGCTGTTTCCCACTGAATGAGATGCTAGGTTGAGTTGACGGCTTTTCACTGAATGGGATGCTAGTTTCAGTTGGCGGGTTTTTACTGAATGTGATGCTAGTTTCAGTTGGGGGGTTTTCACTGAATGGGATGCTAGTTTTAGCTGGCAGGTTCTCAGTGAAAGAGATGCTTTTTTCAGCAGGCAGCTTCTCACTGAACAGGATGCTAGTTTCTTTTGGCGGGTTCTCACTGAATGGAGTGCTATTTTCAGCTGACGGGTTCTCACTGAACGGAATACTAGTTTCCGTTGACGGGTTCTTAAGGAACAGGATGTTATTTTCATCAGACGGCTTTGCACTGAACAGGTTGCTCGTCTCAGCTGACGGATTCTCACTGAACAGAATGCTTGTTTCAGCTGACGAGTTCTCGTTGAATGGGGTGCTAGTTTTAGCTGGCAGGTTCTCCGCGCATGTATTGTCAGTTTCAGCAGATGGCTTATCCACATATTCAACATTTGCAACAAAAGAAAGAGACTTCTCTGCGCCATACATACAACTTTCAACAATCATGGTGTCGCTATCTATTGGAATATCTTTCTTATTTTCTTTAATTTGAATACTTTCTTCAGCTGCATCACTAGAGGCACATTTTGACAAACCAGTTACATTAAACTCCTCAACACTTGCACCAACATTCTCTAGGGAGCGGGAGCCTGGGTAATCCTTACTGGGCTCTTTTAGAATTACATCATCGAACGTGCCATCCACTGTTTCCCCCGAAACAGATAAATTATGCTTCTCATTTATAATTACTGAATCCAACTCTGCACTAGGTATTTGAGATTCTTGCCTCAAATTAGGATCCATAGCTTTAGTTAAGTTCACAGTCTCATCACATATATTAGGATCCAATCGTTCAACTACTGATTTACCCATGACTTTTTCTTCTTGTCCAACTGATTTTAGAAGCATTTCAACAGATTCTGAAGATGTCGCTTCAGACCATACATTATTACGTCTTAATTCCACACTACCTGAATTGAACTCTATTCCACTACTTCCACGTGAATATTCCTCGATCCACTGGTTGTCTTCTTGACCAAGAAAAACCTCGTTTTCAACTAAACTGTTAAAGTTTAAGTGCCCGTGGAGAGTATCATCAAATTCAAATTTGGGAAGAGCATATGGATGCAAAACAGGAGAAACTCTGGAACGCCCTTCTCCGGCTAATTGACGATTTTGTCCTTGAAATTCATCGTCATCATAGTCCATTGGTGTATCCCTACAGTTAATAAAAGTGGCATGGAATGAACCTTTTAAAAAAGTGTATTATGTACATATACTAGATGGGCAAATTACAATCCAGAAGATTTTTTTACGGCTTTGTCTTTGTACCACAAAGTTCTCTAAACTAGGATTATGACAGAATTCCATACAATTAAGTAAAAGTAGAAATTTATAAACTAAGTTTTGAATTACTATTTTTCATGTAGCTTAGACTACACGCAGTGGAACAAAAATGGGGGAGTCAAACTAATGACATGGAAACTAATGTGACGTTAAAGCCACTAATTCAAGTTTAAATGGTGCTCCAAAATAGTTCATCGCCAAGTCCTTAATGGGCGTGAAAGATAAGCATCTTTATAAATTTGACCAATGGGGGGTTCAATTAATGGTTGGGTTTAGCCAAAACCACTACACTTATTTAGATAAATTTTATCTACCTATGTGGCACCTACATGTCACTTTAACTAGAAGATTAACTAAAACCAGTATATATAGTCTTACTAGTTTAGTGCAAAAGAAAATTAATCAAAGTAAAGAACTGAGTCACAAAAGTCAAAATCATAATAGGGGGGTTGTTATTTTCTCATTTGTTGGTACCATTTTATCAAGCTTTACTAGTTTGATGGTACAATTTCATCATGAACTTTTTTTTTTTGTTTTTTTCCATTTATATTTTTGTGAAAGCATAATCTTGACCAGAAAAAGATCTTTCAGAAAAGCAAGCTTAATATGTTTATGCCAAGGTTTCTAACCTAACAAAATACAATTCCTCTTATAACTTCAGAATGTTCATCTTAATGTATTGAAATATGAATCTTGACTAACGTGTCAAAAACTAAAAAACTTCATAGTGAAGTAGTAACATGCCAGGATAAGCGAAGAACTGAATATTGATAAAAAAAACAAAAATATATGGTTTTCTCCATGATTATTACCAAAATAATTTAAAAGTAAATAGAGTAAGAAAAAATAGAAGAACCAGAATTTCTTAGGAAAACAATAAGTCTCACAATTAACTTATGAAAAATATAAATCTCACAATTATAAATAATTCACAATAGCCCCTGGCATTTATTAAATATTTCATCTAGACCATGTAGCAAAACATGACTCCTTGATAGTTATATCTTAAAAGCATCTAATCCATCATGCAATTCAGCTATCGTCATATAGTATTGGGAGCCATATTATCTTTAGTCTACAGAAAACATGAAAGTACTATAAACCACTTCTTAATAAACTAAAACTCAACCATAACAACCAAATCACCACAAACAATAGCTGAAAACAACATATAACAAATCAAAACACAGACCATACCCCTAACCACAACCAAAACGATCCAAATTCCACCAATTCAATACACCCTAACGAGAGAAACACTAAATCACAGGTTATCGTTGAAGGAAACAAACAGAAATTACCAGAAGAAGTGTATAACAGAAGCTACCTCCCTCCATTCGTATCAATTGAACCCTAATTTCAGTTGCACCGATTCCTGCTGCTCCTTCATAGCAAAAGGCACCAAAGTTTGAGAGAATAGGAGCCCTAACTGTTGCACCCACAGAGGTTCACAATAGATTGAAAAAGCTTACACAAATTTCCTCATAAATTGAAGAAGATAAGCAGACGACGACTGAAAGGTGAAAGTGACCGTTTAGAGAGAGAAAGTGAGAATTTGCAGAGGACTAAATGAAATTTGAAAAGAAACGGAGGGTAAAAAGGTAATTCACGTGTTAGAGCGACTGACACGTGGTGTCACGTGAATGGTATTGCATAATTGCATAAAGGAAGGCTTTTTAATAAAGGAGATATAAATAAATAAATAATTGGAATTAATGATACGAATAAAAAAAAATTAACGGATGTAACTCGAGCTATGCAACGTGTGTTATAAAAGTTGAAATATTTAATTTTGATAATTTGTACGTTAGTACTAACCAACCAAAAAAATATTACATGTGAAACAATGATAAAAAGTATAATAGAAAAAATATTATAAAAAAATAAGTAACTCAATACAGAAAATAAAAATAATGAATTCGTAAATGGTGACTTTACTGTAATTAACGAGCTTTATTGTAAATTGCTTAAAAATATTTTTGCATAACTCGAAGCCTAAGCATAAATTTTTAAAAAGTTCAGGTAATAAATGTAAATTTGATATAACTCGAATACTTAGATATAATATTTTAAAAAAGATAAAATAAGTAGGTATGAATTTGAAAAAAAATAATAAAAATAAAAAGAGAGACAAATATTTAAACATTATTTGTTTTAAGAGAGACATTTAAAAAATCAAAAGGTTTAGAGAAACACTTAAAAACCTAAACATTCTAAAAATGATATTTTTAAAAATAATTTTTATTTAAATAAAAAGAAAATTATAATAATAGTATTTGTAAGTAAAATAGTCATTTTGAAAATTTTAACATTAGTCACTGAACTAATAGAATAAGGCCCGTTGATGAAAGATAAATATAAAATTAGGTATTATATTTGGAATTTTAAAAGTTTAAAAATCAAATTCAAATTTTTGATCAAACTACAAGAACCATCCATGTAATTTACTCTTTAAAATAAATATAAAATATAAACATAAATTATAAGTTACTATTAATAAGTCTGTAATATATACGCATGTGAACGTCAATTAAATAAATGTGAATACATGTAAATTAAGTGAAAGAATTAAATACATATAAAAACAATATTAATGTTTATAAATATCTGAAAACTTTATTGTATACAAATCTTTAACCAGATTGAGTTAATATTGAGCAATAATGTCTTATTTAGCAAAGTAACTTGATGGTTTATCAATAATTTATAAACCAATATACATAAATAAAAAAAATAAACAAAGTGAAAGTTATGGTCGCAGGACAAAAAAATATCAGCATTAAGGTTTATCATTAATTTTTTTTTTAAATCCAAGTGTACGTAATATTGTAATTGAATACAATACAAAATAAGTCGAAGATAATGATTGTGTGAATAATAGAGAAGTAAGAAAATTTTTTCATGCAAAATACCTAGACTTTTTGATCATAGGAGAAGTTATTTCATATATTTCTGAAATATTTTTGATACTTGGAGAGCAGTAAACAGAATAGAATTTTTGTATATATATAATAAAATAATGGTATTATGTTATATAATATAGATAAATATTATACGATATTGTTAAAATAAAGAAAAATTTTGAAATTTGAAATTACTAATTCAAAATACTTGGATTGATTGTTACCATTAGAATTTAAAGTTTGTTAACTACATATGCTTCATTTGAAATTTAAATTGTTAATGTTAAATTTCAAAATTTTAACTAATTTAGTTAGTTATTTTTAAATAAAATCTTGGATTCAATTGTAGATTGGATTAGAAATTTAAAGTTTTTAAATTTTGGTTTCAATCATTAAAATTTAAAATCTAATTTTAGAATGTTGTTTAATTAGACATTAAATATTATTTGAACATTTCCTTTTAAAACTAAATGGCTAATAAAATGTCACGTGGCAATGGTATGTTGTGAAGACGCCATGTGGCAATGCATTAGCTAAAATCTTGCCACGTGGCCAAACCTCTTTTCTTTTATTATATATTAAGATTAAGATTAAGATTAAGATAAGATACGCCGGATGTTATCGAGCCTCTTTTCCGACATGTCTTAAACGTTGATATATTTAGGTATTATTATTATTATAACTATGTAAATATTTAGTGATTATATAATTAAGTATTTAAATAAAATAATAATTAAATCAAATAGTATTAAGTTATAAAAATATAAATAATAAATGTACATATTTGACTATTAATTTAAAATATTGTAAATAAGATTATACTTAAAATAAATATATATTAAATAATGTATTAATTGGGAGAAAATTTTTAAATATGGACAAATTAGAAACTGCTGTATATAGCACTTATATCTTATGTTTAAAAAATTATATTAGGTGTCTTAAAATTTAAATAAAATTAGAAGTGTGTCCTTATCAAATGTTTTATATAATAGTATAGATAATATAGATATAATTATTATTATTATTATTATAAAAGTATTTAGTAATTATATAGTTAAGTATTCAAATAAGAGAATACTTATTTATAAAGTTGATTATTTTTATTATTATTATTATAAAAGTATTTAGTAATTATATAGTTAAATATTCAGATAAGGAAATAATATTAATAGATTTAATTGTTAATTTAAAGTATTATTAATAATGTAATATATAATGTAGTGAATTAAATAATCTCATATTATTAAATAATGTATTGCATTAACTAATGTATAATTAAAGAAAGTTTATTAAATGAGAGGCAAAATAATATTCGAATTGAAACAGTCCTCAAGTTCAAAACTAATGTGGGATAATGAAACGCGGTTTGATTGGTTTGATTGGAATGGATTATGGGGTTTCGTAATCCGCCGGAGCTGGCCAGAGAAGTGGTCGGAAACAGGGGGTCGACGGGGGTGGGGTTAGGTTTTAAATGAAATGTATAGTTTGGTTCCCTAGAGTTTGATAGAATTATTATTTTATGTCCAAAGCTTTTAATTCAAGTTTTAAAAATTGCAAATCACACCCTAAGCTTTGAAAACCCTAATTTTAGTGATTAATCAAATATATTAATTTATAAAAAATATAATTTTATATACCCTGTACTTTGTAACGTAAATATTTATTTCAATTTAATAATCAGAACCTAATAATTAACAAATAAATTATATAAATTTATTAAAATTTATTTTTATAAATTATAAAATTATATTAAATTGAATAAATACCATTTCTATTGTATTTGAATCACCAAAATAAATAAAATGATTAAATTTTTTGATGACTTTCATTACATAGTTTATATGATTGACCCAAACGGGTTTGTTTACAATTTTAAAGTTGGGTCAAATGTTAAATTTATCATTCCAAGTCGAATGTCCTACTTTAAGTTTTCCAATCTCGTTTCTTTTTAGTTTTCAAATCCTTAACATATATACTTTTGTCATTCTCGTTCCTTATTGTATATTTATTAGTCCAAGTGTAATGACTTATTAACCTTATATGTCCTTATCCTTAAACGTCTTAGAATCCCTTATTGAACACAAATGAAATAAAATACAAATCCAATTTTAGAGAAGGAATAATATTTTAATCTAAATTGTAACTAAAGAGGGAAAGTTTTTGGCTTGAGAATGTAGCAAATTTTTTGCCTAAATTATGGGCTTTAATGAAATGAAAGAAAACTTGAACTAAACATGATTTCTGATGTTTTCCATGATGATCTTTTGGGCATATCACTCGTGAGGAAAGTTGAATTATCTATTGACCTTGTTCCCAAACTAATTGCAAAAGACACCCTATTGTTTACCATAAACTTAAATTTAGTAGCTTATGACTCATGTATAATATATTTCATAAGGGTTTTGTTTGATTAGTGTCTATCCGTAGGGTGCCGCTACTCTTTTTGTCAAAAAGAAGAGGTGATAACATGAGAATGTGTATTGACTACCATAAAGTCAACAAGGTTACTATCAAACATAGGTATCCATTACATATAATTAATAAATTGTTTGACCAATTATAAGGTGCCAAGTGGTTTTCTTATAGTAACTTGAGATCTAGGTATTCTCGATTAAAGGGGAAAAAAGAAGATATTCTATGGTTCATAGTTTGTACAAGATACAGTCCTTTGAATTTATGGTCATTCCTTGTAGCTTAACTAATGCACCCATGGCACTTATGGATCTATCAAATCAAGTGTGTAAACTAATGTTAAATGTATCACTTATTGTTTTTATTGATGACATTTTGTTATGTTCACAAAGTGAGAATGATCACATTTGTCATCTGTATAAAGTCTTTAACTACTACGAAAGGAGAAAGTCATGTTAAATTCTTTTAGTGCTTTTCTTTTGCTCCATGAAGTATAATATCTAGGCCATATGATAAACTCGATTGGTATTCATGTTGATCAAACTAAGATTGAAGTGGTTATGAAATGTTCTTCTCAAAATGCCCTTCTCAAATAACGAAGCATAGGTTTTCATAGGTTACCATCATAGATCTATTTAGGATTCTGCGTGATGGCCTCACAATTGAAAAGATTAACCCAAAATAATGTTAATTCTTTTTGGTGCAAAGAACAATACAAAAACCCAAAATAATAGAGGCATATACAAATGAAAGCAAATCTCATACTCAATCCTTATTCAATAATACATCAAATAGTAAACAACATAACAATATGTTTTTCCCTCAAAATAAAAGTTTTAAGGAAAAAAAATGTTATGGTACTCACCTTAGGTTCAAAAGCTCAAACAGTCAATTAATCTATCAAATGCCTATCATTTAGATAAAAGATTATTATTAATAGTTTAATTAAATTTTAATTAATACTCTAATTCTTATTTATATTATTGACTTAATTTAAATAAATTTTAATTTGTTATTTTATTTAACTTAATTGTTTTCCTAATTAAATAAAAAAATTACTAATTTATTGTATTTAAATTATTTGCCTTTAACTAGTTAAATTCCTTGGATAATTTCATATTCTATTTAATTATTGTATTTTTAATAATTATAATCGATAATTAAAATGTAGTTTTAAGTTATTTCTAAATACTATAAAATTTCAAAATAATGGCTAGATATCTTAATAAATTTTGAAACTTTATTTTTAACATAATAACTAGTTTTGCTCCCCGCACTACGCGGCAGGAGTTTAATCGTTTTTCTTTGAACTACGTGGCATGAGTTTGGTCGTTATCTTTTCCGCTTGTCGTAAACCATAAAACGAATACCAAAACCGGTTTAGATAATACCAATGTCATCAACGATGTTTTTCACTTATAATTGGCTCGATTAATTCGCCATGATAATAATGCTTAAAACATAATGTTACTAATGTTACTAAAAAAGCTAAAATTCTAAATTAATGGATTTGTATAATTATATAAACCGAGTGTTAGTTCTATATCTTATAAAAAAATATGAGGACCAAAATGACATCTTACTAAAATAAATTGCCAAAAACCTAAAAGAAAAACAACCTTTGTGGTGAAAAACAAAAACCATAAATTTACATAGTAGCAACCAAGTTGCTATTTAATATAAGTTATACAAAAAATATGAGGACCAAAATGACATCTTACTAAAATAAATTGCCAAAAACCTAAAAGAAAAACAACCTTTGTGGTGAAAAACAAAAACCATAAATTTACATTGTAGCAACCAAGTTGCTATTTAATATAAGTTATAATGTTAGGTTGTTTTAAGGTAAAATTTCTAGCTCATAAATAATTTTAATGTTTTTATTTAAAATAATTACAATTTCAGGTTTTAATTAATAAAAATACTTAACTTATTCCTAAAAATTCAAAATTTTTACATAATATTCCTAATATTGTTGTACGTCTTGATCCTGTAATTTTATTATGACAAAAAATAAATCAGACCAAAATTTTGTAATTTTTTTTCCTAATTATCACTTAAATTCTTGAACCAATATTGTCATTTGGCTACATTTTCTTTATTTTTAATTTTTATACCAATGTTTGAAATTTTTATTTGTATGATAAATTCAACTTAAACAATATTTTAAGAAATAATCATTATCTTTTTTCAAAAGAAAATTAATGTTATAAAATCATAAAATACAAATATCTGTATTTTACGCTTAGGAAAATATATATTAAATAACAATAATGTTAAGATAGTTATCTAAATTTGTTTGAAAAGAAATAAATAACTAAAATCAAGAAATTATATGTTCAGAATATTTATAACTATTATTTATAAAATAATTTAACAGATTGAAACCTCCTCTTAAGCATCGAGGATGATTATTTTCGGAATGAAAACAATCTTAGAAACTTGTTAAAAATATAATGTAAAGTACGTTAGGATGTAAAATTACATTTTCATAAATCTAAATAACTATTAGATATCAATTTGGGAAAAGTTTTCAAAACTTATTAAGAACATAATGTATTTTACATTAGAGAGTTTAAATAAAAAAAAATCATAGGGACACCAATGTCTCATTTTACAAAAAAATTGATCACTTTATACTAACGTCTCACTTTACAAAGAAAGTGATCACTTTCTACATCTCACTGATATCAAAAGGTAATGATCACCTTTATCAAAAATCACTAATTCTAGCAGTGATGGCCCTTACACAACTCAAACTATAATTGTGACAAACTACCAACCAAAATACAATTCAAGAATAAGATGATGATCGGAAGTTGAAGCGCAACATCTTCTTTTTGATCTTCTTTAAATCTTGATCCCCTCGCTTCAAGAATAAGATGATTATTGGAAGTTAAAGCATGAGGTCTTCTTTTTAATCTTGATCCACTCACTTCAATTTGATGTTTAAATACGAAGGATTTAGAGAAAGATAAGTTATGTGAATATTTGTAAAAGTTTGGAGCAAAAGAGGTGTGGAAAAGGTTGTCGAAAGCTTCTATTTTTAGCCACAACATTAGAAACCCGGAGTGCTAGACTGACATATCTATGATCGATGAGCGTTATCACTTCATTGACTGCTTGATGGCGGGGCCACTTTCGTCTCTAGCTCGAACAATGCACCCTAGAAGGATTAGAAAATAATTTATGCTTGTGTTATACTACACAAATGATTTTAGCAGACGAAGGCGCGTGTTGTGTCTTATTGTGGAAAGCGGATTTCCTAACATAGATGAAGAATTGGAAGTTAATATAGACATGTATCAAGAGTTACATTGCCAAGATGCTTGCTTTCTTTTACTAGGGCATTTTGTAGAAGATATTGCGATGACTCGTGCACCAACCATTTACCACTAGTTTTTATTTTTTTTTAATCAAGCATTATAATTTCTAAATTTTTAATGAAATGTGCTTTATTTATTTATTTACTTTAATTACATTTATTCATTGTATTTTACTATACTTTTGTATATTTGTTTAAAAATAATTTAAATATTGAATAAAGAATTAGTGGAATCCCTCGAATTATAACCATTTCCACATCTGAATGGAAGTTGAGTTAGTGTTGAATGAGAATGATATAACACCTACATGAAGGAGAGAGGGAAACGAGTGTGGTCATAAAATAACCACTCCCTCCCTTCTTAAACACAACATGACAAGAATATTAAGTACTATAAAGACAATATGACCGTTTCAGGTAAACCATTCCATCACGTTCTCAACATTACCTCTCTGACTTTACACTTTCATTTTCCTAAGGAGCCTTTACTGATTTCTAGGTCGAATATTGATTGCAAGAGAGCTCTTTCTATGGGTTCTCTTATCTTAACATATCCATACCCTTATAGCTCATGGCCCTTACGAGACGTAGCTACCATTTTATGAATTAATGTTCGGGGACTAACTGCTAAAACAAGGAAAATGCGTTTAATCAACACTATTATCTGTGTCATCCACGTCGCCAATTTAGCACGCCTCATCAGTGATTTAATGTCAAGTATATCTTTGTTTGAATAAGAAATTATTAGGTCTAACGAACTTTAATAGAAAACTACGTAACGGTAAGCCCTCTACAAAAGAGAGAGAGAAAACCAGTTATGTAGTTGCTAACTTACATATCAAGTTTAAAACAATAGCTACAAGTGTTTACGTGGCTCTCATAATTCTCTAGTTAACTACTTAAATTAGTTCTGTAACGAGCATTAATCACCGTACAAAAAACTTGATTAAATGAACTGCTAAAACAAAAGTGCTGCAAATTTTATCAATAGAAGTAATTTGTACACTACAAAATTTAATTGATACATCAATAAGCCTGTTATAAATTGTTCTACAATAAATAACAAACATTTTCAAAAATTTAGTGTGTTCAACAGCACCGCGGCACCGGTCTGGTCTATAACCATTATGATGATAATTTGCCCATTAGAATGCCACCAAATACCAGGGCTCCAAACCACTTGTTAGACACAAATCTACAACAAAACAGAAAGAAAGAGCCATATCAGATGAGACAAATAAGCATCATTTGTACATATATTTCAAGAATTCTTTACTTCAATCCAATCATCAAAAGAACAAGGTGAAACCAAATTTGTCAGGGGTAATAAAAACTCAAATTATATCATCAAGCACAAATTTTTATAAGTTAATGGTTTGTATTAATCTGGTTTTTTATCCAAAAGGTATTAATTATAGTTGATTCAACTTTTGGCAGAGTAAATGAAGATATCTTGGGATTTCACTTACTTTCTACTGCAATCAGCTGCAGAGGATATGTCTACTGTCCAAATTTGCCATGCTAATTGACCGGATGCTGCTGCCAAAAACACATAATATGGCAATCCTGCTTGGTTGGAAGCAAGACCGCGCCTATATAAGTACAATATTATATAGCATTCTAACACTTGTTTTTTGGGATATTCCACTAAAAGTGCAACATTTCCAATATTACAGATATAAGAGGTTTAAATAACCTGCGGTTATTATCACAGTTACAATTAAACTGATGACTTGTATTTATGGGTGCAAACGAGCAACGCCACTAGAATTGCATAATGAATGTTATTATATATAATTATGATAGAAATAACTAAATAGTATATATTATATATACATATAATTATAAATATGAATAAAAATAATTAAATAATTAGTAAATAATAAAGCTCGAGCTCAGGCTTGCTTATTTCAACGCCTACTATTATTAAAAGTTACTTAAAACCAAGTCTCAGGTATAGGTTTGCAACTTGATGAACTGAAAGCGTTCAGAAAATAGTGAGGTTGGGTAACAGGTTTTGTACGAGCTGGGTCTATTTGTTGACCTGAAACATCTTTTGTCCAAAAAGTTTAGACGGGAAGTAAAGTTTTACCAAGATTTGCGTTGAAGCCGCTGAGTGCAAGACTACTAATGCAAGCAATTCCAAATCCGCTGACCCACTTTTTTGTGGAATCTCCAAATCTTAAGGCTGTAGACTTAACTCCAACTATCTTATCATCTTCTTTATCCTGGATGCATGTAATCAACATACGTAAAGGTCAACCAACTAACATTGAATGTGTAATAAAACTCAAATTTCCAATTCTCGGTGCAACAAAACTTGACAATATCCAAAGGGGTCATTTAGTAATGTCTATATTTTCTCACATTTTCATTTTATTTTTGAAGACTAAATAACAGGTCAGTCATGTGAAATAGAAATATTAGCTAGAAGGGAAACTGGTCAATCGGGTCAAACTAGACGAAAGTTGCCTCATAGAATTAAAATGCTAACAACCTCCTAAATTGGTTGAATTTAAAAACTTATACTTTTATTTAATATTATAGCTTTGTAATCATATCAATACATTAATCACTTATAAGAAAAATCGATCAGAAAAGAATCAGCAGGATAAGTTATAAATATCCACCCCACAAAGTTGACGACTATATTGGAAAAAAATAACAGAGAATTTTGGACAACAATTTTGTTATATCGATGAGAGAGGTGGCAAGTTGGGCAGGTTAGAGAATAAATCGAAACGGTTCATTTTATTACGGAATGAAACGGGCCAATTCGGGTTGACCACAATCACTATTTCTCCACTTTTTAATTTTTTAATTAACAATCAATGTATTAACTATTTACAGAAAGAACAAAAATCAAAATTCTTATATAAAACGATTTAGGAGATTGTATGCATTAAGAATAGACAATGGTGACTTTCATCCTGTTTTGATTGGTTCCCCTTTTGGCTACTCATTTTATTCGACTCATTTGTGATATAACTAAACATCCCAAATTGGCCCAATCATAGGTAAACAGGGTCGATTTCTAAGTCAGTTATATAAGTTTCCGTTTTCTACTTTTAAATTGATGCTTATACCTGATGGGCATATATGGTATCATAGACAAGCGTCCAAAATACTCCAGAAAGATAAAGTGGAAACACGACAGCAGGATCAAGGCTTCCTCTAATGGCAGACCATCCCAATAAGGCTCCCCAATTAAAAGTTAAACCAAGAAAGGCTTGAGGCTGCAACATGTTCCAATATTCCAATGAATCAAAAGATAGAAGCAAAAAAATAAAATAGAAATACTCTTCAACAAAAGTAGATTCTTTACCCAAAATGTAATCCTTTTCATAAGCGGATATGTAAAGACAAGTAGCAATGATGAAGCCCCTAATACGACACTGTAAGAAATTAATTATAATCATCATAAGAAATAGATATCATTTAGTAAAGTCGTAAAATGTTATGCTACAGGTTGCAGGTTCACACTCGAACGCACATTTTAGAGGTGGCAAAACAAATGGGTTGAGTGGGATGGCTAATGGCCAAAACAAGTAATTTTTATATGTGGATCAATGGATCAGTTCAGTTTAGGCCTACTCGCCAATCCATTTTTGTCAATTTTAAACTTATATATAATTAATGTATAAACTATGACAGGAAAACTATTTTATTAAAATAAAAAATACATTATTTATATAAAAACAATGTATATAAACAAATACAACCCCAACTAACCCATTTTATATAAAATTTATCAAAGTTGCCACATATGACATAAGCTATTGTTATAGAAGAACGAAACTTTTGGTTAAGAATAACAATCTTTGAGGTTAATATGCAAATGGAAACACTAGAGCTATAGTGAAGTCACAAATAGCCAAACACACCTATAGTTATTTAGCTGGAGAAGAATACCAAGACCCAAAAGCAATTGAATACCAAGAAAAGAAATCCCCTGAAATGGTGTCAAGGCACCACTAGCAATTGGTCTTGACTTTGTTCGTTCCACCTGAGTCATAAAGAAGTCCATCATTATTTCGCAGGAAATGCCAAAAGATAAACAAATAATCTTATGGGACGAAAAATGTCATTTCCATCAATAGAGTATCGTTTTATACCCATGTTCTAAACTTGAAACCCTAAAGCATATTATCTCACAAGAAACATTAATATCATATGGTCTGCAGCAGAATATCTACAAGTGACATGAATGCAATTGATTCTACTCAATTACGTGTAGATACAGATCTGACTGATTCTTGATAGTAGTAATGACAAAAATCCAACAGATAAATGTTCAAAATAGCCAAAACAACACTATCAACTTGTTGTAGTAATTACAATAAGAAAAAAGGTATCTTTTATCTTTCAAGATAATCTTGCAAAGAGTTGTCATAAATTTCTAAAGCCTAAAAGATTGTCATAATGTTATTATATGAAGAATGTAACCAGTATGAGATATTTCAAAAGAAATGATACCCAAAGTGTCCTTATTCCACCACCCTTATGATTCAGGTTCTTTAAAAGAAGATTTTGTTCTCAATGAAACATAGCCATCCATACAAAAAAGGGGCGAGCCAAAGTTACAGTTCAAGAAAAGTGTATTATATATATTTTCATCAAAGATGGTTTCCTCTTTATCTTCTTAATATATACTCCCTCAATTTAATGTTACTTTGAACTTGACACACAGTTTAACTCAACTCTGCAACTAATTAACCTGTGGACCAACATTAATGCCACCAATATCCTGTTATAGCTTCCAATGGGCAACCAGGTGAGTTTGGACTGAAATTTCCTAAAATCAGAGAAGTTGCATTATTCAGGACAACTCAAACCGGAAACATTAATTATAGGGGATTTGGGGTGGAGTATTAAGATTACCACATCCTATAATTTTTTTACAAGTATGGGTGCGGAACGAATGTTAACCATCCTTTATTGTGGTAACCGTGTTAACTTTTGAAGAATAATCAAAATCATTATTTATTTTGGTGGAATAACATCATTACACATATACAAATATATGTTCTTTTATGTATATGTGTAAATTCATTAGTGTAAAAAAGTTACGACTAGTGTAAGTTACTTACACCAGGTAAATATTTATACAGATGTAAGTAACTTACACTAGTCGTAACTTTTTTATGCTTATGAAATTACACATATACATAAAAGAACATATATTTGTATATGTGTAATGATGTTATTCCACCAAAAAAAACAATGATTTTGATTGATCTTCAAAAGTTAACACGGTTATCGCAATAAAAGATGGTTAACATTCGTTCCCTTCCCTATTCAACTATGACCCATTTACTTATGAATGGGTCAATTTAGGGAGTGTTTTATAGCTAAAAGGGAACACGTGAAATTAGTTGAACTCGTCCAAAGTCTAACTTTAATGCGCACATTAGATTATTATCACAGTAATATTGTTTTTGTAATAATAATCAACAAATTCACTACTTAATTATGTGTAAATTAGTTCCAAAACATTAACAGGTCAACCTTCCCGACCTTGCCCATTCCAAAACTTACTAAAAATTGCCCCAGTTCAACCTGTACTCATTTCCCCCATTACCCAACCTATCACTTTTACCACTTTGCATTCAACATACAAATATACCACTTAAATATAGTGATAAGCTTAAAACAACAAAACTTGTTTCAACCACAAAGAGACACTAGAAGTTTCTTAACCTTCGTATCAATATCTCGATCAAGCAAATCATTGATAGTACATCCAGCACCCCTTAACAGAAATGCTCCACAACCAAATAGTGCCATCATCTTCAAATCAGGAAGGTGTCCAGGGGATGCTGCTAATGTGATTGACCTACATTAACAAATGAATCAGGGGATGCTGCTAATGCTATTCCAAATTACTTATTGCCATAACATCCTAACTGGCAGAAGTCATAATCTATGTTCAACACCTTACAAAGTCTTCATAAACAATATCATCTACAAGCAATTAAACAAAAAGGGTGCATAAATCTTACCACATACATGGCCAAGCAAGCAACCAAGTCCCAATAGGTTTATCCAACCGAGCAAGATTCGCATACGGCCGTAGTCTTTGAGGCAAATACAAATCAATCCAAGAAACAGGACGATTGTTTTTCAACTGATCATCATCACGTTTTTCCTTGTCCACATCCCTGAAACTGTGTGAAGACGTAGAAATGCCAGAACTTTGACCTAATCTTACCAAATTGAAGCAAGTAAAGTTCAAATTACGGACTTTTGGGATGAACAATTCGTGGGTTTGTCTGATGGAGGTCCGATGGTGGTGATAATGAGACTGATTTGAAGTGGGGTTTGGTGGCGGTGTGTTTGTAAGATTAGGGGAATTGGATTCGGATAGTGCGAGTGAGAGGTGACGATGAAGATTACGAGAAGATCTTGAGAAACGGAGAAACAAAGCCATTGTTAGCTTTCGCTCGCTATTTCAATCGTTTTCGTTATCTGCTTGGACAATTTCATCGGGGAAAATTTAAATTTGGGTAAGAGTTCCGATTTGGATGAGTTTGATGTTTCCGGTGATCAAATTCGTTCAAATCTTTGTTATAAGAAGAAGATTCAGAAACTCATAACAGATTCTCTGGTGAAATTCGACCCAAAGATTTTCTTGTGGACGCTGTCGCGACATCAACCAAAGACACTAACGTTTAGGTTAATTTGATAGCTTATTGTATTGTTGTATCTATATATATTATTATTATATTATATAATTATTACATAATATTAAAAAAACAATTGGAATGAATAGTGGGTTTATGGAATATAGTTTTTTAACCACATGACTTTTGTGATTGTTTATTTTTGTCCCTCCATCTTACCAAGTGTATAAACAGAAAAATAAGGTTTTAAGCCTTCTTTACCGCTCTAATTTGTTTATAGAAAGAGAGAGTAGGGGAGGCACCGCTGTGTTCAGCCTGAGTAGCTCCGTCGTGGTGGGTGGAGTCTGTGTCGTTTGTAGTTTTGGTTGTTCGATTGTTGTAGAGAGAGAAGGTGGTGTCGGTGGTTTTGTGACTATGCCACTGCCTGTGGTTGCAAGTCTGGTTGAGGTGGAGCGGGCGGCTGTTGTCACTTGATAATCTTCATCCAACCCGAGACCTTTTGTGATGGCCATCACCGGCTTGCCCCGTGGTGTGGTTCATGTTCACCGGCGCGATGGTGATGGTGGGGCTGCTATTTCCGTGTGAAAACCTTAGGGTGTTTGGAGAATGTGTGTTGGTGCTCCTTCCGACGGTGCCATTCATTGCTCTTTAGGGTTTGCGGATATGGTTGTGTGGCGGCAACCAATTCGATTGTGCGAATCTGGTTGGCTTTTGTTTCCGACATGTAGCCGCATCCGAACTTGACTGTGTTTCAAGTTTTTTGCGATTTTGTCTGAGCTTTGGGTTGCCATGCGCAACGCGCGTGGAGAAAAAATACTAGTATAATATGAAAAAAGCAAATTCATGAATAGTTGGGTTTTTGTGTTTGTGATTTTACCACACAACTTTATTGAGTTGGAATTGTGCCCCCCTTCTTGACTTTACAACATTCATGAATAGAAACTTTTGGTTTTCTCAAATTAACCCTAAAGCTTCAAAGTAAATTTTTGGTTTTTTCAAATTAACTCCAAAACTTCAAAGTAAACTTTTGGTTTTTTTAAATGAACCCCAAAGCTTTAAGTGTTTATGTTTGGGATAGTAAATTTTTGGTTTTCTCAATTTTATCCCAAAGCTTCAAGTGTTTTCGTTTGGGTTAGGAATTTTTCTTTCAAATTTTGTTTTTGTTGTATTTTTAAATTTCATCGTTGCATATATGTTTGTATACGGGTTTTTCGATACTTACTTTTAAAACGAAGTTTACGGTGGAGTAGCAGTCGTTTTTACGATGAAGTACGGTTTTTATAACGATATACACTTTTGGGTTTAACGATCGGGTGACGTTCGATTTTACGACTGGGTACGAATTAGGGTTTTACGGCGTAGGGAACGTTGTCGCGAGTGCCTTTTATTTGTGTTTTGATACTCAGGATCATGTCCCTGTCAATGACTCGGGTTTGAGGTTGTACCCAACCCAGATTTTTGTGCTTTTTTGTTTTGGTTTTTTCCCATTGTTTTGGGTTTTGTAAGTGTGTAGACACTATTATGATTTCGTTTAATCAGATTTCCTGGTATCTTAGAGTTTACAAGAATAACTATCATTGCTACGTGTTTTGTTATCCAATTTATGATATTTGAGATTGTAACGGAATTCCCGTCGCAACTCGACGGTATAAATATCTAGTTAATAATCATTAACAAGTTACTTTTAAATAATTTATAATTTTTTAATAATTAAAAGATAACTTTAATGTTAAATAGTTAAAAGGTATTATTATATTAACATCTTAACCATTTATTATCAGGGTTACGTTTTAACCATTAAGAAATTATAAACAATCAAAATGTAGTTTCTTAATGATCATTAAGACGCTACCAAACAACCGCTTACCAATTCAAGTGTAAATTTATAATGATTTCAATAAAAAACTACCGAAATCTAACAATGAATTTATAGTAATAAGTTGTTTAGACTAATTCCAAAGGTGTGTGATTAGGGTTTATGGTTGGGCTGATTGATTTAAATTAAAATGTTATTATTTTTTTTATTAAAAAGGACATGTAATGAAGAACTTGTGTTTTGGTTGGTGTGGTTGAGTTTCACTAAAAGTTAGGTTTTTATTCAAAATTCTTGAAATTTTAAATCAAGTAAATTAAAAATGTTATTAATCATAGTGTATGGAAGTTACTTGTTGTTTCGGTATTATTTTGTATAAAAATCATAAAAGATGTATCAAACATGACTTGATGTTTTATGTGTCATCTAACATTCATATATGTATTATAAGAAGGTAATGATAGTATCATGATATATTATGTACTAGAAACATAACTTCGTGTGATGTTGCGGCGTACGTTTGTCATAAAGTGATTGTCCTTATCTTTCTCTTCTTCTCTCATCAAAGTAGGTGAATTTAAAAACTAGAATAAAAACATGAAAAGAAAAAAGAACAACACAAAACTTCAAGACAACCAAATAAAAGGATATGAGATTCATACCCGCAACCTTAGAGTGCCTCTTGTGTGCATGTTACCACCAAGCCACATTACCAATTTTATATTTATTTTGAAAATAAATGTATATATTATGAATTTTACTTGTAAGAAAAGAAAAGAAGATTTAATTTCCTTCTATTTTTATCTCTATATAATAATAAATAAAAAGGGCTCAGTCATGTGACATAATTTTAAGGCATAATTTTAAGCAATGTGTTGCAACATGACACACAGCAAACGTTTGTCACATGACATTTTATTAGCAATAGGTTTTAAAAGAAATCTCGCGGATCTTGTTTAACCAGGGATGCTAGTCGGGTTTTCTAGAAAAAAGAACCACTAGGCAGCATTTAAACCCTAATCTCTTTTCTCAAACACTCTGTTTAATCGACGATTACTCCATCCATCATAGCCTCTCATTGCAATCATCGCCTTCTCCAACCATTGCACATCATGAACCGCGGTTCTATCACTACGGTTATACTAACAGATTACCTCTATTCCTCTTCAACAACATTTATGTCCTATTTTACAAACATGGTTTCGATTTCAGTAACTTTGTGGTTCAATTTCGTCAGTTTTTGAGTTTGGTTTTACAAAGAATGATATGTTAGATTCAGTTATATTTATCCAGAAACTTTGTTCATCGATTGCTTATACAACGACAGTAATTAAGTTTATATGGATTCGATTGCAACATTATTTTGGTGTGATTTCATGAAATTATGGTTTGATTTATAAATATTGATATGTTATGGTTGATATTTTTTTTAACAAAAGATTGTTATATGTTTGATTATACACCGACACTCTCTTCTTATAACATAAATATAACAATTTCAGTAATTAGGTTTTTTTGTGTTCTTGATTTTCATGTTTTAGAACACGAATATAATGATTATGTGTTCATGCCTTATAATCTTAATTCACTTTAGTGTTGTTGAAGCTTTGTTAATATTTTACTTTTTAAAATTATTTTGAGACAAACTATGTTGTAGTATATATTTTCTTGCAACAAATATCATGTTTTTTTTTTTTTTTGTTTTTCTTTTATTTCAGAAACTACAATGCCAAGAAACATTTTAAAAAAATAGTTTCCTAGATTTCAAAAGCTACTCAATGAATCAAGTTTCTAGCCGTGTGTTTTGCCATGACTATATACAAGAGTGAGGGTCAACCATTATTAAGAGTTGGTTTGATTTTTAAACAAACAGTTTTTACAAATGGACAACTGTATGTTTCATTGTAAAGAGTTATAAGACGAGATGCACTAAAGCTAGTTATATTGAATGACAATTGTGAACTTTCAAGTACAACCTCAAATGTCATAAACAAAACCTCAAATGTCACAAACAAAGAGGTATTTAGAGATTTGTAAGCATTTTGTGTTTTATTCTATGTATTTGAATCTTTCATGCAATTTTAATCTATACATATTTTCTTAATTCTTACGTTCTTATACATTAAACACTTGTCTATTTTCATTGCTACTACATTTTAAATGTATTTAATGACAATATTAGTTTTGTCAACCTGTGTAACATACACGTAGTTAGGCTAGTAGTAAATAAAATGAAAAATCTTGAAAATCTATCATGAACGTTTTTTTTTTTTTCATTTTAGTCTATTAATTTGGTTATATTAAATTATATTCAATTAATTAACAATTTTTTCCCTTCTTATCGTATTCTCTACATAAGTAATGAGAGATCTTTCAACAACAAAAAAAGGAGCATTCGAGATTATAGGCGATATCAAAACCCTTTCCTACCTTTGGAATAATACTAAAAGAAAGGTTGGGAATCTAGATTGGAACTATGGTGTAACTTTATGTTTGAACTTCTTATAGTTCATCTCGCTAGCTTTTTGCTAGTTCTTTTTTAATGAATTTTTGCAGGTAAATAAAAGTAAAAAAACCATGTTATGTCGCTATGCACTCTCTATTTGTATCATCATTCCACACTCTTTCTTAAAAAAACAAATACACACACGTAAATATATGAAGTTTTAGAGAGAAAGAAGTTGATAGAGAGGCCAGATAGATTAGATTAGAGATTGGGGTAGGCTGAACGACCACCCTCTATGTGGTTCTCCAACGAACTCAATGGTGGCGGCTCTTACCAAGATAAACGTTGGCGCATGAGTGAAGGTTGGCCGCCACTGGTCGTTTATATGGTGAGTTTGAACCAACCTACACCCATTTTCTATATCATAACCATTGACCATAACGACCTTAAATATGGTATCATCGCAGCTAACATCTTTTTTCTACCTTTCTTGACTTTTGGTTGATTGTTAATTTGTTTTGTTTGGTGTGTCGGATCTAGTAGTTGATGAAATGTACTCTAAACAAGGATAAATTAAAGATGAAAAGGGGAGAGGGGACCTTTTTGCAATTTATCAAGGAGTAGTGGTCATTTTAAATACTCTAAAAGTGTCATGTAGACACTAACGGACACAATTAATAGTATATATAATTATGATTACAGATTGCAGAAAATATATTTAACTTGTTACTATTTTGGCTTTTGGCATCTGATGTTTTGATTGCAAGCATATTGTGAAAAACAATAAACATATGTGACATGTTGTGTCGAGTGCCGGTTCACTTGTTGTTGCTGGTTTGATTCTATGAATATAAGTATGCTAATATGTCTTTTTTAAATTAAGTAAGATAATTAAACAACATTCTAGAAAATATATGTAATTAATAATGATTTCAAGCTAGAGTAGATGATTCGTATTTTGATAACCATACTTGAAAAATATGAGAGTCACGTAGTGCTTTCACATTGAAACAATATGAGGGTTCAAATTAACTAAATGTAAATCAAATAAAACTTAGATTCAAGAAAGATATATGTTTTGTGTGTGTAATCTCGTGAACCAGAAGAACAAGTCTTTCGACTAAATGTGTAACACCCCCGCCCCAACGTGGAACAGGAGGTCACTTCAAATGTTAACAGAACATTCTAAGTCCAAAATAATACTTAAATTATGAACGTCAAATTAAAACATTAATCTTATAAAGTCTAAAACATCCATCAAAATAAATACTAAATCCAAAATTCAAGTCTTATGAAATAAAAGAAATAAGTCTCCAAGCATGTGTTCCAAACTCCTACTAGCTCTCATCACACAGCCCCGTTCCACCTTGATTACCTGCCGCGAAAAAAAAAAAAAAAACAAGAAAACGGCTGAGCTACAAGCTCAGTGCGCGGATGTAGGTCACAATAGACAAAATAATATATATCGAAGAATAATGTCAGCGGATTAGAAAAGAAAATTAATATTTTTAAATTTAAAAACTTCCCCGTCGATTTCCACCACATACACCAGAATAAATCAAAGATGAAGGCTGAAGCAACGAAAGGTTAGGGTTGTTGATACCGAGTAGCCTACTAATCAAATATTCAAAATGCACACCCATGGTGCCAACATATCATAATTCATATCCCATATCATAATCACAATAGCACACTGGTCGCGACTCCAAGTGCACCCCTAATCGGAAGGTGTGTATGGCACTACACAACTCAGCCGCGAACTAAACATATCATCAAAATCCTAGGATGCATCCATACGCCTCCCAAATAATTCAAAAGCTCTCTCGCAAGCATAATCATATAAACAAAGTGGAGACGCCGTGAATTGATCACACTGTCACGGATAGTGTCAAGCCGTCGGTAGCCACAACGACAAGCCTATGGTACCTCCATAGGTAGTTGACTCGGTATCCCTATCTCCTGTCTACAAATCTGGGGTTCTAAAGTAGCATGAAATAACATATAATCCATCCTCCATCAAAATTTTGTTCATCATGCAAATGATCCTAAACTGAATGAAATCAAGTAAAGGCACACAAACGATAGCGTTTCACAATCGCATCAGAAAAATATATTTTTATCAAGGGTTTTAAAAATAGCTCAATAGCACACATCAGAGTATCTCAACAGAAGGGAGATGATCATACGAGAGATCATGGAGTGATTTCAAAAGTAGCATAATTTTTAGTAGATCGAGCACATAAAAATAACAAAAAACATCCGTACCTGAATAAGTGTCTAATCTTCTAATGTCTCAAAGTTTCACCGACGTGCTTACGAATCTATAACGAATAATTCAAGCTCTAAATTAGAACTGTGTCATATGATATTGCTTGCCATCTCTAAAATCTCTAACCCGTTTATTATTATAATTTAGTATTATGTTTGTTTTTATTAATTTTATCATTCGTTACTTTATTAAATATATTCATTGAAAATCTTGGGGTAATTAAGTTTAACTACAGGATGCTATGTCACACAAACTAATACAACATTCCTAGTTCATTATCATGTTATTTAGCTAGTTTTTACATCAATGATGCTTACCTAATCTTGCTGATCCTACACAACTAGGTGTGATAATAAATTGAGTTGAAAAAGGTTGTCATTTGGATGGGTCAGTAGGAGGAAAACAACAGAACAAAAAAAAACGAGCCTATGGTATGGTAACTGGTAACTACAACAAACTGTAAAAGACAACAATACAGCACTAGCAGCATCCATTAGTAGGGGTTTGACTGTTTAAGAAATTAGTTAACAAGAAAACATGACCTGCCTTTACCTTATTGGACATAACTTTAGTTTAGTTTTTAATGTGAAGAACTACCAGCAGGTCTGTGTAAGTCACAACAGATAGCAATGACCCAAACTGAACCAACAGATAAGATTAAGAAAACCTCAGAATCAACCAGAGTTTGACCGAACAGGGGAACGAGCAACAAACGCTCACTTGATTAAACATCATTAAAATCCTTTGACTCAAATGTTAATATTTATCTAGCATAATCTGATGGACTTTGGCTTGTGTTTTGGTGGCTAATTATGGAGACTTAAACTTGTTATTTGTGAGTCGAAAGAATAATAAATTGGCTGACAAAACCAACCAACAGGAACATATGGAGCAGGTAGGAACCATTCGAATTATTTACATATTATTATCAAATATGATTTCTACTTCAAAATTTAGAAACCTACGTAACTTTTTTTTTTTTTTTACTTCATGATGTGCCTAATTAATTATGAAGAAGCATGATCTCCATTTGCTTTATATGTACAGGGCCTTCACGTTGAGTTCTGAATGGATGTGAAGACTAAAATCATATTAATAGCATGGGTAAGTTTCTGGTGATTACCTTGAGTATTAACAAGAATTTGGATCGGAATGATGTCTTGGTGCCAGATCCTTCAAAACAACGGCTGTAACACAATTTTCAAAACCATATTTTTAAGAAAGTTTAGGAGTAATAAGGGTGGAATTAGAACAAAACATCGCAGGAATAACAGGGGTTTGGATTTACCTCAATCGCAACTCAAAAACTAGGTTTAGACGATTTGGAACAAAGGATCAGCAGTTTGTGATTTTGCAAACCCAGATAGAGATATCGAGATCGTACCAGAGGTGAGGGGGAACTGTTGTTGAGGTTTACGTGAGAGTTGCTTGGGGTTGGAATCCATCTATTATAGTCGTAGTTGTGTGGAGATGAGACTTGAAATCCCATGATCATCGGTTGTTTGTTGCTGCAGATAAGGGGGAAGAAGGATAGATTGAAGATGAGTAGATTAGGTCAAAATAACTAATGTTTCCCTCCCTTTTCTTTCTTTCTTTTTTTTTTTTTTTTTTTTTTTTTTTGGTATTCTCATGTATATATATTCTATTTATTATTAATTATGTTTGGTTATTTATTTATTGGTTATTTATTTATTATTTGTTTTTGGGTTATTTCAAAATGTCTAGCAAATTGTTTATGTAGGGATGTAACTAAAACTATCAAAGGCTATAATGTGTATAATTTTTCCGAAGATAGCTCGACCCCAGCTAGGGGCTCCTTCTTGCTAGGGCTACCGCCCCTTGGACCTCGCTTCCAAAGGCACTGCCTCCAACTCCTGTCAAGGGGGGCGTTGCCCTTTTAAAACCCTTATTGCTTAGGGATCTCATACTCAAGAAACTATGAGATTTTAATGCCGAAGATCAAAATAAACTCAACACAAACATGCACTCCTGCACCTCCTCACTTGATTGATTAATATTATAATCACATTAGTCAACTCGTCAATCCACTTATTTTAAAATATCTAACACCAACACCGCAAAAAGTAGAAACTAGATATATGAAAAAATAGGACTAAATACCACCCCATATAACTATAAACGATCTGGTCATCATGTTTTCTCATGCTGAGTTATTAGATATTTTCTAGTTATCCAGATCATGCTCACCTCTAACCTATGCAGTTTCGTGAGCAGTCAAATGACTCAAAATGTTTAGTTCATCAAAGACTCAAAAGGAACCAAGAAGTTCAAGCACGAAATTCTTATAATTTCAAATTCAATAAAAAAAAGTTAATAATAAAAGTTCACCAAACTCTAGTATTTATACTATTTCTTAACAACTTACGGATAATGATAAATGATAAACAAGAAAAAATATAAACTAAATAAACTAAAAGGATAACTAAAAAGTAAATATTATTTAAATCTTTGTATAATCTTCAATATAAATCCTATTGGATCATAATCGAAAATGGGTTCAGCTCTTACGTCGTCTGCAACTCCGCATCACCTACCCTATTCCAAACCCACAAAAGCTAAAACTATTCACATAATAAAATGTCCATCTTGAACGTTTTAGGTTTTAAATTTCCTACTAGCTCGAGTTCCTTTACAATCCCTAATAACTTTATACATTTTCTCGGGTTTAATTGGCTCGAAAATTGAATTTGTAACCACATGTATGATAACCACGTGGTCATAGTCGCGTGATGTGGCGACAATAGCTCATACGTTAAAAGACTGTATTAAGTTACCGTGACCCGATTTTATATATCTAAACACATATAAAAAAACATGTTGTGAAGATATATATGAAAAGCACACAAAAGTTGCATCCTTCTTCAAACTAGCCTTGGAAAACGCAAAAATATATTTACACAAAAAAATAAGTAAAACATATGATATTTGATGCTAACTTAATTTTAAAAAAATTTAACATCAAAACGTAGCTCAATTCAGTCTTAAATAAATTTGTATCAAAACATAGATAAAAATAAATGCGTAACACCACTATTTCGGAATGCATTAAAACAATATGCAAAACTTATAAGAGTACAACAATTGTATAAAATTAATATTAAATAATAAAAAATATAAAATATAAAATATAAAATATAAAATTGTAATATAAAGAATTAAAAGTGTTTTGTGCTCTATAAAGAAATAAAATTTAAGGTCAAATTTTAAGGATTTAAAAGTTCGAGGTCAAATTATATAGAACTGGAAGTTTATAACTAAATTATAAAAATTTGAAAGTTTATGACTAAATTGTTTAGAATTAAAACTTCATTATTCATCTTATTTCATAATTGTTATTGTTTTATATATACACAATATTAGGATAAATAATGTATAATATGAGTTGAAATGGATTAAGGTCATTTAGGTGCAGTTTGTTTTTTAAGATGTAAAATATATACAGTCTGCGGACCACATCGGCGGACATTTGTTGCACAAGAGGTGGACTAAACCTTTAAATTCTGCAAGAAGAAGACTGATTGGTTTTTAACTTCTGCAAACTGATAAAGAAAACTGATGGTTGTGGTGATGGTGGCGGACGGTGGGTGGTGGCGGAAGGTGGTGGTGGCGGACGGTGGTGGTGGCGGACGGTTGGTGGTGGGGGACGGTGGGTGGTGGACGGTGGGTGGTGGCCGTGGAGTTGTGGACGGCGGCGGTGGTGGATAGTGGTTGTTGGTAGCGGATGGGTGTAACTCTTCACAGACCTTAGAAGTGGTTGTGCCACGTCTGCACCAAGAAGAGCTCGGGCAGGCATTTTTTAATGAGACGTCTTAGGAAAAACAACCAGTCTGCAGATGGTAATGTCTGCGCGTGGTCTGCGCGGGACAGACAGAAAAGCCTGCGTAGATCTTTTTCAGAAAAAACAAACATCACCTTAGTCACTAACATCTTTTTCTATTTCGTTAGAAAATTATAAAATAAATAAATAAAACGGTCCAGAATATTGTTAATTTTCACTACCATTAGTCAGATGCATATACCACCCTTCAATAACAACCCAAAGAGAACAGAAATACAATTGTCATGTATACACAGGTTCATTCCTCCCAGTACCAGATGAACATATATTTAGAGCCACCATGGCTTTTCAGTCAAGTCTCTCGAGAACACATACCGAAACCTTGAACTATAAGGCAGCCATTCGATGATCTGCAATGTTTTTTTACTGGTTTTATGCTCGACGCATTTCTCTATGGAATCAGAAAGCTTTTTGTCAACATTCTCGGTTATCCATTTGAGAAGATTGTCTGGAGAGATGTTGGCTTCTTTTCCAAATCTTTCAAGTAATTTTGGTATGAAAACTTTCTTCGATTTCTTCACGACTATGTTTGATTGAAGAAACTCCCTCGTTGCTGCTTCGAGCTCTTCTTTGATGTTTGATGGTGTGTAGACTTTTAGCTGCCAAAAGGGTGAATGATGGTAAAAGTTAGATGTTGATATTTGGATGTATTTATGTAAAAATGGGCCGAGTTGACTTATATACGCAAATATAAAAAATTTAACTAAAAAAGAAAGGGGTCATCCAAATTGTATTCAAATGCATAAAACCTTCTAAATGATTTTTAGTGACCATGAGAACCCGTTACCGGAGAACTCATGGGACCTGTAAATACCCTGCCCACCAACAGGATCAACAGGAAACTAGTGGAAATAATTTTCGAATCTGAGACCTTTTTTAGAAGAGATCAGGTGCTTCCACACTACTCCTTGAAGGTATACAATACAATATAGTTTTGTAATCAAAGATAGCTCTTTAGTTTATTATTAATTTTAAAAAAAATGACAAGGTGTTTGCAGTTGGCTCAACCTGTCCAACCAAGACAATTTGCCAATTTCTTTAATGGGATAATAAGTAGTTTTAACATGGAATCTAAAGGTGGCAATTTGGATCCATTTATTTAGCTAAAAGGACAACATGTCAAATGGGTGGGTTGAAATTTAGCCCCAAATCTATTTCAAATACATACTATCTAGTATATCGTTCTACTAAAATTTCACTACTATTGTAGTAATATTATCATTTTAATCATACAATTATCAGAAAAGATATAAAACAATCAGAAACTAAGTTACCACAGGATCAGATGAAGTCCCGGTGCAAAGGGCAAAACACACAAGAGGTTGGTAATGCTCGAGACCAAATTTTGTACTGATGCGTTGTCTCTCTTCTCCAGATTTCTTCCACAATGCAGTTGAAAGGATGGTCTCCAGCCACTAGCATAAGTTCATACGAAACGAAAACTGTTAATTTGAAGATCAAATCAATCATATTTTATAAAAAATCAAACTATATAGTTGACTACCTTTCCAACCCTGGGGGTGCGGAACTTAAATATAGCCTGCTCAATAGCATTTGCACTTATCATATGGCCACCAATTCTGTAAGCAGCCTGCACTACACAGAGAAACACACGTTATTCGCAGATGAATTCATTGCAAAGCTTTAAAGAACAACCTCTAATCATAAATCGAGTTTTGACCGAAGTCAATTCAACTTGTGTGCTCAAGGGAGCTTGACCCATTACCCATATAAAATATTTTCGTAGATATATGATAGTTTTTCAATAAGGAAGTGCACTACCTTGTGAAATAAAGCTAACCTTCTCAGAGAGCTGTGAGGTATCCCATATGCCAGATATGCCTGTATTACCAAAATATAAATAAGGTGCCAATGTGCATGTTTAAGTTATTAAATACCATATATGATAATGTTGGTGTGAGCTTACATGCATAATCATGGAATTATACATATTGATCCAGAATGCAGTCTGAGCATTTGTTTCCATATTGCTCAAGTTCAACTTCTCTAGTTGTTCCACTAAAAGTCTGAACAAGGAAAACTCATAAACATTAACTCTCAGTTATGAAAACATATTGGTGCGCCAAACTTCAGAGTAATAAATCCATATGATAGAGGTGGCAATTTTTGTCCATCTAGTTGTTAGCAGGTGGATTTGGGTTTTTTTTTTTTTTTTTTGGCACACAGAAAATCAAGCAACCTAAATAATGCATATGACCTACCAAATCCTTTTAGTCAAGGATTTAGATTGGTATTGTGATAATATTGTTTTTGCAACCATAGTTAACACATTAACAAATTATAATTTAAATAAAGACGAACAAAAGAGTGTTTGAATGTCAACCCAGTCTACCAGTATTAAAACTGACCCCATTTGACTGTTATCCAACCCATCTGACCCTCTCATCTTGCCAACTCTACCTTATACCAAAGGGAAATGACCAAAATAAAGTAATTTTTTATACAATTTACAGTTTTATACTGTGATATGCCTGAGGACTGACCTGTAACTGTTTATAGTATAAGATGCGCGAGAGAAGTTGTTCTTATCAGTTGATATCCATGAGATTTCGACCATTGATCTGCCATTGTCTCTATTTGTGGGCAATCTAGACAATGAAGATGATCTCTTACGTTCTGAAACCGTGGGTGATGAACCATTGAGCCAGCAATATGCAATAGCCATACATTTTACCATCTCTTCTGATAATCTGCTGGGGCACTGGTAAAGATGATCTTTTAAAGTTAGCTGTTTATCGATGGCTGAAAGATTTCTCTTTATCTGCTATTAGAAACCAGCATTAGTAGCTATCAACTATGGATATGAAATTTTTCATATTTTAATCATCAAAATACCATCACTGCCTACTTTGATTATGGAAATAACACTGTTGCCTATTTTACAACTTAACCTTACTAAATGCAAGTCTAACAAGTTTGCGACTCAATACTAATAGAGTTTATTTGTTTATTGTTCATATAGTAAGGCGATTAAGAATGGAATAATCTACAACTTATGGTAACCTCCTTTCTCATTTATTAACCTAACTTGAGCTTACAACATGCATCCATTGTTTCAATAAGCATATAACCAAGCATCATCTAACAAAAAAATGAACCATATCAAGGCCAGAATCATATTCAAGGTGACCAAGTATTAAAATATGCATACCTTAATATCATTTGAAGATCTAAATTCAAAACAATTGTTAGCTTTGCTACTAGATAGTGAAGCGTTCCTGGTTTTAGACTGCAATAAGTTAACTTTCCTCCCAGGGGCATTTACGGTAGAAAGATCATGAAATTTCCGAAAAGGGAAAGTCTTTGAAGAACAAAACGTGCTTGAAATAATAGTGGGATGCTTTCTTGATTCCTTCTTTGCAATCACATGCGAAGGAGAAGTTAGGACCGAACCTTGTCCAGAAGATGGGCGACTAACACGTTGTTCAAATATCGTTCTGTATAGAGAAAGAACATGCTGCTCACAGTTCATAACTTCTTCCTCAAGTAGTTGAATCTCAGCAATTAACTCCTTTGTCTAGATGAACCAAACAATCAGGTTTCAGTATTTAAGGTGTATGTGTAAATTATGACAGATAAGAAAAAATTAGCCAAAGTTAAGACCATGGAGACATTAGTATTCTTTTATTCACTTGCGTAGATATTTAATGATGAATGCATAAAATGCATTTTACCTTTCTGAAGTCAATATGGAGGGATAGATTTATATAGTGCTAGCGAAATTTTTAAATACAAACATATAGAGCTGCATTAATTTGAGAAATTTCTTGAACTATTCATACTGAGTGATAATATCTCAGGGTAATATGATCATTACTAATGATTAAATAATATGGTGATCTGGGTGTAAAAAGACAAACTTCGACTAGACAAGTGCGTCAATGGCGCGAGGTAAACAAATTTCAATTATGCCTTTAGATAATGGAATCTAATGAGTGTGTTCTTATTCCCTTCTTAATCTTAATGAGAAAACTTATGTAAAATTGTATAGCATGATGAAATATGTAGGCTTTATTTCTTTATATGGTTAGCTAAAAGGGGTACGATGGTCCATCAAGATTTTACAAAGGCAGTCTGGTAATTAATCACAAGTTGTTAGTCATGTATGGACTACATTTATTACTCACTCATCCATTAACATTATAATATAGTTAGTTAAAAGGAGTAAATTCGTCTGTGTATATATTGCCGTAGTGAGTTATAGATGGACTATTATTATTACTCATTTACAGATTAACACAGTAACTAGCCACAAGTACATGTAAAATGGTCACCTGATTAGCAGAATGCCTATGGCCAGGTGATAAAGTGCTAGAAGTTCGGCCCAAAGCTCTCTCAAGCAGCATCCGCACTGATTTCTCTTGCTGCAACCGCATTTGTAGTTGCTCAATCTGCAATTTCATATGTTTCTATAATTCAACTGTTTATTCTAATTTGAGCTCAAAATTCAAATAGGTGTCACAGTTAAGATCTTTTAGAAAAAATAAGTGCAACTCTTTTGCTTTCGATCGATAAAAATAGGCATACAAAAGCATAAAAGGAGTGTCTTACACAACTTGGTCAACAAATTCACTTTAAACTTATCGTAACAGAAGGTCAACAGATTGAAACCACCTTAGTCATATACTTACATCATTTTCCAGTGAATCTCTTTGTTTTGACACGACATTTGTGCCCTTATTGCTGGAAGATTCATGAAGAGGAGAATATGGGTGGGTACTCTGTGCTTTAATATGCAAACCCTGTTTTAGAATTAAGGCAGATTAGTACACTAATTAATTATTGCTGTCATTAACTTTATTCAGGCCAAAGTAGCAGACTATACTGAGATGCAGAATGCAAAATAAGAAGATATTAAAATCTGATTGTTAATATAGAAAAACTAAGGCCATCTTACAGTTGATTTATTACACTCCTCTTTAGAATGTGAAGCTCCTCCTGCTCTCAAGTAATGATTAGTCCCAGAAGCACTGAAAGTAATTAACAGAACTTGTTGAATCAAATGTTTTGTAATGAAATTTTGCAAATTTGCGATTAAGCAAATTTTGAACAGATTGAACTCAAAAGCTCAGCTAAAAAGGAAGCAAACAGATTCTGAGAACCTATAAGTTTCATGACCATTGATAAGATAAGCCAAAAAACAGGATGAGTTTAAGGAAACATGGGTCAAAAGGACAATCTGTAAGCAAAAATCACCTCTTTAAACGCCTGTGTTGTCCATGAACATGTGCATTTTCATCATTACCTAAATACTCCATTCTCAAGTTTATTTCTTTCAAACATAACTCAAATCATGCCTGACTCTTCTTTAATGCAACTAATAAAACTTGCATTTGAATGTGCTGTGCATATATATTCATAATGGGGTGGAGCAACCAACCAAACAAGTAGTTCTCACTACAATAAATACCAAAGGGTGTGTGTATAGTGGTACCAGGGTGTGTGTATAGTGGTACCAAGGTGTGTGTATAGTGGTATCAAGTTGTGTAGAAAATATGCCTCTCTATGTATGGTTGAAGTTTCTAATTTCATTGTAGGACAAAAGATATAGATTTACGTGTAGGATTAAAGGAAGTGTGAGTTAGTAATTCTAAAAAAAAAGTTAGAATAAATAAAAAGAGAAAATATATATTTTATATGATCAACATGTTTACCCACACATCTATTATAACCTCTAACCCGTTCATGATCTATTTAACCCACTTACAACCCGTGTAACCTTTTTCACAACCCATTTGACTCTTTTAGATAAACAAGTCGCATATGTCTATTTGGATTCATTAATTCAACCCGATAACCCAGAACCGCGTGTGTGAATTTTCTTTTTCTACTATATAATCATCTTCTCTCCATAAAAGAATGTTCACAACAAGTTGAATTTTGAGATGACCGTTAAACAATTAAACCTACCAAAAGTTCACACATCAAATTCAAATCACAAAAGCAATATCTTAACTGAAAAAGTCAAAACATGAACAATAAATTCCTTTGAGTGTCTCAATCTTGAAATGATATATTATTATGAATTTGTCTAACAAGTGCATGTAAGAGGGATATACACATTAAAGCAAGCTCCTGCTTATAACTGTAAGCAAATGATGACATTGACGAATTCACGGTGAAAGCTATCGTTCAAAAAACCAACAAAAATAATGGCACAAGTGGTGTCAGAAAGATGTGATGATGAACGTTGGGAGGATAAATTTAAAGGAAACACATATGAAATATATCCTAATGTAATCAATTATTTGAATTGAATGATGAAACGGCTGAATTTGCAGTAAAGAAGAGGGGTAAATCAATGCATAAACCCTAAATTTGATTTTTTTTTACCTGCAGAGTGGTAGCTGATACAGAAACCGAATTGAATTCTGTCACAATTGCGTCGTTGAGAGCATTGAATGAGATAATTTAATACGCCTGTACTCTTGTATCTCACCAATTGTCTCATTCAAATTCATAAGGTGGAGGGTAACAAAGTGTGGAGAGAGATATAACTATACCGTAATAGTGCAACATGTTATTGTTAATATTAACTAACGTGCCCGTGCGATGCGACGGGTGCGACACTTATTATTATAGTACTCGTCTTTTGTTAGTTGAATATTTAAAAAACTGAATTTCTTCTTTTAAGCATATTGTAACAAACATGGAAAAAATTGTATATAATTAGAGATACAAGGGTGTAGGTGTAAATAGTTTTAAAGTTCTATCTTTTTAGGAGTGTTTGAATGACATAAATACCCTTGTGAAATTGAATTTTTGAGTTGTACATTGTGCTTAAAATGTTCAAATCTCTTAAATTATGACGGAAACCCTCCTTCGTGCATTATAATATAGTATAGATATTTTGTTATGAATGAGCTTATAGATTTGTGTTTATATGTGGATACATGGTGTTTTTACACACATTTAATGTAGCACTAGGTTGTTTTTTTGTTTTTTTTAACAAACACCAACTAATGTGTCTACGATGTAAGAGATGTTTTTGTGTAAATAGGGTGTTGTTAAGGAAAAGTTGTTAGTGTTGTTGTGAGCGAGATGTTGTTAAGAAAGAGGAGAAGAATCCTTTTAAGGTGAAATGTTTGAATCGAAGTGAAATTGGACATATGATAGTCAAAGTTCATTGGTAAATGGATCGATAACTTGATCAACTGTAAACACAAAACAAGTCATGTGGTCTTTGACATAAATAATAAATGAACAAAATGTAAAGTAATTTCAAGTTGCTTGATAACCAAACATAAAAAAAATTTAGATCTTTCAAGGTTGTTTCTTATGCTAACAAAAGATTTATTTAGTGTAAGAGCTCTAATATTGGCGAGCATAATGTTGGTTGTCACTAAAGGCATGTGTCTAAGGCAGTGTTTGATACGAGGTAATCAAAACAGGAATGGAATAATTCATTCAAGGGAAATGGAAATAGAAACGTTTGGTTAATAAACGGAATGAAATCAAGTATTACCAAATGGAATACCTTTCCATCTATTTGAAAAGATCCTATTCCATCGGCACCCCCTGTTTTTTTTCATTCCTTTCCATCTTCATCGCTTGTTACGCGATTTTCCCTCCTTCAGTTCAATAAATCGATGATTTCACATCCTTTACGAATCGCAGATCCAACCAACTTCATCTGTCTTCTTCGTCTTCTCGTCTTCTCTAAACCAACTGGCTATTGTTCAACATATTCGAATCTTCAAGCACGGGCGGATCTACGCTTAGACGAATGGGGTCAAGTGATCCCATTGATTTTTAAATCAGTAGTGTACTGTATTATACCGATTTTTTGAGTGAACCCATAGTTTTTCAGGAGATGAACCCCATACTAGTTTAAAGTTCACATTGAAACTTAAATCTGATTATGGTTCACTTGTTAGCATGCGTGCATGTGGAGTAGGAGATGCAGGTTCAATCCTTGCAAGTTTGCGACTTTGTTTTTTTTGTTTTTTTTTTTTACTATTTAATCAGGAAAATTATAATTTTACCCTTACTTTTAACATAAAAAGTAAGTTTTGTTGGATTTTTTTTGATATTATATTTTTCATAACATTCTCAATGCAATTTAATTATGTCTATTCCGACCCGACCCGATGGGACCACCCGAAAAATTATATTTTGTTTCGTTGCAAATTAAATCATTAAAAAATAATGACCCCATACAAAAAATTTTTTGGTTCCACCACTATCTTCAAGTAAGGATTGTATAATTTGTTAAAAATGCTATTGACTTTGATTTCGTTTGAAATTTTTGGATTGAAGTTTCATGGGATTTTGATTTTGATGATTCAAGTGCATCAATTTTAAGTAATATGATGATTTCAATGATTCAAATGCTAGATATAGTTGATTTGATTTCTAATGACTATAAATTTGTAGCTTTATTTATCTACTGTTTGAATGCATTCTGTGTGAATTTTGTTTGAGATTTTGAATTGAAGGGCAATATATAGATGGGTTGTACATTGATAATCGTGTTTAGCTCTCGAAATAATGTATTGACCCGTACTCATTTTGGTTAAAACCCGTTCTGACCCATACTTAATTTGGAAGACTGTAAAATGACGCTTTTTAGAATTAATCCGTTCTGACCAGTACTCGTTTTGAAAAGAGGTAAAACGACGTTTTCTAAAATTAACCCGTTCTGACCCGCATTCATTTTGGTGAGAACCCGTCTTGACCAGAACCAAAATGACCCATTATCTGAAACAACCCATCCTGGCCCGAACCCATCCTGACCGAACCCATCATAACCCGTTATCCTGCCCAACCCAACCCGCCCATTTTGCCAGGCATACGTTGAACTGTGTAAAATAGAAATAATAGTTATAGGAGATCATTGATGGTAGATTATTAACAAAGTTTGTTATAGATATGACTTTAGATGTCATTAGGCTTACATTCTGACTTGAAATACATGTGGAAATTGTGCTTTTTGATTCAAGTTTATTTTGATAGCCATATTAAAAAGTGTAAATGATACCGGTAGGAAATCGTTGATGATAGATTGATAACAAAATTTATTACCATTATAACATCACATGTCAAGGACTTCCATTAAAACTTCATATTGATATGCCATTCATTACTTTTGATTCAAGTTCAAAGGCTTCACATTGAACTGTGTAAATGATACTGGTAGGCAATCATTAATGGTCGGTAGTCTGTTTACATAGTTCATTACCAACATCACATGTCTATGGGCTTATTTTTTGACTTTAAATTGAGATGTAATACATACTTTTTGATTCAAGTTCACAGTAGTGTTAAATTCTTTCAAGAAATTTGAAGTGCTATTATAGAAGCATGTACAATATGAGGCTCCTGCTTAACATCTAATTTAAGAAGGATAATTTGTTCTTTAAAGCATAAAAGGTTTACATATTCGGGTCAAGCGAGTTGTGTTCGTGTTAACCATATGTTAGAGACACTTGCCAAATCAGTCAAGTTCACTTATATTCAACTTTTAGCATGATGGAATGGATTTGTTAAAACCAAAAGGCATGGTCTAGATTAGTAGATTCAAGAGTTTTTGATATAAATTGTTACTGTAGATTCATGGTCTGACGAGTTCGTGCCTAACCAACTCTGCACGTACGAGCCGACCAATTCTCGTAAGCATTATACTAGCACAGGGCCGTGCCTTTTAGGCATGGGTCCGTTCTCACACACTCTAGAAAGCCTATAAATAGGAGTTCGTTTGCAACGTTTGAAAGAGTTTTTGGGATGGCCAAACTCTGCTGATTTCTTTTGGGAATCTAGACATGAAGATCCATGGGAGGCTTGGGAGATGAATTCAATACTTAGAAAAGGCTCGGGATTGTCTAAATAACACCCATTAGGAATTCAATACTTTTAATTATACTTTAAATTATTTTTTTGAAAAAATCTTAAAATTTTGGTTATATTAATGCAACTTATCATTTTCTCAAATCAAAACTCATCCCTATAGCCAATTATAAGGTTGTTGAGTAGGCTTGGTATGTAACTACATATTACTTAAGCAAAATCAACGTCGATAATACTTTTGTATATTATAGCACTTGAAGTGATGAAAATGACGAGGATCAAAAAGTGTATTTGCCTATAAATGAAAATATAGAAATCATTAAACAAAATATGAACACACAAATGAGAAAGAATTAAATTATCTCACTTAACAAAAAGTTACCGAACCAGTAGTTCATAAAACCAAAGAACTTTTGTAATGACCTACTATTGATTATGATGATATATATACTTTAGTGATGGATGCAACCAATTTTTCTATATATCAGTAGTCTAGTAATATAAAGAAAGAACTGATTGTATCAAATTTTTCATGGAAAGCACAAAGGATTTAAAATGTTAAAATCATGTAAAGTAATTTCTCGAAAGCATTGTGATTATTATATACATATTTGGATCCAACTGTGTTATGTTTTTCGTATACAATAATAAATTATAACTAGAACTCCTCATGATTTTTCTAAAGCGTTTGAGTACTTAAAAGGTAATTTAAAACATCTTGAAAATGTAATTGTTGTGCACCAATATAATACATAGAAGAAATTGTACTTGGTGAGTATGACGTCCAATAAACGATGAAATAACGTAATATTGAGTTTGAAAACAAAACACTTGTTAATGAAATCTTGCATATGATATAAAATTGACGAGAAAGTTTATGCGTCAATATATTGAAGAGTGTATGCAAACAAATCATTAGTCAAAGGAGAAAAAAGTTCGTGAATAATTGTAAATTCCTAAGCATTGATATAAAAACTTTAAGAAATATATCATATGAAGTTAACATTTTCTGAATATGGACAAAATTACTCTTGGCAAATATGTATAATAAATATGTTTAATTGATTATCTCGAAATGGAGATAAGCAAATATGATATAGTTAGTCCATGTGAATAATATGAAGATTACAACTATTATATGTTGGTAATACCATTGTATCTCCTTAAGAGATAAAAAGAAAATATTTCACATTATAAAGGGACGTAATTGAAATATAAGATGGTATTACAAAATTATGTCTTGGTTGGCATGTTGAGAATTTATATAACTAGGTGATAACCGACCGCGCTTCGCGGCGGTTAAAAATCCGATCACAACGCCCCACAACGGTATTAACTGGATTAGAAGGCTCAGAAATGATGTGTCGTGGCTGCAAAAGACCGACTGCCCCGCCAAAACGACACCCACGTTTTCATATTATCATTACCTTTGAACCGTCAATATCCATCGTTCTTGGCTCAGAGATGATTGTTCTTTATGGCTGCATACATTAGTTTGCAACGCCAAAGCAATGAACACATCTATCATCTTATCCTCATCGCCAAATATTACAGAAAATCAGAAAAAATATTTTACCGTCCTAAAAAAGCCTCGGATGAATCGAGATTCATCGTCACCGACCTAACCATTAGATTCATCGACCTAAGTGACCACCGTGACCATTAGCATCATCATCATCACCCAACACAATCGCGTATCACAGAAAACTCAGTCGGGATCTTGAACAACAACTAAAACCCAGAAACATCAATTTAATGTCTCAGTGAACCCTAGGCCGTCGTCATCAACAAATCGCAACAGCCACCGGCGGCAGCAAGTGCCACCATCAATGCATGCACGGCACAACGGCGACGGGCGGCGGTGGCCGGCGAGATCTGAAAACCCTAAAAGGGTAATTGGAGATTTTGAGGCAAAGAAAGGCCAGAGGCGGTAACTTGCCTGAAGGTCGAAGGTGTAACCAACGACCGTAAAAAAAGCCCTAGGTGAAAGCAACCGAAGAACGGCGGGGAAACGACATCCAAGCCGGAGCAGCTGTCGCCTCCGACGCCGCCAATAACGGAAGCACTACCGACAAAGAGCTCTCACACCCCAAAATCAGACCCGAGGGACACGCATAAGCCACCAAAGGCAATCGACTGACCCCCGGCGGCGTCGAAGGCGGCAGATCTAGGCCGCTATAAATACGCACCGCCATCCACAGATAGCGGCGATACACGGCTCCATCGACGACGCCACCCACACACAAAACCAGCGACCACCAACCGACGACATAGACCGCTCGTGATCGGCGGGCGGTAGAAGCCTGAGGCGTCGCCCTCTCTCTCTCTAGAATCAAACGGGAGGGTTAAATACAGAAACCCTCTTTTCTGCCTTTATAAACAAAATGAGGACAGGGGGATAATATGCAAACATCAAAACCTTTGTGGTCAAATAACAAACTGAAGAAAAAAAACTCCAGATGAAGTTTTTTTTTTCATATATAGATAATTATAACTTTGTTCATTAACCAAATCAAATTAAGAAGATATTGGAACATTTAATGTGGATAGAACATATCATCTAAGTATGTTAAAGATTGAACAATTATTGCACTGTTACCATCTTATCATCTTATAATATGGATTGAGAAAATTGTGGTCCAGAAGTTCCATTGTTAAAGTGCCAATGGTACATATTGTTTTGTGCTAGATCATATCCAACAAAGGGATGTTCGATTGGTTAATCAAATATACGTATACCATTAAGGTAGAAAAGGTATGATAATATATTTTACCAACACATCGAAACACGTTTGGTCAGTTTTATACATTTCAGAAATGTAATATAACATGATCATGAATCTTATGATATTTGTTTATAGAAGGAGGCGCTAGGAGTATATGAAGGTAATATATTATTGCTCGACGTAAAAAGTTAAAGTTCAAGCTACACATCATTGACTATAAAAATTTTTAGCAACTCATTGAAGATAGAAACTCATTAATTAATGTTATATTAACTAGTGGGAGTAGTATGCGCTACACTCTTCCCTAACTATGATTTTATCTTGTTGAGTTTTTTTAGTAAGGTTTTTATTGAGCCAGAGTCTCTAAGCATATTGATAACCAAGTTTATTTTTTCTAACTTCAAAAACATAGTTTTTAATGATTCTATATTTTTATATAAAAAGTGTTTTTGAAACTTCCTTTCAGAAAAATACCTTTTATCTAAAACTAACTTTTTTATCTAGATAAACTACAACAAGTTTTGAAACTGTTTTTTGAAAAGAAAATATGAAAGGTAATAGCAATAACAAAATGTCTAATAAAAAATATTATAAATCAAAAACGACTAATTCCTTTTTCTCTTAGAATTAATCGAAGTCATTTGTACCACTCCATACCATATGCACTAAAGGTTATACCTTCACATTTATTTTTGATATAAAAATACTTTTTAGCCGTCGCATATTACTTTATTCAAAATTTAAAAATGAAGATGACTCACCATTTCAATCATTTGGAGCGCACTTTCAATTAAATATCCCATAACTTGTATTTAATCTTATCCTCTTAGTTTCGTTTAATTTAATTAATCACTTTTAATTATCCATATAACTATTGTTAATTGTTTATTTTCTTGTCTAAACTCATAATCAAGAAAATATTTCAAAATATAAGGCCGGTGGGTTGGCACTAATTAGTGGTGTTCGTTAATCTTTTGGGTCCATGGTCGGTGGCTCCAACTATTCTCTATACATATAATTCAATTTGTGGTTATTTAAAATGATTACAAAAAAAAACAGATTAAAGAAACAATAGGTCTTATTTTATTTACACTTTCTCTTTTTTTCAAATTGGACACTATATAACCTATGTTGAAGGACTAGCTAGGAACTCGCAAGCTTAAGTTTTAAGCAAGTAATCAACTATTTCTTTAAAGTTTCTAGTGCATAACCTTAAAACCGTTTTAAAAATGGTGAAGTTGGCATTCGGTGATTTTGGTGATTCGTTTAGTGCCGGCTCCCTCAAGTCTTACTTGGCAGAGTTCATCGCCACACTTCTTTTTGTGTTTGCGGGTGTTGGATCAGCTATCACTTATGGTTAGTTTTGTTTAATGCAAAGAAGTTGTGCATATGAAGTTACATGCTTAGATATGTTATTTTATGTAACTAATAACTTGATCTTGGTGCATCTGTGCAACTATTCTCTAAACCAATATTTAATTTGATACATTTGTTAATTTTGATGTTAACATAAAGCAATTGATATGAGGCATATTTTTTTCTTTAACAAATTCAAATTATTGTAACATGAATTGTATTTTGAAACTTTATAGGTAAGCTTACAGCTGATGCAGCATTAGACCCCGCTGGTCTAGTAGCTATTGCTGTAGCTCATGGCCTTGCATTATTTGTTGGAGTCTCAATGGCTGCCAACATCTCAGGTGGCCATTTAAATCCAGCCGTCACTTTTGGATTGGCCGTCGGTGGCAACATTACTATCCTAACCGGATTATTTTATTGGATTGCCCAATTGCTTGGTGCCACTGTTGCTTCATTACTTCTTCAATTTGTCACCGGTGGATTAGTAAAACTCATATTCCTTTAAGAAACTTGTAAATTATGTTTTGTTCACTACCACTTGTTTTATAACAAAATATTAAACATGGGTTGTTTTGTTATTTGGTAGTCTGTTCCAACCCATGGAGTTGCTGATGGCTTGAGTGCTATCCAAGGAGTAGTGTTTGAGATTATCATAACCTTTGCTCTAGTTTACACTGTTTATGCAACCGCGGCTGACCCTAAAAAGGGATCACTTGGAACCATTGCACCTATTGCAATTGGGTTCATTGTTGGAGCTAACATCTTGGCCGCTGGCCCATTCAGTGGTGGTTCAATGAACCCTGCTCGCTCTTTTGGACCCGCTGTGGCTAGTGGAGACTTCTCACAAATTTGGATTTACTGGGTTGGACCACTTATCGGTGGCGGTCTAGCTGGGCTTATCTACAGTGATGTGTTCATCGGATCACATACTCCACTCCCCGCCTCAGAAGACTATGCTTAAGAAGCTTAAATCTTTCCTTTTTTTGTCTTTAATTGTATTTCATGCTTCTTTTAAGCTTGAAAGTGTGACATCTTCTTTGTTTGGGGGATTTGAGAACTATGGAATGTAAGGTTTGATTTTGATGAGATACTAACATATCTCATTCATATTTGACCACCTCATGATCTCAAATTAGTGCTTTAATCTTTCTTTGGTAAATTTTAAGCTTGTAATCTTGAGATGTGAATAAGAAGTGTTTATATCTCCTTTTGAAACTTAAGTTCTCTGCAGCAAATACCAACTTTAAATCATTACATATAACCAACACATTTTTTCTAAAAAATAAAACAATACGAAAACAAAATTTTCTATTTGCAAAAACTTATCAAGGATTCTGATAAGCTTATACACAATGAATTTTAGCTATAAACCATTTTATAGGTGTGAGTGTAGAGTTTAAGTTTTGAACTCATTTACTTGTGAATAGGCTGATTTGATTAATCTTTTGTGTAATGGGCCAATTTCATAAAATTGATATAAAAAAACTAAAATGGAAACAAGATAAACACCTTGCAAGTAAGCCAACTGTAATAAAAATGCATAAAATTTTCAAAGCTTACTATTTATGTAAATATATGATTACTATTGTAATAGCATTGCTTTTTTGATGATATAGTACTCTAAATATTAACAAATTCAAAAAAACAAAGATAAAGAGTGGTTTGTGGGTAGACCCGACCCAACCGTCAAAAAATGTGCCATAATGACCCAAACCCATTTGAACTGTGTGCTGCATCTTCAAAACCTTGTATGTATATTATATAGTGACATTCTGAATGCTGGTGTATGGAGGTTAAGAGACCACTGTCATGTTATCTTCATAGGGTAGTACCCGCAGCTCACAGTAGGATTTTATTGCTTTTGAAAGGCATTGATTCTTAAGATTCTACGATTATCGTACAAAACTCAGCAGATTATTCTTGTGCTCAAAACTCTCAACCTGAAATAAATATCTTTCACATTTTTGCCTGATGTTTTGTTAATCAAGTACAATCATAGAACTAAATGTAGCGCGAGTTGTTTGGATGTGCATTTTGAAAGTTAATCCGCTCACTTAAGGATGCATTTGAGCAGTTATTCAGTCAATATTTCATAAAAAACAGCAATAACCACCAATATTGGAGGTGTAAAATAGTTCAAACAAGCATATTTTCCATCATTAAGCTCCTCTGTAACAAAGTGGCTTATTGCACCAATCAACTTTACACCAGCCTTAAATTTCTGTCACACCTAATTAAAAACTAGAAGAGATTATTATACTTCATATTTTCTTGATGCTTTGTATGATTGAACATAATAAAAAAATAAAGAATGATGAAAAAAGAAACCAATGTTCTGAAAACTGGACCGGATCGGCCGGTCCGACCTCGGTGTTTAAAACCGTTTTGACGTTGAATCAGTGGTCGAACCGCGGGTCGGACCGGTTGAACTGGCTTTTTATATATATATTTTTTATTTTTCGTATTTTTTACATTATATTTATTAATATTATTATAATTTTATCTGGTTTTTTGTATCCAATCCGACCAACAGACCAGTAAGACGTCCGGTTCACTATCCAGTCCGGTTCTGAAAACACTATGAAAAACTAAACCTGTGTAGAAGGATTCCCACCTTTAAAAGATGGCAATAAGCCATGATGACTGTTGATTATATGTTTTGCATATCTATTCAAAATGCTTTTATATAAAACCTGCTTGCAGAAATGTATTGCTTGTTGCAACTATTACTTGATGAATATATTGCACTTTCCTCTAAGTTATGTTTTTTAATGCATAAATACCCTAAATTATATTATTACAAAATTTAATTATTATTGAAATTTTCTAATTTTTGGAATAGTATTTGATGCACTAATCATTTTTACTAAAATAAATAGAAACTTTGGCCAAAAAGTGTTTTAGTTCATGCCAAGCGACCCGCAAAAAAGGTTACTTTTGTTTACTAGATCCTAATTTTAACCCGATACCAGCCCGTAAAAAAGGTTAATTTTTTTACTAGATCCTAATTTTAACCCGATACAACCCGACTAACCAATCCATTTTAGCCAAATCTAATTCTTATGTTCTAGTAAGTAATCATCAAGGTTACTTGTATATATATAGCAAGGACTAGAAAATCCGTATCTTGAACCAATAGCAGTATCTCAACTTCTATTTTATTTTCTATTGTTGTGGATAGAGAGTGATATCAAATCTTATGCCTTAAAATGGAAACTAATCAATGGGAATTGGGAAGCATATCATGATTAGTGTCCAAATACTCTTGTCCAATGATGATATAAGTATATTCAATAATAATAATAATAAAAAACTCCCATATTTCACCTAGTGATTGAACTTATATCAGTTGGAAGTTTTCCATCTTGCTTTGCAAACAACAAATCAACAAGACAACGGTCCTGCAGAAAAAGAAATGAAAAGTTTAGCTGAGGACGGTATAAACAAGAAATGAAAACTTTTTTAGGGTCCTATTGCTTATCGTTAACTATATATTTTTTGGTTCAAACCGGGTCGCGTTAGGTTGGTGTGGTCAATAATATAAAAGATAAGTCAACAACTCACACTCTTTGATTCTACTTTTAAATTACACTTTTTTGTTCGCCTCATCACTTGTAAGTAAACAACTCATACTTTTTTGTTCGTTAGATTGGTGTGATCAATAATAAAAAAAGATAAGTCAACAACTAACATTCTCAGATTCTACTTTTAAGTTGCACTTTTTTGTTCGTCTCACAGCCTAGTTCACTGGACATTTTAATAAATTTGTTTGTTTTTGGTCTCTTTTTGTTATTATTTTTATTGGTATTTAATGAATGAAATTTATCTATGGACTATGATCTCTTTTGTTATTAGTTTTATTGGTATTTAATGGATGGAATTTATCTATGGACTATGGTCTCCTTCGTTATTAGTTTTATTGATGTTTAATGGATTTGATGAATCCTAATGCTTAATACGATTTTTTTTATCCAATAATTTTTAAAAGACGTCTCTCTATTATGAAATATGTTAAATGATTACATATATTAGAATATAATATAGAGATAATTTTATAAAATAGTAATCAAGTTTCAGAATTATTTCAATTAAATCACTTATAATTTTTTTTAATCAGGTCACTTATAAATTTTTTTTCATTCCAATCTACAATAAAGTTTAAGGATTATTCTAATTAGGTCATTCATAAATTACAATGTATTTTTAAAATTTTGAAATATTTAAACACTTAACAATATTTATAAAAAACCAAATTATTTAAAAATTGCGAATTATTTAAAAAAAATGGGTGAGACATAATTGGAACACTCTTAAAACTTTAATAACCTGATTGAAACATATAAAATATTAATGACTTGATTGAAACAATTTAAAATATGAGTGACCTAATTAAAATACTTTTAAAACTTGTTTATTCGCCTGTGAAGTTTACCCTATAATATAGAGACAACTACAAAAATTATGCAAAATAGTAAATCATCAATAAATTAGATGATGACCATATAAATTACCCATTACCCAGTACGCAATTAATTATTAATTAATAATAAGTATCTATATATTAATTTAGATGTTTGATGAATAGTAGGGTTTTAACATTTTTAGAGGTATCACAAAACTTTTAAAGTTTCTCAAACTAACCCTACTAACCTTTATGTTGACCCAAAATTATATACATATTAAAATGTAAGTATAGTGCTACAGTTAATTTTCTAATTTTAGTTTTGGCCACAATAACTTTTGTTTTGGTTTTTGGCAACATCAAACTTTTAATGTTTTGCATTAGTTAGTCTTCTTATTGTTTAGTGAGTACTACTTTATAAGCTTAAGCACATGGCATTCACTCTTTTAATTTCTTCCACAAGATCGCATGAAACTCTATTAGCATCGCCAGTGAAAACCCATCTGTTTTTCTTCGTTCGATTTTGGTGCTGTGGAGAAGAACGACAACGCGAACAACGTTTCCAGAAAAAATGGAAGTTTGCTGGAGAAGATCTATTTTAAAATGCGGTTTAATGATACAGCTAAGTTTTCTAATTTTGGTTTTGGCCACAACAACTTTTATTTTTTGGTTTTTGGCAACATCTATCAAACTTTCAATGTTTTACATTAATTAGTTTTTTTTTGGTTTAGCGAGTACTACTTTGTAAGCTTAGGGTACACACAAGTAAGCACATGGCATTCACTCTTTTTCTCTAAAAAGATCGCATGAAACTCTATCAGTATCGCTGGTGAAAATCCATTTGTCTTTCTCCGTTCGATTTTGGTGCTATGGAGAAGAACAACACGATGAACCATATTGTCGGAAAAAGTGAAAGTTTGCTGGAGAAGATCTATTTTCTATCGCACCATCGCACACCATGACTGTCGTTTTCGATTAAGTACTATCGTTTTTTTCATCAGTTTGATTTGCAAGTCAATTATCTCCAACCAGAATAACATCAATGAGTGATGTCAGCGTTGCGGTACCGTGACGAATCTAACCGCTTATAAGGGTCGATTCAAATATAATACGTTCATTTGACGGTATAAATAAGCCTCAACGAAAATTTAAGCGTCGGGTAATATATAATATGTTTCATTTGACAGTATATACGTTTCGACGTAAATTTAGTTCTAAAACGAGTTGGGTCAAATATAATACGTGTCATTCAACTGTATAAATACGTTTCAACGTAAATTTAATTCAAAAACGATTCGGGTGCGATTTTAATATATACTTTATCACGTCGCATACGGCGCCGCGGCATGTGCTTTTTTATGTATGTTTCGGGTTGGTCTACATTTCAACATAAATTTGTTTGGAAAAAAGTCGGGTCAAATATAATGTGTATTCATTCAAAGGTATCAGTTTAAGTTTCTCTACGTTTCGATGTAAATTTAGTTTGGAACGAGTCGGATCGATTGTATGCTATACTTTATCAACGAGCGGTGGGTAAAAAACTAGTATATTTAAGAAGCAAAGTAAATGAATAGTTAAGGTTGTAAGGTTTTTTAATTTAGCCAGATATTTTCTTTGCGTTTGCATTTTGGTCCCCCCAAACCGTGTTTATAGATGGTATTTTTATTTGTGCTCCTTATGCTTTTAGAGAGAGAGATGTGAGGTTTTGGGGTTGTGGTGGCTAGTCGCGGTAGACGGTCGCGGCGTTAGAGAGGCCGACTTCATGTCCTGGAAGCCTCTCCCTCGGTCAGGCCGTTAGTCTCTACGGACTTTCTTCGGTCCTCGAATTTGGGTGGTTTTCCGGCCATAGTCTCTGTGTCCTACTTTAGGTGGCCGCCGGCCGTTGGGTTCGTCGAAATCTTTGACTTTTGGCGATATACTTTGGGCCTTTTATGTGGGAGGTCAATGATTGTTGATTTTTCTCACCAAAAACTTGCTATCCTTGTTTTAATTTTTCTCGGCTTTTCGGCATTACTGTTGCTTCTTTTTTACAATTTAGGCTACGTTGTAGCTCCTGTTGGATTAATCAGGTTCGTTCGCGGGTCACGGTTTAGCGGGTCAAATGGGTCACGAGTTATGTGATGGGTCATCAATGGTTTTCACATGGAAGAAGACGGTGACGGGAAGTGTTTCGGTTCAATCACAGATGAGCCATACCTTCACGACCTAGCCATCTTTTTTCTTTAATCTTCGGGTAACACTAACGTAACCATAGTTACGTCCCCTCCTGACAGCCCAACCGACTAACTCATTGAGTGATAAAAAATCCTGGTGAGTTTCAAACCCTAGTTTCGTGTTATGACGTTCATCACCCGACATGAATTCTGGATTACTTTGTTATACGTCGTAAGTTGGTTCACCGCCAAAACCAAAGTTCTGATTGCTTTGTTCAGAGTAAGAAGATGGTTCACCGCCAAACCTGAACTCCTGATTTGTTGATGGTAAGAAGATGGTTTATCGCCAAACACACACTCCATATTGCTTTGTTGCATGTAAGAAGGTTCACGGTTCGGAACATACACCTGGTTTAAATATGGCAGTAGTGTTTCGTGAGAAGATTGAACGTATGAATCCCTTTGATCACTATTCGCCACTCATAAAACGTTTGAATATTCAAAAGAATATCAACCAAAGAAATAGTTAATAACCCAAAAATGACATAGCTAACAATTGAATACGAATGAAATTTTAAGAGAATATAAAAAATCGAAAGTAAATGTTGAGAAACGTTTGAAATCATATGAAATTTTAAGAAAACGAATTCATTTATATAATTTTGAAGGAATCTTGCGTCACGTTAAATAATCCAAAAACAAACGCTCCAATTGAAAAAAGAGAGCTATCAAGGGCATTACGACTAACACCTATATGCGACGTATAACACTATACAAGATACGCCACACATAGATGTGAGTCGTGCTACCTTTGATAGCTATACGCGTCACGCTTATATGTGACGTAGAGTGCTATACCCTCTCATATAGCCCTTCTGAATAACTGATTTGATAAGATCCTATTTTATCATCTACAAGCCTATGGCTCTCTACGACACATATAATATTTTTGAAATCAACTAATTTAACTTGAAATACCAGTTATTAATTACGAAAAACTTATACGTCGTTTATGGTGCTATACACAACATATAAAAAGATACCAATTTATAGGATGAGATATCTTAATATTAGAAAACCAATTATCTTCCTCATTAGACATCCATAAATTCCATTTTTTAAGCTTGAAAGTGAAGAAAAAACACCACCTTCAAAAAAATTGTTTTATATCAAAGATTTATAGTGAAAGTTGGATTTAGTCATTCAACCCTCACCAAGGCCCGATCTCAATCTCACATTTCGTCGATCAACGATGCCGGTAAGTGTGTCTCTCGATTCACATTCTAAGTAGATCTAGGGTTCTCATCCAGTCCCCTTACACACAACTTTTTTGATCTTAATTTCTACTTAAACATCTGTTATCTGATCTTATTGTGCTTATTGAATCGAAGCTGTTAGGTCTAAATTGAACAGATACTGCGTTGTTGTTGTTGCAGGTTAATAGCTTCGTAGTGGAGGTGGAACCACCAAGTCCGATGAGATACTTGATCGGATCGGCGATCATGATGATCGGCGTCGTTTTGCCCCTTGGTTATATGATGTTCCGCAACAAGCGAGTTCCGTCGTCTTCACCTTTCGCTAAACAGACGTAGGTGTGCTCTTCTTTTTACTTCTCATGTTTAGTTGAGTTATTGGTAGATAATATTGTTGATTCTCGAGCTCTTGAGTTTACAGTCTGGAAGTGCAATTGAGACTAGTGTGTTCTATAATGTGAGCTGATTTTTACTTCATATATACTCCTACTAATCCATCTGTTTAAGATGAATTTGGTTAAGAGGAGACTAAAAAACCCTATATTGACCATGGCCTAGCATGAAGTGGAGTTCTTTGAGTACAGAGTATTGTCTAAAAGTGTAAGAAGGTGTTAACCGTCATGAATGGAAATAAATATTAATCAACATGTAAAAATAGATATGAACCAATTGAAATAAATTGGCAAAAAGTACCAGATTAGGACCCAAAATATGAGTTGCAGTAAGTTGTGTGTGCGTGTGTAGGGGAGGGTTCTTTATCGAACCATAAATATTGCAAGGACCAATAAAGATCATTGATTTATTTGTGAATATGTCTAAGATTCTAGCATGGCTAATCAAATACCACATTGTTATGTGAATATCCTTGTGTTGATATGTGTAGTTTTATGTGTATGCATATATTATATACATCTACACACGTCTATCATTCTTTGATCTATACATGTGAATGAAACTTGTTATGAGAAATATAGAGGAGAGAGCATGTGTAAATTAATTAATTAGCATGATCAATAGAAGAAGTAACAAAATATAAAGAACTTGGCCCAAGGTTATGTATGCAGTTACAGAAGGCTGGTTGTGGCCAAGAGGCAAATATGATTTGTGAATCAATCACTTTGTTGAAAAGTAAGAGCCTAAGAGGGTATGAAAACTGAGGAAAACAAGGTCTTTCATTAGCGCAGTATAGAAATCATACTTGGAAGTGCCTTATGTGCTGTCTTTAAACATGATATGAGCTACCAGCTTCACTGGCTGGCTTTTCTGCATTATAATTATCAACTTCTTGAAAATATGAGAGAAGTATGGAGCTAGTTGTAGATAGAATGAGTCCTGTGAACCATAACCTGGATCTATAATAATATGACCCTGGTAATTATTGGTGGAAGATGACAAGGTTGAGGTAGTTAACTTTGAGTGATAAAATTGAGGACTTTATGCTATTCTTTAAAAAGTTGGACTTCTATTGTGGGATATTTATGTTTCTTTCCTTCTTTTTGTTTGCAGAGTGGATTCTAGTTACTGAAATGGAGTATTTTTGGTGGAGATGGCTATTTTGATCTAATTAGTATGAATGGGTCGATTTAGGTTGTTTTATCTAACAAAATCATTAATATTACAAAAAAGCATAACGGGTCAAATGATAATGCATAAAACTTTCTTAATCCTTTTATTCAAAGATTTTTTTGATGTCATTATATTGGTATTATAATTAAGGTTTAAAGGTTAATTATTTTTCAAACTACTAAAAAGGTTGACGAAAATGTGTTTGCCAGTCGATCCAACTTGACCTGTTGCACAACTTGCCTGTGTTGCCACCTCTAATTAGTGGGCATAAAAATTTGACATGCTAGCTATATATTTTGACTGTAGTAATGAGTTCAATAGTAGTATTAGTGAGAGATTTGAACTAAAATTTTGCAAGTCTCAGGGTTTGCTTGTACATATATGAGTGTTGTTTTTAATGGTTAAAAGTGAATCTTAAGTGATTGTGTCAAATGAGGATCTATTACTAAAATTAGAATGTGATTATTGTTTCAGGAGCAAAGTTATGATATAGAGAGGCAAAGGTGTGGAATACATAGTTGGACACAAAGACAAGAGACTTTGAGCCAATTGCGCACTCAGAGAATGTAAACGTAAATGTAAATGCTTTAAGTTCAAAATCTGATTTGTGACATTCAAACATCTGAGTTCAATTCTAGAATCGGCATACTTGTGTACTTGTGAGTGTTATTTGAGTTTTTAATTGGATGTATTTCTCCATACTCATTTAGAAGAAGATGAAAATCCAGTCTATTTCATGGAAATCGGGTTCTCCTACCAACAATGATCTGCAAAATTATTGGTGGGTTGGGTTACAAGTCAAAAGTGGTTGTGGCTTTGGTTTTTGTCACAACAAGTTGGATTGCTGCTAAACTTTGCAACTAAACCGTTGCTTATGTTGAAGGCTTTTCAAACATTACGAAAATCCAAAATGCCGGAGAATTAACGACTTAGATCATTGTCTTTAATGTCAATTCTTGACGCAACAATTGATTGAATTGCTATTATGACTTTGATAACTTTTGATTCACTAATTTTTGGAATTCGATCATCCGTTGAAGTCAGGCCTTGTCAGGTCTAGGTGGTGATTTGGTTCATCTAGCTATAAACGGAGCAAGTGTGGACCAAAAACCCTAGCATGAAGATCAATGAGAATCCCTGATTACAAGAGTGCATAAAATGTTTGGTTCACTTGGTGTGTGTAATAGAGTCAAGAGACCTACTCAAAAGATATTTTGAAATCAAGTCGATTCAAGCCTGGCATAGTCGACTAGTCGAGTAAGCTTTTGAGTCGGAGCTTGGATATTTTAATGGGTTATGCTAAATATACGCCCCTTTAGTTTCACTTCTCCCTTTAGCCCATCACTGTAGTAATATTCTCTTTTTACCAACTTAAAAACAAAATATACATTCAGTTAATCAGTTTGATGTTTTAGGGCGCACTGAAAATCCAAAGGTTGTGTTTGATTAAGCTTGTAAGACTCGCACCATTTTCCAGTTTTGCCCTTTGTAGTACATGTATATTTACATGATTGATGTATCTTGTCATGTTAAGCTAAGATTAAAACTCGAAAGTATCAAGATAAGTCGAGTCAAGTTGGGTGAGGAGGCTGAGCTTGAAAATCTTGATTGATTAGTTGAGCTTAAAAAAAAGTTGTGTTATATTGCTGATTAGCGTCATGCCAACTTGACTCAACGCGTCTTTTGATTTTACCCGATTACAAATAATCTGAATTGTTTAATTCAGATTGGTAAATAGGCTGAAGCTGTATTTAGTTATAGCATGCTCATCTTTTCTAAATCATTCCAATAGTTGTAACACAAATTCCAGCAATCAATAACATCACCAAAATAAGGTTTACTAATTATGAACGGAATTCAGTCACAAACACATATAAACAGTTAAAGATCGTGCCATCGCCCTAGAGCTTCTCCCATTCGTATTTTATCGCCTTTTTCAACACAGAACCTGAATTCTGATGAAGATTGATCTTCATGTTTTTTCAATGCAGGAGCTTGGAAAACTAGCACCACTGTTGATCCCATATTAAACACTCCCACCTGAAACATATCATCTTCAGTTTCTAATCATATCAACCGTGGAAATGTATAATTTATCTATCAACGGTTTTCACACCTAAAATCTTCATGTTTATGCATTTCATTAGATACAATCTAATTTGAATATTATACACTTCTCTTTCTCCTTACACTCCAAACTCATGTTCTAAGAATACAGGTTTTAAGGAAGAACTATATACGCCAAAATTTTGAAAATTGGTATATTTGATATCATAGTTTTTTGTTGGACAAATATGATATTATACCAAGTTCTGAAAAAGATATATGAATTTATTAGACTTTAAAGTCTGCATTGATGAAGTAATCTAACCTCGTCCCCTTTCTTGAGCAGCACTCCTGTGCCTTCGGGTTCATACACCCGTTCTTCAGGAGCTTCTGATTGGAGCAATTTCTTTCTTGGTTGGTTTGTTTTCAAACCAGGTTCAATGAAAAGCTGCAATACATGTTTTCAGAACCAAGTGATCAGTTATAAGTAGAGGTTTTAGATCTACTTACTTTCGAATGTGTCAGATTTTGATTTTTATCTCTTAGTCGATTAAAAAGATTGCCAAATACACTAGATAGTTAAAACAAGTTGAAAGTCACCTACTCAACACTTATGCATGCAAATTTTCCCCTTGTCTTTCTAGCTGTATGTTTGTGGACTTGCACTGTTCTACCCACCTTACTACCAATTTCTCCAAAGATTAGATTATAATGTATAATACTGTTTAGTAATTATATTCGACATAATGATTATTTAGAGATTTCTTCGAAGAGGGATAAAGGCATGTTTGCAAAATTGCAAGTCAAACCAACCCAACCCATACCAAAATGACCCAGCCTTACCTATTACACAGCTCGCCCGACCTGCCAACCTTGTTACTTCTAGTTTAAATGTCTCAAGGAGGAGGGAGCCAAACTGTGTGGCGCTTTTACTATTTCGTATCAAATGTGGAAGAAACTGAAAGGAAAAAAGGAAGGATAGATGAAAAGATCATACAAACCTCAATAGAGCCAATATTTGTTGCACCAATTGCAGCCATTGCTATATAACCTTCTTGCCATTTACCTTCAAGTACAACCTGGTAATGATTAACATAGCTATATCAAATAAGAGCAAATACTGTCAAGTGATTAAAGTCAACTAATCACATGGAAATACATAAGGATGGAGACAAATCAGTAGATTTGTAACTTATCTTCAAGAGAATTACCCTTTCGTTTTCGACATAAAGATTTTTTATTGTCCTAGTAGCACGTTCATTTACAGGGTACAGCCGACCTGAAGAAAAGGTAACATACATTGGTTTAACAGATTAGGTTTATGAAATATGAATATAACTTCATTATACATATGGGTATATATGTGCAACAACAAGAGCAAAATACTTCTATGAGCTGGATATGCATTATTTTGACTCAATCGTATGCGATTCAAGATATGCAACTAACGTGTGCAAGATTATACGCGAATATCTTCTACTAAATGCTATGCAAATAATTTGAAGCACACAAATACTGTAAGAGAAACAAAAGTATATAATATTTGAGTTTCAACAGGGGCAACATGCACACTAGGCTTATTCACTAAAAACACATATATGCATGTCTATCCATTACTCATGATATAGTGAGGGTGCACAAAATCAGCCAAGCCAACACATTGAAAAACCAAATCCGGACAAAAAAAGATCATCCCATTTGGTCAGATATATCTATCTTCTTTTTAAAGGTGTTAATTTGGGTTATCTTTTTTTCTATAACAGGTCAAGAGTTACCCAAATTCTTTTTTAATGCATTGCAAGAAGTTAGATTTGTATTGTACAAATTTAGTTTTTGTAGTCATATTTAAAACATCAATTAGTTTATTAAAAGAATGGACAAAAGTGTCTTGAGTCAACCCAAAACCACGGGTTTGATCAAACCCATCCCATCTGACGGTCCACTTTTGCCACTTCTATATTTGATTGTTCAACTTCCTTAAGTTTTTAGCCTATTAAGATGACTTTACAACTAAATATTACCAGAAAAATGGCGCCGTAGAAGTATATTCCAATCAACTGGTGAGTGAATCCGATGGTAGTCTCCTGGCCTCAGGTATATAACACAGTAAAAAAGGCCTTTCATTGGACTGCAATGAGCATAAAACCATGTTACATGGCTACCAACAAACCGATTATAACCAATATACAATCTTTAAAATGAGCAATAATATAATTAACAGAAAGACATTAGAATATGATATTCACCGTGATGAAGATGACTCCCTAAGTTTTGGTGAAGCCAACGAAATTCTCCACCAAGATTTAGTATTTTCATCCCTGATATTGTTTTCTTGCTGATTACCATCTTGTTCTTGTATATCTTCAGCAGCCATTAGAGGGAGAAATGAGCCTGCACCTAATAGAGAAGAAACAGAATATGAAAACCCTTTAACTTGCTCTATCATAACACCTTCTTTCAGCTCTCCAACTCTTACAATGGTACCATCAACAGGACTGATCTGCAATTTGAAAATTTGGATTACTAACAAGTTCATTTTGTATGTAGACTTCGCAATGTCAACCACCCTCATTTACTTAAGAATGAGTTGATTTGGGTTATACTTGTATAAATATAAAATAAAATCAAAACGTTTAGAAGAACATCATAACAGTCAACAAGAGAGTGGAACGGGTTTAGAATCACCCAAAGTATGTTTTTAATGCATACAATCTCCAAAATCGATGTAGTAAATGATTTAGATAATCATAAGTAACGCTCTAACAATTTATAACTAATTTTGAAGGACAAGAAAGTGTTTGCGGGTTATCCTTAGCAAACCTATTCCTGTGCTAAAAATGGCCTGTTTTGACCACTATGTATCCTGCCTGACCCCCTCATTTTGCAACCTCCAATTGAAACAAGGAATGCGATATGAAACAAAAGTAAATAATGGAGATATACAGCAGCTGGTTACCAGTTACCAGACTATGTGGGTCAGAATCAACTGGCCTGCAACCTTCTTTTAAAGAGCGGACAAAAAAATCTTTAATTGATGCGTATTGATCCAGGGGCAAGGCCACCTCTTCCAGGTCTAAAAAAGGAATGACAATAGCATACCGTATGTTACTTGAAAATAAGTCTCAGACATCTTTAATTCTTTATTTGCTCTTACGAGCAATCTGTTTGCTTTTTTAAAAAAGACAAATAGAATAAATAAATATAGAACTGAGGATTCCATAACATACTTGAATGAAACGCACGAGCCCAAGCTCTATGAACATATGGACGTAGCCAAACAGGAAGTTCCTAGAAAACAAAAATCACAAGGTTAAACTGCTAAACAGCATGACAAATCATCAATAATAATCAAAATATTATTTAAAGCATAGCCAATAATCACATATTAAATGATTACAATAGGCATAGAAACATGTTAAGTACTCAACAGTCGCATACATTAGCTTTTATTTCTAAATAGCGTGTGCCTTGTTACAATATAATACGAGAGCTTAAAATATACTCTAATTTAATTTTGCTCAATGTAAAGGCTAAGTCAGAGTTTTATTGTTCCGATAACAACCAAGAGTTGCTATTGATATACAGTCTATGAATTCAAACACGTAAAAAGATTTTAATCTGATAAATTTTATGTAAACACTGACAATTGTTTGTGAAACTTGACATGACATTTTGGACACCCCTCATACAATTAGCTAACATTTATGATATTGAAAAGAAATTAATCACCATGTAGAATCATCATTGCTTTGTGACATTAAAGATTGAAATCTACACATATTCATTAAATTTAGCACCAAAGAAACAACATTTTCTTCTTTTTCAAAAAAGAGAAAAACCGACAGATCAAGTGGTACATTTGCTGGTTGTTACAGGTTTACGTTAGAACCACAATGAAGATGGTGAACGATTGCTTAAAAGATTGAAACATACAAACTGCTTAATTGCTTATTTAACTTGTTAGAAGAAAAACTTAAGGGTAAAGACTTTAACTGTGAACGGCACACCCTTTCCATCTTATAAGCTGCTAAAGTAACACATGTTGCATATAACCATCAAATACTTCTAAATCAACCACATAATTAATCTTTTATGTCATAACGAGCCAGTACACACCGTGCTGGACAAATATCCCCAAAACCTTGAAATGGAGCGCAGAGGTAACATCATCAGAAATTTAGCCTACAGTAAGCAAGAAATGCAACTCAGAGATCAAATATTAAGCAACAAAAGTAGTTATATACTTATACAGTATAAACTTCCAAATATAAAAGAGTTTCTTGATAAAAAAACCAATACTTTCACATCTGGTTGGAGCTCGAGCTCAATCCCACTTTCCCTTGCCTCTTCAATCTAAATACAAAGGCATGAATGTCCGTACGTAAGTATGTATGCATAGGATATGGGTATTGGGTGGAATAATAAAAAGCTTAAATTTTCAGCATTGTTAACCAAAATTGAGCTTGTGGGCATACATACTTTCTTGTCACTATACATACGTCTAGCATGAAGAGCTCCAAGCATGAATATAGTGGCGACAGTTGCACCAGGCACCAGAAAGGGATTACCTACAACAATTCTCAAGAATCATCTCAGAAACAAGTTTCAAAAGTGAAAGAACATTAAGAATGTAGTTAGTTAGCTTACCTTTAGAGCCGCCGCTGCTGCTGCTGCTGCTGTTTCCGGTGCCATTGAAGGAAAATCGAGCTTGTTTGCTGGCAGAATGCAGGTTCCTGAGGAAGAAGAAGGAGGACGCTGAGAGGATACGGTGATTGTTGAAGATTGTTGGATGTGCGAAAGGGGGAAATCTTAGCCTATGAGAAAACCTAAATTTCATATCTTTCTTTGTTACTTGTATATTGGAACCACAATAAGAACCTTAGGGTTTATTGTGTAGCAGCGGTTTTAATTCGCAGAGGTCGGAAATGGTGGGGACTTCCTTTTGGGTTAAATGGATTATTAGGGTTTATTGTATTGTATGAACTTGTTTCTTATTTTTTTCAAAGTTTAACTGGTGTTTTGGACTAAGTGTTGTTTGGTATGCATGAATTTAAGACGGAATTGGACTAGTTATTTTATTAAATTGTAAAAAAAACATATTTGTTCACGAATTAGAATTGATTTTTCTTCTAATGATTTTTATTAATGTTTTCAGAACTGGTTGGACTGGTTTTATGAACCGGACAAATGCATAATTAACCTAGACATTTTAAAGATATATACAAGCTTGAATTTTGAAAAAAAAAAAGTACATAGATTTGAACTATTTATTTTCAAAGCCATTAAACATTTTTAAAATAGTAAAATGTTATTTTCGTCCTTAACTTTTTGTTAAATTTGTCATTTCAAAATGTTATTTTCGTCCTTAACTTTTTGTTAAATTTGTCATTTCAATCCAAAAACTATTTTTTTTTATTTCAATCACTATAGTTTACCAAATGTTGTCATTTCCATTCACTTCACTAACTCCGTTAAGACCTCAGTTAAATATTAGAATATTTTAGTCTTTTTCAATACTCTAATTATTCAATTAAAACAAATAAATCAATTAATATTCAATTAAAACTAAAAAAACACATAAAGCGACTCGTGAGACCGGTCGCTTCGATTTAAAAGCTTTGATTATTCTAACATATGTTGTTCGATTAAGGTCTGCTATGTGATTGCAGTTAATCTTCACATTTTATTTGAACGTGTACTGTTGTTCGATTGAGGTCTATGTTGTCACATTTTGTTTGATTGAGGTTTGTTATTGTCACATTCAAACGTGACAATCAGAGACCTCAATCAAATAAAGCATGTCAACAACAAACCCCAATCTCACAGCAGACATCAATCAAATACGTTACACGTTCGAACAAAGATTAATTAAAATCTCATGGCAGACCTCAATCAAACAACATGTGTAAGAGTTAATCGAAACTTTTAAATCGAAGCGTCTGGTCTCACTAGTCGCTTCATGTGTTTTTTTAGTTTTAATTGAATATAATTGATTAATTTGTTTTAATTGGATAATTAGAGTGTTAAAAAAAACTAAAATACCCTCATATTTAATGGAGTTTTAATGGTTTTAGTGGAGTGCATGAAAATGACAACATTTAGTAACTACATGACTGAAATGGCAAAAGAAATGGTTTTTGGATTAAAATGGTAAGTTCAACAAAACGTTAAGAACGAAATAACATTTTACTCTTTTTAAAATAAAGAATTATATATACCTGAGTAAAAATATTATTATTATTATTATTGACGACAACACTTTGATGTTACCAAAGCCACTTTTTTGACTTTCTAGTCTTTTACACATCTATTTCCCAGAACATCTCCACTACCATCTCATTCAGCAAGAAATACCATCGAACACCATCTCTTTCGCTATCTTCTTCAAGCAAGAAATACCATCACACAAAATCTCTTTCACCATCTTCTTCGAGCAAGAAAGACCATTCACCCCTATTGTTGCAGCTCTGATATTCACCATTGTTGTCGCTCTGATATCCACCATTATTACAGCAGCTCCGACGTCCACTGTTGTTGCAGCAGACTCAGTGTTGATGCAGCATATTCGACCTTTTTCGTTCAAATCCGAGACAACCGATTCATTGAATCCCAGTTCGACCGCCAAATCATTTCCAACCGGCCGGTTTTTGAGTTACAAATGGAACAAAGATCGGCAACGCCGAATCCCAATCGAAATGGTTGGACCGGCCGACCCGCTCTAAGCATGTAAACATTGATTTTTATTAGGAGGGGTGTTTTCTTCTTATTATTTTAAGGAATGGAATTATTTTTAATTCATAACCTGAAAAATTACTCAAAACATGTCCCGACCCACCACCGCCAACTGTCACCCGCCACCATCATTATGTTTCATTTCTTCGTCTTTTCCTACCTAACTAATGATATAAAGTAATGATTTATTCAATTCTCACTAGGTAACATAAAGAACAATAGAACAGTAATGATCCATTTTATTACTTTGATCATTTCATTTCATCATTCTTTTTATTATTTTATCTATTTTATTAATCCATGCAAATCAAACCATAAGAGTGTTTGTTTTGGCCAAGTCTTATCATATAACAATATTTACTTGTGTAAAATATAGTTTCTTCTTATTAAGGGTTTAAGTATAAGAGTGGAAAATAATACAATATTAAATAGTGATCGCCCATACGTAAGTTGGCTTATATCGAGTCTAATAGCATTCACACTAAGTTACTCATTTATTAGAGTATTTGCATCAGGTATCTTATCATTATTTTTATAATTATATTAAAATTTATTTTTACTCTTTTTTTTTCAATTAAGTTAATAATTTTTATACCTTTATCATTACCTTTTTTTTCTCTTACATTCACAATCACTTTAAAAAAATATTAAAAAATTCATAGTGGTGAACAATACATTACCAAATATACAAATTTACAATAATATTTTATTTCATATCCACTTACAACTATTACTTATTATATAAAAAACACACTTACGATAATATAGGAAACTTATTCCTATAATTTAACTAAAAATGATCATTTCTTAAATTTATCTTTATGTTATAAAACCTCCCACATATCACTCATATCTATTTCTATTTCAATTAAATAGTGATTCTTTATTTGCTTTTAATATCATTTTTCAATCTTTCACTTGCAACCATCAATAAAAAAAAATTAAAAACTAATATGGGGATTATAATGACTACATATATGAGAGGATTATTATAGTTTCTCTTAAAATATGGGGATGAAGATGATGATGGGACACCTAATATGTTAGTAAAATTATTAGATTTTATATGTTTCTCTTGTAATTTAGTTACGAGGGTGGAGCTGGTGTGAATGTTCCAAGGCTTCATATTTTGGAGGGCCCTCAATTTATAATTTTACCATAGAGTTATTTACACGAATGACTTCTATGGTTTATTCATATTGCAAGTATGATCCAAACTTTAATACATATAGACATGGTCTTAACTGTTTGTGAAATTATAATACCGTTAGTTCTTGACATGAATGAGAGTTAAGTTTTTCAGTTTGATCAATAATGGGTGGTGGCGACGATGGGTGGGGTGGTGCAAATAAGTTGCAGCAGTGATGGGGAGTGTACTGCGGCGGGAAACGAGTGTGTGTGGGGTATGTAGTTATAGGTTTCCTTTATGAAATATTATATTATATTAATTTTATTGCAGTTAATAATCGATTGACCTAAGCCTAGAGGGAGATAATGACAAAATCAGGAAAGGAATGGTGGTTGGGAGAATGAGATACGGTGAGTAAAGTAAGATTTAATACCAAAGTAAAAGAAAGAAAGGGAGAATGATTTTCCTATTGTGATGAATATGCATTACAAACATCTTTATTTACAGTCTCATACATTAATAACAATGTAATACTAGAGTAAAATAGTTTATTAGATCACTAACGGACCACTGAACTTTGGGACTTTGTGTTGCCATATCTCTAAAGAAAAACTCGTATATCTGTCTGTTTATATCAGTCTCGAACTTAAAACTACCATCAAAATAAACTCGTTTTAAGTGAGACAACCCCTGATTCAAATTGCCTTTGTAGATAGGACTTGAACTCCTTTCTTGAGTACCTCACCTCACTTAAGATGAGTCTCTCTTGATGGTGAGGATAACTGGGAATAGATAAGCAGTCAACATACTATTATATGTATATATAAGGAGTCACAATTATTGAAGAATTCTTAACATTATATGGCTTCGATGATCAAGTCCACAACTTCATTTAATCCTGATCATATTAATACACATTCGAACCCACCAATATGGAGATCTTTCAAAAGCTGGTGCACATTCTTTGAGATCTTTCAACCGACAAAAAGGGATATTTGAGGTGATAACTCAAAAGGGAAAAAAGTCCAAATAGTTAATTTGTAACAACAAACTTGCACATGTGGTAAGTGGGAGATATTTAAGTACACATGTTCTCATATCTTAAGCGCATGTGCCAAGCTTTATTTGAACACATGGTAGTACGTTCATAAATGATACTCAATTGTATAATATTGTGCTACTTGGTCATCTGAATTTTCTCCGATTCCTCATGAAGCGTATTGGCCACAACCATCATCTATTAGAGAATTGCTTCCTAATTCAGATCTAAAACGAGATAAAAAGGGTCGTTCTCGCTCAACAAGACTTTGAAATGGAATGGATATTAAAGAGGGAAAAAAGACGAATCATTGTGGAATTTGTGGACAACATGGTCATAACCGTGCAAGATGTCACTCTAAGCCTAGAAAAATGGGTGTCTAAGTAGGTTGAGTTGTTTTGACATTTCTTTTTTGATATTTTTATTAAGATCGCTAGCGGGTCGACTGTATTCGACTGTATTTGAGTTGTTTGGCTTTTTTATATGTTGCATAAATTTGTTCCTTCAAAAAACATATAACAGCGATGGAAATCGTAACTAAAGTTGAGTTAAAATAAATATGATAATGAGAAGCGGGAAAAAATTAAATAAAAAAGAGAATAAAATATAATATAATTAGTTGATTAAAAATAGAAAAGAAGATATAGGTTGTTTAAATAAAAATTATAAAGAAGTAATAGATTATTTAAAACTTAAAAGTAAAGAATTAATGAAAACACCCATTTTAGTAAATAATTTTAAAATCACTCATTTTGGTAAATATTTTTTCCACCTACACCTTTTTACCTTTTTAGTAAAAAACTCTGGACAAATGATATTTGACATAGACACTAAATCTTTAAGGATCCAAAAAAATCTCGATAAACCATGAAACCTTAGAAAGCTATATATGAGTTTAAGCAAACATTTAGGAGTTAGAATCTTCGTTCAAAAAATATCAAAAAAATATATAAAAAGAGTTCAGTTTTATGGTAAGCGTAAGAGAGCCATGTGTTTACATCAAAATTTGTCACCTACTTTCATACTACAAATGTATAGGGTTTTGGTGCATCTTTCTCCTCACTTTACACACTCAAGGTGATATTAGAACCACTGCTGACGTAAGCAAACCAACTCACTCCACATGAAACTTGGAAAACATTCTCTTGACTACACTAAATGCAACAGCAATAACCACCACTGTCACTATCTTCTTTGAAGCCAAAATTCTCAAATTCACCCTCACACCATGTTCTCTCATCAACTTCACAGCCTCCCTACACATCACCACCACCCAACAACAAAGCAATCTCAATGCATCCTTAGGACCATAAACATTGGCACCCGAAACTTCTACGTACGACCATCTCGAGGGACCCACATGATTGTTTCCCTGAGGGTTAAGTCCTAGGATATTGTTTAGCCACCAAGACAGTTTCACGAGTAGATTGGCCAGCCATGCCACCTCATCTTTAGAGATTGGTCTCTTCATCCAGTCACCCTTGTACCTTATGTCAGTTGTCGGGCGGTTCCCAGCAGTTCTAGGGCGGAATATTTCATGATGTGATTTTTCAAATTGTTTGCTGCTTTCTGGTATGTTAGGAGATGTTAGGATATTGCCGCCAAATAAGCAACCCATCCGGGCCTTTAAGAAACTTAGAAGCTGCAGATTGTTAGCAAGGTTTTCATTTGAGATAACTTGAAGCTCAGACTCGGCACGCAGAGCAAGAAGCTGCAAAAGAACACAAACTTCATGAATAATTGTTACATAGGGGTGACAAAATGGGCGGGAAAGATAAACGAGTTAAAGCAGATAACCATTGGTATGAGCAAAAATGGGTTGGCTTGATCCTAGAGTACTTATAATTCCAATAATAAATCTTTTCTAGATATTTATAGGATCAAAATATGATTACAGAAACTACATCATTTCAATAAAAAATATATATTCCTTGTTATAAAATGCTTTAGTAGGGTTTATCCATCATATAAAAACAAATCAGGTGTCTTTCAACTCGTCCAACCTGTTTCCTTTTAAGCTATTTTTTTCATTTTACATGTTTGACCCATTAATAAGAAAAGAGTTCGTAATCGGAATCCTACCATGGATGATGATATACACAGAGTAGTAACTATAGTGAATAAAAAGTAAAAATACAAGACCAAAAAAACAAAATTTAAAATTGTTTTTCTGCTTTCATTATTATTTTAGAAGATAGGCATAACAAAAAAAAAACAGAGCAGGTGCCAAAGAGAAGACCTGAAAAAGTTGCTGCCCGCCATCTTCACTTGTGCTAAAAAGTTTCAGGTCTTTATTCCAATTTTCATGCAAGAACGATCCATCAGCATCACTTTCAGATAGGCCATCCTCCCAATCCTAGTACATCAACATTCAAATGTATATGAATTAAACTACAACATGTAATAAGAGCTTAAGATATCAAAATACTTGCCAAAATACATTAAGTTTGTTTTCATTCAATACGTCTACTGAACAAAAGAGTTGATTTGCAATGCAAATTTACCTGCAACTGTTCACGGATTGAAGGAACAAATCTGTATAATGAGTTAAGCATTGATTTGGATAATCCTGCTGGATTGGAATGAAAAACAATGTCTACATTTTTTATGAGGTCCATGAGTTCCCTAGACGATGTTAATATGTTTACAACCTGCAGAATAAAACCAACACGAAAGTTTGTCAAATGAATAATGCATATATTTGTAGTTATTTTGTTTCAAAAGTTGCTCTAAAAAAGTCATACTTTCCAGATCAAAAGCAATAATATACCACTAAACATATATTTTATCACCAAAAAAAACCACTAAGTATTCAAAAATCGATTATGAAGTATCAAGAATCACAACAACAGGCATTTAGCATTTTGGCCAAGTAGTATCCAAGGCATATTAAGGTTCCTATCAATCAAGTAGTTGGGCTACAAGCTAAAGTGCTCAACTAGGACAAGGGTGTGTGTGACAGTGTAAGTTTGCCATTCAAAAACAATAATGAGTCACAAATATATTCCATTACAAGAAGAAACACAGTTCAAAAGAGATACCAAACAGCTAAACCACCATCAAAATAGTTATCATGAAGAGATTAAAGCAGTCAGACAAACCTTGGATACCATCTGCACTATAAGCTCTGGATCTGTGTGAATGAACTTATGAGCGAACCCAATGAAGTGCATAACCAATGAACTGTAGAAAAGGTAGTTTGATAACACAAAGCCTTGCCACGCTGATGAATATTCACACAGATGAGATGTATTAACTTCCTTCTTAGAATCTCTCTTCAAACTATCAGCATTTTCAGAGGTCTCTGAAAATTCATCCGAGCTAAGTGCCCACGGTTCCATATAGCTTACCCAAAGAGAAAACACCTGAGAGACATTCTTCACTGAACTTTCCACTGGACAAAACAAGAATGTTCTCAAAATGTATCTGTAGAGCGGCCTCTGGATACAAGAGTTCCAATAACCAATAGATCCAATACCAGAAACCATATCCCTATACTTCACATCAACAGAACCAGTCCCCCTCCAACTAGCGGCTTTACTAAGTTCCACCTGATCACACCCCTCAACACTATTTGGAAGTAAACTCGAATTCAAATACTTCACAAACACATTAACAACCTCACCCAAACCAGCTGTGGGAGGCAGTTCAGCTAAAACCGACCGAAGAGGGAGTACAACACCAAACGACTTGCACTGCTTGACCGGCAAAGGCGAGAAATCATTATCAACCAACCAGAAATGTATAAGCGTGTGAACAAAAAACTCCGCATTCTCAAGCACCGAACTATTATAGCTTGACGAGTAATGCAACAAAGAACTCCGGTAAGGCGACTGAGCATTCAAATCACTCAAAGGCACAAAGAAACGAAGGTAAGCATGCAAAAGCCGAATATACAAACCACCACCACCGTCTTTATTCTTCGTCTCATTTCCACGAGTTTTACCAGCATTACCAAACACCGGAATCGATTTATAAGCCCAATTCTCTAACCTAAATCTCTTACTCACCCTAGAGCTAACCGCGGTATGATTATCACAACTTCCTTTGCAAACAGGGTAATAAACAAACCAAAACAAGTAATACTCCAAAATATTCAACTGAACCTGCAAAGAAGCCCCATCTTTCAGCCTCCCTTTGAACAAAGGACACAAGTCAGGCAACACACCACACTCCCTACCGTTTTGCAGCGTCAATCGAATCCATTCAGGCAAGCGTTCCATCGGAAAAACATATTTCACAAGAGACAAACGATCAACAGCCGTTAGAGAACTCATTAACACACCAGTGGGAGAGAGAAGATTAAAACCTTATCAGAGACCTCGGCGTCAGTAACGGACGTTAACACATCGATCCAGCCGTTAGCGCTAGGGTTTTGGGGCTTGTGTTCATCGAAACCGAACAGTTTACAGATTAGGGTTGGGAAGGTGAGGGAGAAGAACCAGCGCGACTGGTCGGGCGAGTGTTTGTGGAGGAATGAGTCGACGGCGGCGCAGGCGGTGGCGATTTGCTCCGGCGAGGAGGCGGCGGCGATGGTGGAGGCGAGTTCGGCGGATTTGGTCTGAGCATCGGCGGCGTATGAGTGGGAGATCATTGTAGAACGTAATTGATGATGATTATGATGATTGTTGAAGGTGGTAGAAGTATGGAGTTTCTAGAGATTAGGGCAAAGAAGAAAGAAATAAAGAAAGAAATGGGGGAATTTTGAAGATTTAATGGCGGGGGTTGAGGGTGTGTATACGTGGTGTTAAAAGGGTGGATCTTGTGAGTTTGATGACCTTTGGTCCCACTTATATTCATGTTTAAAGCGTTTTTCGTAACCGATAAAGATTTGATTTTTTTTTTTTTTTTTTTTCTAGGAAATGGATATGATGATCGGACTTATTCGTGTTAGTTTCGGAGGTGGTAATTTCTGAAATGACGTGAAACTCGGTGTTTACGGTGGAGCTTGAATTTTTCCGTAGTGGGGTGGGGGCGAAATTAATTTTTTTACGGGGGGCGAACTCGATATTTATATAAAAATTTACACTACCCTGCCAAAAATTTACACTATCGGACTAAAATTTAACACTACTGACGAAAAAAATAGAGTGCCCCCCCCCCCCCCCGGGTGCTCGGTGTGAATAATTCAGGTTTTGGGTTGGTGTATGTAATTTGTTTAAGAATTGGAGTATGTTTTAAGTTGGCATGTTTAATTAAATGAGTTTTATTTTGAATGGTTTGTTTAATTTGTTTAGCTAAATAGGTTGACTAGTCAACTTGTTTGATAAACAGGGCGGCTCAGTAATGACCTGTTTAACTGTCTTTTAGCAACTAGCAAATTCGATTAACATATTTTTAGCGTGATTATTATTTGTCAGCCCACTTGCACGTTCGACATATTTAGATAATGGGTTAAACATATTTAGATAATGTGTGCAAATTAGGGTTGATGATTTTACTTTAGAACGTAAATAATAATATGAGTCGTGTTTGGCTTGAATGATTCAACCCGTTAACTCGTCAACCCACCAACCTGATATCTATAAACTTAAAACCGTTGAGATCCTTTGTGATCATCTAGAATTTTATTATTTTTTATTTCGTGATTATCCTATTTATAAAAAAAATTATTATTTGGTTAGATAATGACTATTGAGATCCTTTGTGTTGTTAGATGATACCCAATACATATCATCACTATGCCATGTATTGTGTATATAGTATGTAAACTTGCATATTGTGCTGTAATGTGTTGAGCATAGCCCACTGAGCCTATAAACTTAAAACTTAACATTGTGTTCGAGAAATTATTAAAAATATACAACACAAATCATAATTCAAGCACCGAACAACATCTTGACATCCTTATACCATGTATATAGTATGTACACTTGCATATTGTGTTGAATGTGTTGAACGAGCACATTGAGTTTATAAACTTAAAACTTAACATTGTGTTCGAGAAATTATTAAGAGTATATACAATACGCATCACAATTCAAGCATCGGACAACATCTTGACATCACTGATATCTATACAAGTAATAAGGTCTTAGTGACGTCCAAATAACCTACCATTTTCTTCGTATAACGCTATCCTTTTTCATTATTTTTTCTAAAAAAATAAAGAATTATCTTGTAATCTAAATAACCTAGTTACAAAGAATAGATAAAAGACTTAAAATTAAAATTAGATATACCGTGGGACCTAGTTACTCAATTGAATTTACCAAAGTTATGCCAATTAAATCGAGTTTACAGAGAAGACAGCCCTTGAGTCATGACCATCATTGTCGATTACTACCAAATTGTAGTCAAAGCCATTATCAATCATATATAAAAACCTCAACTCCCTTTTAACAACTCACTAAACCACCTCTTTTGCCCATATGAGAATCTTCACGCCCTCTCTATACTTGATGTTTCATATGATCACCAAAGGAAATACAAACAAGCCAAACAACATACCATTCACAAGATTAATGATGCCATTTTCTTCTCTAAGGTTACTAAAATCCTCAAAAGAGTTAGGAATTCTATGAACCAGCGTATAGCCGTCATAAAAGATTCCTTACGAAGTGATTCATGGTGGCGGGTAGCCACAAGACTATCGTCGAGACTTGTTACAATTTTAAAGTTTTTGAAAACAGAATTGATAAAAATACAATGATTTAAGCAAGTTTAAAACTCCCATCAAGGAGCGATCCACAAGAACTTAACACAACCATAGTATGTGCATACTCAACCTTTAAAGTATACATTGGACGAGTTGTAATAGTTAATAAAAGAACCAGGTCTACAAGGACCCATGCAAAATACCAGTTCAAACAGTCCTATGGCATACAACCAGAGATGTCAAGATGAAATATAAACCATCAAGGGAGACTCTTTCTAAGTCATTTTTTATTTCTTTTGGTTTGCAAGTAAACTTTTCTCCAAACGAAATTACAAGTAACAAAAACAAAACCAGTGAAGATCACACCAACCTTTGGCACATCATTTCCTTAGACTTTTTATGCCTTTTGTCTCTCAAAGACCCACAATTTTGTTGCAACTTTATTATTATAACATGTCAATATAAGCTACCAAAGACTCCTATTTTGAACACTTTAATTAATATATGCCCATGCCATGTACCTCACTTTTTGAATATAAATGAGTAAAGGAACAAGTGTAGAGTGTGCCCTTTTTTGTCCCCTTGAAAATCACCTTTTGTTGTGATATTTCAAGGAGGGAAGACAATGATATGGTCTAGCCAAAAATAGATAAGGAAATTTCTATTTTTATATCATATATGTTATCCATTTTGCAATCTAATTTCATCTAGTAACTTATTTAGCAAATGTAGCATTTGTTGAAAACTATAAATCTAAGCCTGAATTATTTGAGAATCGTGAAGATCACTTTTAGCTCAAAATTATTCAGTGGTTCACCCGAATATATCAATCAGATATAAATCAGACGAGATCAAAAACTAGTATGAATGATTGTAGATTTTTTAAACCAGAGATTTGTGACCAGAAATTAAAATTGTTATTTCAGAGAATGTACCAACGCATTTTTGAGGTTTCAACATTTAAGAAACTACTTTTGTGGTAGTTTTCTTTACAATTTGAAATACATAAAATGGAATCAATTTTTGTTTTCGAATTTCACATGTGAAACTTTAAATTTAACATACATTAAACTGACTTGACTCTAGCTAGGGGCTCTGCCCCCCTTGGAACACCCATTATTTTGCGTCTTCGGCCCTAATAACTATTGGTGTTATAATATTAAGAATCATAATAAACTCAAAGTAGTTTGCACCCTAGCATCTCCAAACTATTTTTAATGAATATTATGATTGCATTAGTCACCTAATCAATTCAATTACACTAAAATATCTAACATTATTTCCATTCAAAGTAATCATTAATTTAATGAAAGCAATATTGATAATACAAGTTAGTTACCCAAAGATGCACATACAAATGATATAATGAATGGTTGCTTACTTTTAATTGCATTTAATCATTTATATATATCTACATTATATGTTTACTTCTTATATACATATTATCTCTATATAAAATATATGAACTATGTAATGATTATACACCAAATATGAAAATGTGAATACATTATTCAACGTAAATAACTTTTGGTTTACGCTTGGTATACATCAAATCAAATTCAATTATTTCCACTAATAATAATACCTACAATGCATTTTTATCGGTTTGACTCAACATATGACATGATGAATAGAGTCCAATTTGGAGTACATACACTACTCACTATATTTCACCTTATGCCCAACATACCATAACCATAACTATTACTTCCCGTCCATAGCGAAGCTACTGATGAGATCTGGGGAAGGTGGGATGTAGGCAAACTTTACCTCTATCACAGAGGATAAAAAAAACTGCTCTTAATGTGACCCGCGGTTCCGTTGTACCCACTAAGAATTAAAACACCCAATAAGAAGAGAACACTGTACTGGAACTTGCAATCAATAGTACATTATACCACAAGAATCACATGTTGGCAGATACAGGATCAGACAACACATAAACAATTACACCTATAGATCAACAATATACAAGAATCACTGGCGGAACACTATATAAATTCAACAAGAACCACAAATTGAGTAGCATTATATCATGATCCAGAAGGGACACACAGACTAACAGATGATCAAAGATATACCTAATACAATCAAGTCTTAACATGCACATCATGTCACACAATATAAAGATACCGTCATCTTCAAAATCCACCATCTACATAACACAATTCGCATGCTTGATGATTGACCTTATGAACCAAGCACGGGCAATGATTGACGTTGTGATTCTAAGCATTCTTAATATGTTCGGATCACCATCATGTAAAAATATCACTGATGAATAACAATCTCTTTATATTTATAAATGAGTTATGAATTAGCGCTGTAATGTTTCTAAAGTTCGCGACCTAAGAACAAAACTCTAAGTTATGAATTAGTGTTATAATGTTTCTAAAGTTTGTGACCTAAGAGGCTAAGAACAGAACTCAAGTAATGTTCAACTCCGCATCAGTTACCCAAACGAAAGGGTCCTATGCGAGTCCATGTACATACACTCAATTTCGTCAACTGACTACGTATTTGTTGATGATACACAGGTCAAAAATTGTCACACGTATGGTGACTCACGTAGACACGATTTTTAGTCAAATCTACTTGGAATAAAATTGGATATACGTGGGGAAGTTAACACGCGACTATGGATCTACATATCACATAGCTATAAAACATAATTCTTGTCTTGTAGAAAATCATACGGCTACAGATGTATGAATGTTCTGAGAAGATCATGTGTTCTCTAAATGGCTTTTAGAAGATGTCAAGACTTTTGTTAGCTTTTAAAGTAGTTGTAGCTATTTGTTTCAGCTGGTTTTATATAATATTTACAAACCAAACAATCGCATCAAGAAGCATATCAGAAGACTTCCACCATCTTAAGCAGATAATAATTACCATTACGAAAACACAAACCTAAGGTACGTATTATATGGTTTTTGAACTAATCATCCTCAATATGAACATGATATCCTTATATATTTTCACTGTAAGTAAAGCTATGGGATTAGAAAGACATCGATACCAACATGGCAGCATCAACAAAATGATAACAAATGCCGAAGAAAACAGTAATCCAAACTAAGATCTTACCTTAAAAAAACTCAATATCGTTCAAATGTACTTAGTACAGACAATTTATTTAACTTTTTTTTTTCAATCGAGAATGGTAATGTTCTAATGCACACTTTCGACACATAATTAACAACGAAAGCACGACGATTGTCGGGCATGTTGCATACCATGTAACGTCACAGGCCAGCATACATATAAGGCGTAAAAGCTCTATAGTGCTCCTTAAACTTAATATCCAGCGTTAAAACAACAACTAAAACCATAGTTGAACACTTACTGAAACAAAGGAGATGTGCCCAAGTAATATGTCACTTAGTGCAGCCATGGGCGTTCTATAGCTTAGACGTGCGTAGCTTCTGCTTGAGAATTGGTTGGACGTATTCATGGAAGCCATCTACTACATCTGAATCATTAAGAGGATCTTTCCCAGCAGCCTCATAGAGTTTTGGATACACATTTCCATCATAACGCCCAAGAATGGAACCAAGGTAGTGATCAGTGTAGTTGAATGAATCAACAAGCGCTATTGCATTTGGGCGGACCTGTCAGAAAGTACACAAGTTTAGTTTTCACCTAAGATAACACTATTTAACTAGAATAAAAATAACAAAGGGTAAACAAATAATTTCAAACTTCCCCAAGAAAGAAATATGCTCTAAATTTCATCAGAAAATATAAAAACATGATGAAAATAGAGTGAGAAAGAATAGACTAACCTTAGAATACAATGTTCTGAGTTGATCATTAGCAAGTGAGGCTTGTTTGGGTGTAAGATACCCGGTGGCCAAGAAATCACCTTGATGCTTGTGGAGAAGAGACAATGCATATACGTAACACAACACCTCTAATGTTGGCTTCACTCCCTTTCCGGGGATGTCTTGCTGCAATTTCTCAATAAACCTGCAATATACGAATGTAAACATAGGATTAAATGATTTATTTAATGATACATTTATAGTTGATAGAAAATAAATTATCATGTTCCAAAATATGAATATCGTTTCAACAATACACTACAAAATTGGTTTTGGTCATCTTATCTATTAATTCCTTGACTAATTAGAGTTTAGATATGAACCAAATCTAACTCGATTGAAGATCAAGGTAACTCAAGAACAAAAAGAACAAGATTGTGCCTAAAATTCAAGAAGTAGGTGATCTCCCAATGTCTGTAAACTCAAAACTCTCATAATTGACCCTAATACCCTTTTTATATTAATAAACTTCCTAGACTTATCATAAGCCTCTTAGCTTAGCCAATATGTAATATTGATTAGCAAGCCATTACAATATTAGGAGACTAACTAAGTGGTAATTATTTAATATCATTAAGGCCCTAGTAGTTTCACGAATTACCCCATCCCTTTGAGTTTAGTGCGACGTATCGAATTTGTCAAAGACTCGAACAATGGATTAATACAACTTAAGGAGCACAAGCAAATTCAAATACTTCCCCCTCTTAAACACATATTATTACAGAAGATTATCTAATTAGTTATCAATATCAAATGATCGGTTTCAAAACGCACATCAAGCAGCCTCTAATTTGCCGTGGTACATGTTAAATGATTATCAATACAACTTGTAGAGCTTACTTGGACACGATGATCAATTGGCAGTGAGCAACTGATGCCTCAACCAAATCAGCTGATAGTTCTGCAAAACCTGTAGGAAATTCCAAAAAAAAAAAAAAAAAAAAAGGAAACACCAAGCATGGTTAGCATGCTTTTGAGAAATTTATTATTTAGGTCACACAAATTCCATTTTATCTTCATCACATATAATTGATATAATAAGAGTTGAGGAGAACATTAATCAACTAAATATTAAAAGTACCTTCTTCTGGATTTTCAAACTTGGCTAATTGTCGGCCACATTGAACAGCCATTCTAGCAGCCCTCGACTCGAATGCTTCCATTATTGCACCAGGGTTTAGCCAACCCTCAGCTGCAACCCATTGTATTTGTGGTTAATGAAGTCATTAAACATCTAAACTTAATTGTGGTTGTGATTAGTTAAGTGTATATCCAACAAGTACAAATATAATTTATAGGGGAGTGATCAAATGATAACTCCTAAATATTGCAAGAACTTGCGAGAAACAATCAAAATCATTCATTTATCTAGAATACTAGCGTTACTTTTAAATTACAATATTGTCATATGAATTGATATGTGTTAATTTACATGTACTCGTGTATGTAAACATTTACACATGCGTTAGTTTTACCATTTACACATTTGTACAAAACTTGTTAAGAGTAATTTAGAGAGGATAGAGGGGAGAAAATTAATTAACTAGAAAGATAATTCATTTAATATTTCACATCTATACACTTTTCATAATGAATAATGATTTTGATTGTTTGTCTTGAGTTCCTGCAATATTTAGAGTTCTCATTTTATTCCCAATACACACACACGCATGCGTATATGGTTTATATCCATGTCAAAAGCAGGTTTCTGAGGATGTTAAAGAAGATAATCTACCAGTTTGTACAGCACAATTATTCTGCATCAAAGATGCTACTCTCCCCATATAAGCTGTAGTCCCAACTGGTTTTTTGTGACCAAGCTCTGAGACTGTTTTCACAAGAAACCTCGCAACCTGTAAAGTTTTCAATTAGCAAGCAGCACATCAAAAAGTTAATCAGTTCACCTAAAACCAAGGTTTTGAAAACCATACCAGACCACTAATGTGTTTGTAATTCAATATCCTACATGCTTTGTGAGCATTATTATTGTTAATGTCAGAAATGAAAGCAATGAAGTAAATAATGACGTGCTTGTACTTGATGTAGATTCAGATCTCTATCAATGAAGAAGATGATGATGTTCAATTGTTATCTGTTAATTTAGTATATTTGATGATGTTGATTTCATGGTCCTAACCCGAAAATTTTACAAGTTTTTTTTTTTTGTATTTACTATAGTTTTTTTATGATTTTTTTGTATGTCCAACCTTTTTTTTTAATTCTTAAACTGATTATGGCATCTTCAGTTTTTAAACATATCCAACCAGTTTCAAATGATTAATTAAAACATAAAGATATTTTTATATTGTTCCTTTTGTTTATTGCGTTCAAATTCGAATAACTTATGGTGCAAATCCTTCCAAAGTGATGCATCTTATAAACCCTTTCGTATTAGCATATCGTTAGAATATTATTTGGTATATTAATTACTTATTGCAAAGTTTGATATCACGAAAGAAATTTTCCATCACATACCTGTAGCAGTAGAACAACATTGTCCCCTTCATACGTACAAGCAGGAATGTAAACCGCAAATAGTTCGGGAAGCCCACTACTAACAAGGTAGCCATGACCACCACACAGTTTTCTACACTCCTCAATTCCATCCTGAAAGACAAAATGCACAATTATAACCCTCTTTCTGAAGTGTTGAGTGGCATATGAATTTTTTATGAACAATATGAACAAAAGTTAGATGAAAAAAAAAATTTTCATGATGAATTACACTTATACAAAATAAACACATTTAAAAAATAGTGAACTTTACTACCAACAGAATACATAAGATATGTGCACAACAAAGAATTAACCACTCACAGCTGTTGCAGTAGTTGTCAAGGACTTTAACCCTGCAGTACATGCATGGGCCTCAGGCAATGTTGAAAAGTCATTAACTGCTAATCTTTGCTTAACATCCATGTACAACCATTTTAACCATTCGCCTACAAATCTGAAGGCATAAGCAGATGCCAGCAAAGGGAATAGTCTACTTTGCTGAGTTTTATAATCAATCACCTAAGGAAAGACCAAAAAAATAAAGAACTTCAATCCTTTTATAAAAGGAAGCAACATATAAAGATGACGAAAACAAAATCTTCTTTTTATATAAACCTGGGTCTCGGGCCCACCGTTACGTGAGCCAAATTGTCTACGAACAGCACTATATCTTGTAGCAATACAAACTGCACGAGATAATGCTTTGGAAGCATCAGCCACAATTGTTTGCCTAACATACACCATAGTTCCATAAATAAGTTGTCGAGGAACATCAGATTGCATGATTTTTCCTTCTTTTGTAACCTGGGTCACCCTGAGAATAAATTAAGAAAACATAAATCTCTCATATTAGATCAAAAAGGGGGCAAACAAGTATATTTATTTATTACTTGGCTCCGAAATAGTTATATTATTAAGATTATAAAAACACTAAAAACCAGTTACTATGACTTCAAGCGGCAATAATCATATGATTAAACTAGAACCAACTATAAATTACTTGAAGATAAAAGACATGAATGTTATACAGATCAGATAGTACCTCATCAACATTTGGTCCCTAGGGATACGCACATGATCAAACCTTAAAACACCATTATCCATGGTGTTATACGCCCCATTTCCAAACTTCAACCCAATATCACCAACAGTAACACCAGGAAGAGGTGAGTGATCATCCAAGCTCCTTAGCTGGACAATAAAGCCTTCAAGGAAACAATGATGGTAAACAATGGGTAACTTTATTTTCCACAAAAATGATGAAAATATTTTTTAAATGATTGATCTCTATTGAATGTTGGCAAAAGACAAATCATCAGTGGCTGTTTGACTTAGATGTGCGTTTTGAAAGTGATTGATTTTGAACAATCAGACTCAGATACACAGGCATAACAAAATGGGCTGTATGAGATAGCATCTGGATGCACTTTTATTGTATGAAGTTGTCATAATGTTTTGAGTGTTTTGATAAATTCTGATATATGAAAAATAAAGTTGATACGACTCGTGCGTCATAATGCTTTGAGTGTTTTGATAAATTCTGATATATGAAAAATAAAGTTTATACCACTCGTGTGATGGGGATAAAATTATCACAAGTTATCTTTAACAGGGGTTATTAGGTAATATTCAATTATCATTTAACAAACAATTTTGTTGCAGCTAGTATGAAATTGATTTATCTGATAAATCGATAATTAGAAGCAAAAATCTGTTATCTGTTATGTTAAAAATATCAGATAATCAAAATTAAAGCATAAACCGAAACATTCCCTTCAAATATAAAAGTACAAAATAGAACTTGTACTAACCATGAACTCCATGGAATTCACCACCTACTATGAGACGAGCATAAACGACAGCATGTGTTGAAATTTTACCCAATCCACCAGGCCACCACTATTAGACATCAAGAAGGCATAAAAATAAAATAAGTGAGGATTGAGGACACGTAAATTTGAATAAAATACAAGTGTAAATCCACTCCATGTTACATAAAAAACTTACTTTGCTTGATGTTAGAGTAGGACTGTGAATGATAAACTCATCCTTTTGGGGATCAAATGTAGCAGTCGTTTCCAGACCTTGCACATTGGAGCCATGACCAAGTTCTGTTTGTGCATAACAGCCAATAATTTGCATCTTTTGAGCCAATGGCAACCATTTCTTTTTCTGTTCTTCGGTGCCTTGTCCTTCAAGAGCCGGGATGAACATTCCCTAAGAAATCAAAGAGACAACAGCTGCTGATCACCCACTAACAACAATCTACTCTAACCATTGAACTTAAATGTAACCTCTAATTGCAATAATACAGTTTAAGAAGATATGTAAAATTACCCAATGAAGATCAGTGTAAGCAGGTTCATCGATGTATAGCCGCAACCATTTGGCCTCTTCTTCTGAGATTAACAAAAAGTACATACTTTAGTGAAAATGTTGAGAACAGGTTTACTCAAGCTTGGTACTTTAATACCATTTTGCAAGCTTAAAGTAAAGATTACCAGTTAGACGAAGATCAACTATCAGCTTCCATCCATGAGCAGCTTTTCTAAGAGTATTCTTAAGCAACTCTTTCCTACCCAGCATAGGCCTTGTAAACTTTTCAAAGGCCTGCAAACAATAAGATACAAAATACATATAAATATATAAATCCACACACACGTTTAAAGAAAATACACAACCATAAAACATCTAAAACTCTAAAAGTTAAATTGTTACTCTTTCTTTTTCTGCAATTTTAAATTAGTCAAAGCAAAAGATTTTTCTTTCAAACCAACAGGAATTCAATTTTCTACACCTAGTTAAAGCGGAAAAAAAACCCAATAATTACCCAAAACAAAACGACTAAAACCCTAATTCCATCTGCAGATCAACAAAACTGCAATTAAAGTGAATTGAAGTCATACAGGATCATTAGCTACGAGCTTGGCCATACGATCGGAGAGTTCAAAAGCTTCACGAGAGCCAGCCCAAGCAATTTTCATAGATTCAACATCGAACTCCGCCTTGTTCCTCTCATCACTCAAGTAATCAACTCCCTCCATTTCGTCTTCAAATCAAAACCTAAATCCCTAGAAAACAGAAGGAAATCACAAAATTGAGATGTGAGTTCGTGATGAATGTTGACATTGATTATGTGGGTCTTCTGATGACCAAAAAGGGTTGATGATTACAAGAAAAAAAATGGAATATACGGGGATTAGAGAGACGTCAGTGTGAAGAAGAAATCCAAATTGTGAGAACACCAAAGACGGACGATATTTATCCTTGATGTATTATTATTATTATTATATTATTATTATTAGATTATTATTATTATTATTATTATTGTTTGATGACTGCACATTTAATTCACGTGCTTGTTTGGTGGCCGGTGGGTGAGCTCATTGTCGGTCATGGTTTTAATACATAACACGATAGTCTTAAAGGTACGTATGTGAAATATGTAAAATTGAATAGGTTTTGGGTTTGAGTATAGTTAATATTTTTAGTTGTGAAAAATGTTTATTGTTTAAATCAGAGTTGTATATTTATCATTTTTTATAAATATGTATGTTTAAAACCAGATTAGAAGTTTTTATTTAAAAAAATACATAAGACAAGGAAAGAAATAACAATCTATATTTGGAAAATTAATTAAACGCAATTATTGGTTGGAATAAGAATAATTTATGAATGATTACTCTACATTTTGAATAAATGTGAGATAATAATTACGAATAGCATTTATGTGATTGTATGAGAATTATTACGGGGATGACGACATATAATCCCACCAGGTTGACCTTAACCTTAAATCATAGGGGTTGGACCGTGTTATTCCCCTCTATTTTAGTAAATGTATCTCCTTGTCATGATATTTATTTCCGTTGTGTTTTGAGTTTATTTAAGAAAATAAAAGAAAGGAAGTGGAAGAAATAAAAAAAACAGTTGTATTTCAAAGTTTTTTTTTTTATTGAAATGAGATAAAAGAAAAGTTAGAAAATTGTATTCTCAACTCTCGAGTTTATTTAATAAGAGAAAATATAAGAAGTGAAAGGAAAATAAATGCTAAAATTAATTATTTCAAATTAAAAAGAAATGAATAGAAGAGAAGAGAAAAGAAAAAAAAAGAATTTTTTTTATTTCTTTTCTTTCCTTAAATAAACTCATGAACACAACGTTCATCTTTTCAAATACAAACACATAAAAAAATGAATGCAACATTCACAAGTTCAAAAACAGATCTATATGAACACGAACGAGTATGTATACGAGTTTACTTGGATTTATGTGAGTATATACAAGCTCCTATATCAACGTATAGAGATTGAAAACAAATAAAACAAATCAATAGTAGATGGATGTATTTAGCATAGATAGTGGATTTAGCAAACCTCTTCGTATACTTAAATTCATACTTTCTCTCTCTTAAATATTTTTTTACTATTCATTGTATGCTTTTTCTAGTATACTTATTAGACATAATGATCTGTCACTCTTAGGTAGCGTTTGGTACGCTGTAATAAGAAGTCAAATAGAATGAACCATTAAAGATAAATGCAAAAAGACATGTTTGGTTGATAAAAATAATATAATGAATTATTACAAAGTTGATTTCATTCCCTTAAATTTATTTCATCCACCCCCCATCCTCTTTTTTTTCATTCAATTTCTTCTTCCATCCTTAGTTACCAGCACCACCCACCCCCCACCACAACAACCACCCCTGGCCACCAAGATTGATCGTTAGTGGCCACCACCACCAGGCATGACCACCATCGACAACCAAAATCGGTCACTGCCGACCGCCGCCGCAGCCACTATCACCATCGGACACCACCACCAGCAACCACCTCCACAACGATCACTGCCCACCACCATCACCACCACAAACAACAAACCACCACCAACAACCATCGGCCACCACCACCAATTACCACCAACTACCCCAACACCATCACCACCACTAGCCACCACCATCGTTGATAACCACCGGCCACCACCTCCAACCACCGTCACTAGCGACCACCACCAGCGACCACCATCGACAATCACCGATCACTACCACCAGCGACCACCATCGACAATCACCGATCACTACCACCAGTTACGAGTAGCTACCCCCAGCACCATAACCACCACCAACGCCGCCCACCACTACAGCTGCCAACCACCAGCCACCACCACCTACAACCACCGTTGGTCATCAAAATCATAACCACCTTTGTATTTCATTACTTCATAATTTCCTACCAAACAAACAATATAAAGTAATGTTTTATTTCATTCTCACATGGTAACCAAACATGATAATGGAATGTAATGATTAATTTCATTTCTTTATTCACTTCATTTCCTCATCCATTCCATTCCTTTATTCATTTCATTACTTCATACCAAACAGACCCTTAGATTTCGTTTTTATACTGGGTTTCCGTGTTTTTGGGCTTTGGTCGCACTTTTTGGCCACGCCGATGAGCGGAGAATGTCGATTCAAGATCTAAGAGTAGTGCCATCGTGGGGCATAGATAGTAGTTCCAGTCCCACCATTGGATTTGGTTTAGAGACGTGAGTCGATTGCCTCCTAAGACGTTATAGGACGATATTTATCTTTGATGTATTGTTGTTGTTATTATTATTATTTTTATTATTATTTTTGTTGTTGTTTGATGACGTTAGGATGCTGACTCCACATTTACTTCACGTGCTTGTTTGGTGGTTGATGGGTGAGCTCATTATCGGTCATGGTTTTACATACATAAGGGGGTGGGGGCACCCACGTCATGAGGCCACGACATCTGTCGTCTGCCGATGTCGAGCGTGTAAAAGCCGTGAAGTGTTGTGCGTGTGTGTGGTATAGTGGTTTGATGTGATATGGTGTAGCAACACTGTCGACATGACAAAATGTGATTGGTGTAGTGTGACATGACAAAATATGATTGGTGGGTGTGTGGTGGGCACCCCTCCCACCCTAAAACAACAGTCTAATAAAGGAGAACCCAAGTGCCTCCATAAGGTGGGTGTTCAAATTCGAAGATAAGTCTTCTAACATGTACATATATGTAAGATTATAATGGTTTTGAGGAGTTTTTTTTTCCTAAAATGATGTAGTTGAAAATTTTATTTACCAAGACGGTGTAGTTTAAAAGATAATTACCAAATAATGTTGTTTTTAATTTTTTTGATTCTCACTCCTACTCTCATTAAATACTTTTCAAAGACTTTTAGATTTTTTAACAGATTATTTTGTTTAAATTTATAAAAATGATATATAAATATAACACTTTTTTACTTTTCTAGAAATACTATTTAATTTTTTCACATGTTTCATAATTTTCTTTTTTAAATCTGAAATTGGTGTAAAAAAAGAAACATTTTTAATTTCTATAAATTTATTTCTTAAAAAGCTTCTAAAAAACCTTTCTTATTCACAATCTTTTAGAATTGTTTTTTTCAAAAACATTTTTATTTTTTAGATCTTTTTTCCTTAAACTTTTAGAACTCTTTTTTTAAATATAACTTTCTTTAATTTTTGAGAAATATATTTAATTTCTTTCAAGTTGTTTTTATAAAAAAAAAGAGTTTTTAAAATGTTTAATCGTGGTCTTAAAATAAACATGTTTGACTTTTTTTTTTAACTTTTTTAATTCTTTTATATTTCTTGAAAATATTTAAGTAGAAATGTTCTTTATTTCTTTAACTTGTTTTAAAATATTTAATAGTGATATTTAGAAAATATTAAAAAAATACATTATTCGTCAAAAAAAAAGTTCTTAATACAATTATTTCAAATCATTTAGAGAGTTTTTAAAAACTATCAGATAGCTTGTGATTTATATTTATATTTTTAAAAAAGCTTTTTATTTATATTTATTCAAAAAATTAAATAATTTGGACAAATGTTTTTATATCTAAGAAAAAGATGCCCTTTTTTTAAGAAAACGTTTCTAAAAGTTAAATAAAAAAGGTTTAAAAAATAAAAAAATATTATTGATTGTGACTAACAAAGGTTTTTTACTGTATTAAATTCTTTAGGGAAGGTTTTTTATTGTATTAAAAATAATGGGTAGGTTTTTTTTACTGTATTAAAAAATATTATTGTATTGAACTTTTGTTAAAACATTTTTCATATAATTTTTAATTTTTTTGGTTTAGCTGAATAAGTTTGGTTGGATTAGCCGGTTTAAAATGTGACACTAAACCGTAAAAATCGGACCAGCCGTATGTGTGTGTTACATTTTATTTACAAGATTTTTAAGAAAAAAATTTTCAAAAATTAAAAATATTTCTTTTTTAACACCATGATTACATATTTGAAAAAATTGTTTTTACGAAACATTTTAAAAGAAATTAAATAGTATTTCTGAAAAAATAAAAGTAAGTTATATTCATATACTATTTTTAGAAATTTAAAGAAATCATATGTTAAAGAATTTAAAATTTTTTGAAAAGTATTTAATGAGAGTAGAAGTGAGAAAACAAAAAAGTTAAAACAACACTATTTTGGTAAATATTTTTTAAAATACACCATTTTGGTAAATAAAATTTTTAATTACACAATTTTAGGAAAAAACTCGGTTTTGGGTTTGAATATCAGAAGCAAAAATGTTTTAGGTTGAGTTATTGGGTTTATTAGCGAGTTTCCTTCTTGGGGATTGAGAGTGTGGTTCTGGCAAGAAAACGAATAGATGTGTCCGACTAAAACAACGCATATCCTCTAAAGCATAATCGTAGATTTTTCATCCAGAAAATATATATATTTAAAACTAAACCACACGCGCACGCTGCAGAGTGTTTACTCGTAAAATTTAAATCGAAATGTAAACCGAAAACATTATAAAAGATGAAAAGTATTGAGACTAAAGTTGAAAGTGAAAATGTATAAGGGTTAAGTCGTAGAAGATGTAAAAGTATTGGGATTAAAAGTAATAAAATTAAAAAAAAAAACAAAAGTGAGCACAACCCGCTAAAGTTATAAATAATTGCTTACAGAAACTAAAACGTAGGATAAAAACAATGAAAAGTTTTTCGAGTTCATAAATTCGATATTTTTTACATTCATGTTGCAACATAATTATTTAAATAAAGCAGTTTAAAGCAAAAGAAGCAGTTTAAAGCAAAAGAATAGAAGAAAAGTAAAAGAAAAAGCACAAAAAAATTAAGGTTGGACACAGGGTGTGAACCTACGACTCAATAGATGTTAAGTCTTAAAAAACAAACAGAAGCCACTTGCTCTAGACTCTTTGACTTGTCACCTTTTGAAAATTAAATATGTAACCAAGATAGATTTCAAAAAAGAAAGTCAAATTTGAAACCACCGACCTTTGTAATTAAGTTATATTATAATTATGTAATAGCTAAGAAAAAACAAAAAAAAAAACAAAAAAAAGAGTAAAAGAAGAAAGGCGTGAGTTGAACCGTGATGGTCATAATAATTACCAAACAACATTACCACATGGGCTACATGACGATTATGAAAAAAATGAGAAAGAAAATTTATAACTATAAAGAACATTAATAAAAAAATTAAATAATTTCACCAACCTTTGCAAATAAGAGTATATACAATAATTATGAATAGCATTTATGTGATTATATGAGAATTATGGGGATGATGATATATAAACCGGCCAAATTAACCTTAAATCATTTAGGGGTTAGTGTTCCATCCCCTCTTTTTTAGTAAATGTATCTCCTTCTCACACTAGTCAATTCATCTTTTCAAATACGAACGTATAAAAGGATGAATACAATATTCACAAGTTCAAACACAGGTCTATTGAACACGAACAAGTATAGATATGAGTTTACTAGGTTTTATATGAGTATTTACGCGGTACACCTATATGAACGTATAACCATTTAAAAAAACAAAATAAATCAATAGCGAATGGATGCATTTAGCATAGAGTGTGGATTTAGCAAACATTTTGATAGACTTAATATCATACTTTCTCTCTCTTAAATATATTTTTTCACTGTTCATGTGTATGTGTATGCGATACGTTCATGTTTTGTATGTGTTTTAAGCGTTTAAATGTATGTTTTTAACGTTCATCGTTCATGTTTTGTATGTGGATTTAGCAAACATTTTGATAGCCATTTCATGTATTGCGACGATGCTACGCGTTTGTGAACTTTTATACATGTATTGCGACGGTAACATTAGCATGATAAAGTATACGTGGCTAGATATCTATTGTGCTCGGTTAGAAAATAATTATGTTGTACTGACATACCGTATATAAAAAGAAGAACATCGTGATAATATATTCAGATTGTGTATAATTAGTTTAAAACTGCAACACTTTATGTAAAAAAATAGTATACGTAACATATGATAAAAGAGTAGTGAAAAAGAGTAATTTAAAAGTATTTATAGGTACATTTAAAATCACTAAATAGGATAAAAGCTATTAAAAAGACAGAAATATAATAATTATTCTTACACTATCAAAGAACATAAATATAATAATTATTCTTAAACTATCAAAGAACTTAAGAAAATATTTTATAAATTAATTACAACTTTTAAATAAAAGAGGAAAAGGGAAGGACAAAATATTTAAAAGAAATAAACAATTTGTGAGGTGGGTTTTTTTTTTTTTTTTTTTTTTGGGGGGGGGGGGGGGGGATGGGGGTTTTGATGAGCAATTTATGCATCTTAAAGTATACGTTGAAAATTGAGACCAAAGGCCCAATCGAAGTGAGAGTCGTTGCGGTCTTTGGAGATGTGCGTATTTGTGCGCTTGCCTCTTATAAGAAGGGCAACGATCAAATATTAACATTTTATTATTTTATGTTAATTTTTTAAGATCAATTAAAATTATTTTTTTATTGGAATAATAGAATTACACATATACAAATATATGTTCTGGTATGTATATGTGTAAATTAACAAGGATAAAAAAAATTACGACAAGTGTAAGTTATACTTACACCTGTAAATGTTTATTAGGTGAGTAACTTATACATCTCGTAACTTTTTTACACTTGTGAGCTTACATCTGTAAATATTTCAATAATTTATTATAATTTTAAATTGATTATTAATCAAGGAATTTGTAGTGAATTAAAGGTTCCACCGACATTGTAAATTGAGTGACAGTATAATATAATTTTCGTTTCATCATGTAATCTATAATTAATTGTATTTCATATTAAATTAAAACGTCATAATTATATATATACTATATTATATATATAATTAAATATAAGTAATTTATATATGTATTTTATAGTTATATATAAAACTTAACTATATTTTTATATCCAACACACTAATTTATGGTTCAACACCCCGTTATTACCCATTAAAATCAAAAAAATAAAAAAAAAATACAAAAACCGGTCCGAACCGGTCCGGTTTCCCGGTCCGACCAGTCCAAAACGAGTCGCACAGAACAGGACCGGCTAGGTAGCCGATCTCCGGTCGAACCGGTCGGACCGGCCGATCCAATCCGGTCGTGAAAACGCTGGCGACCACCACCTCCGGTCAACACCAAGTTGAAACAGCCAATCATAACCTCATCGTCTTCCTCCCTCTTGAAACCCAAATCTTGGGCGGCTAATATTCTTTGACAACAAGCTCCGCCACAACCGCCTGCGCAACCAAGCTCCACCACAACCGCCATTCGCCTTCAATCATCACCCATCGATGATGCCTAAAATGTTAGGGGTCGATTTCGCTGGAGTAACCGAGCCCCATCACAACCGTCGCTAAACTGCAGTCGTTTCCAGATTTACCTTCCGACGACATGCCGACATCCATCTTGACGGAGGCCGCAGATCCACTGAATGAATATTATCTTGATATCTTTGCAAAACCCATTTGATTGGGGTATATTACTAGTTTCAATATTTCAAATGATGATGATGTTTGATAATGGTGGTGGTGGTGATTTGGTGATGGTGGTGATGGTGATGGTGATGGTGATGGTGATGGTGGTGGTGGTGGTGGTGGTATACTGGTGGTAGTCTTGGTGGTGTGGGGGTGATGGCGTACACGAAACGAGGGGAAGGGGTGGGGGAAGGGGAGGGGGAGGGGTGGGCATTATTACTTTTTGTTAGTTTTATGTATTTGTTATAAGGATATTTTGGTTATTTTTAAAAGTTAACAGAAAAACTTAACTTCTGTTAGTGTCGGGGACTACCGGTGTGCATACCATGCAAAGTACAGACCTGCATCTGTAATTTATTGAAAGTAGGGACTAAAGTTGCAATACGTGCATACCTCAGAAACTGTCCGTGTAATACACATGTGACAACATATTGAAATAATAACATTTAGCAACGATGTCTACAGTAACATATTTAGATTGGTTTACGTGTTATTACTTATATTTTCTTTCTTGTTTTTTGGATTTATATAATTGACATATATAATCGTTTCTAAATTTCTACAGTAACATAATTGGATTGGTTCACGTGTTATTATTTATATTTTCTTTTTTGTTTTTTTATTTATATAATTGTTTCCAAATTCTTAACAAATGGAATCATTTAGTGCGGTGATACCACTCTTTTTTTTCTCATAGTCAACCCGAGTTCAAGTCCATTGACACATCTTAATGAATATTTGTGTATCTTTTATTATTTTTTGGCAAGGTTTTTTTTTTTTTAGTTTCTTTCATTATGTAAATGAAAATTAAATATTTTATTTTTGGTTTCTTTTTTAGTTCTTTTAATATATCCCATTGACTAAATCTTCATTAATATTTGTGTATTTTTTATTATTTTTGGCAAGTTTTTTTTAGTTTCTTTCATGATGTAAATAAAAATTAAATATTTTATTTTTGGTTTCTTTTTTGGTTCTTTTAATCTATAACTAATAGTTTTTAAATCAATTAAATAATTTATCGGTTTTACCCACACCAACGTTTTTTTTTTTAATTTATAATAATATTGTTTCGACCATTTTATTAATGATGTAACATTTACTTGTCACGTATCTATGTTTCGAGTCTTTTTGAGAAGCGCAAACATACACGTATAACAATAACGAAGCGTAGCCTTACCCGCGGCGAAGCGCGGTATGACCTTCTAGTTTTTGAACATATTACAACTTCTTTTGTTTACATGGGACTTCTTTTATCTAACTAAACCTAACATAGTATAAATAAACTTTTATTTTGTAATATACCAGCTTTTATTACATGTTTAGGTGACATTTCTAGTTTTATCTATTTTGTAATGTTGTAACTAAATAAAATGAGTTGGCTTGGGCTTTTTACATACCAAGCTGAGCTATGTAATCTGACTTTTAGCCCGAGCTCAAACCTAACTTGGCTTAGCTCAACTCATTTGCAGCCCTTAGTTTAATATCAATATATCATCAAGAACATTTGTGGTTGTTAATACATTTTTATTATCTGTCTAATAAAAAAATACAGTCAAACCCAAATACACTAGTATAAAGCCAAAGAAGGGACATTTCGTAAGTTTGAACATATCCAAAGAAAGGATAGTTGGTAACTTTAATCATATTCAAAGAAGGAATAATTGGTAGTTAATCATATCATCCACTTTGTATTGAAAAAAATCCTATAATGATTTTCAATATAAGAAATGAGAGTAACACTAAGAATATAAAATGAATATTGTATGTATCAATTTTTTATAGTGTTACAACACAACAGGTTAAGGGGAAGTTCATGTTTTTGGTATAATGTTGTTATAGGATTTTTGTGCGTTAATTACACTTATGTTAATGGTTTGAATACAGTAAGTTTTTACTAAGATGTTTTCATATATGATTTATACAGGTCATAAGCTAGTAAGCAACATATAAGTATACATATACATATAATATACTATTTTTGAACTCAAACATAAGGATTTGTTGGATTTTAGATTTAGGTCAATCATGTATCGCAAGGTTTTACAAAGAAGGTTAAAGGGGCATTATTTGGGCTTCTAGGGATAGTATAATCTAAAGTTTAGCAGAATGGAAGAAGAAGATAATTAAAAAAAAAAAAAAAACATACCTACATGTTGAGCAACCAAAGCAACCGATAAGAAGTTCCCCATTGATGAATAAAAAAAGAACTTAGTGCAAGTTATTGCAATTTAGGGCATCAGCTAGAATTAGCATGATCAACATTTAATATTTTTAGACTATATGTAGTGGTTGTTTAGTTAAAATATCACCTAAGTGTCATGCACATAAAACCATTTCATAAAAGCCCTTTTTTTTATCAAATGTAGTGGTTAACTAGTGTTTTAACCCCCTATTGATGCAATAATATAGGAAAAAATATGTTTAGCGTCTGTTAATGCCTTGGAGCCCTATGGGTTGGAGCTTTTAACTATCTTTTAATGATGTTCAGAGCCCCACTTGTGTCCATGTCATCATGTTTGACGCCACTAATATATCGACAACGTCCAGTCTTAACAGTATGTACTTTGTTGCATACGGTATAATCGAAAAGTAATATAAAGAGGTGATACTTTTAAAATGGAAGATAGTATGACCATGGTGATCATCACAAAACTGACCCCAAATTAATCAATTTTGAAAGTACAAGGGTTCAAATAACAATAAAATTACTAGTTTGACCATTAAAAGTCAAAACAAATAGCACAATTCAAGATTAATGTTAAGAAAGTAGAGAATGCATACATTACCAATCATGACCACGAACTAGAAAGGAATCCAGAACATAAACAAACCAACAATTCAAGCATACCTCTTTTGAATTTAATACTCAAATGGTGGTCTATTCTTTTTTTATCCAAAAGAGTTAACATTAGTTATATCTATGTAATAAATCATAAAGATTTTTGTTACCTGTTAATTTACAAAAACTACAATCGCATTTGAACTTAAATTTATTTATTGTCGTAGTTCACTCTCTGAATCAAGAATCCTCGATGAAGCACTCATTTTAACTGCTAATTCTGAAAAGGGAGTGGGGGTTGTTATTGATGACTACGAGTCTACGGCCATAGATAAGAAAGACAAAAGATGACAGAACTGAGGAGAGGCGGTGGGAGATGAGCTAGCGCTAGCTAACACCATCTACATGTTCTTTAGAGTTAATATTAGAAAGAGAGTGAAAATACAGAAGTTGTATAGAAGTGAGCAGGCTGGTTTTTAAAGCAGGAAAAGAGCGGGTTAGAGTTTGTTGGGTAATACGAGACCGGATAATATCTTGCGTACGAAGAATCATTCTCCATCTCCAGCTAACACTATCCTTTTAGAATACATCCCATGAGCTTTGACTGGTTTCTTAATGGTTGTGACACTATGTATACGAGTTGTCAACGTTCCATTTCGACCAACTATTTAGGAAGGCACTATAAATACCCATAATATAGTTCCAAATGCATTTAAATAATAATGCAACTACTAAACACTCGCAAAATACCTAAATCACTTGTGTCTAGCACACCCACACTTGACATATTAAATACTAACCCATGGATGACTGATGTTATATGCTACTGTTGGCTAACATGAATGATAAAAAGATTAAAATGAAGATCAGAAACCATTTGAAATCAGTAAGCTAGGATCTGTTCTATGCATGACAAGAGTTATCAATACCTTTTTCCAAATTGATCAGGGTATGCTTACCTTAATGTTTATGGAAACTATATGTAATAGTCTACAGAAGCTATTTGTTGCTCACATTAACTTGATATCATGAACAACTTCCTTCATGGTTATCAGCAAGAAGTATACATAGAGCAACCTCAGGGAATTGGGTTTGTTGCAAGGGGATTCAGGATTAGTTTGCCAACAACGAAAGTCTCTCTGGCCTCAGAATTGCAGGATTGATATCAAAACCTTCTCGCAAAGGACTCAGTCGCGAAAGATAAGACGTCTCCTAGTACTTGTTTTATGGTTGATTCAATATTATGATCAAAGCATTTGGGATGACACCTGCACCTTTTTGATAACTAATGTTGATGATATAGTAATTACCAGGAGTTTTCTCATAGATATCAAAGAACTAAAGGATCATGTGTATTTCTAGGCTAATAAGGTTCCACAATCAGAAAATGGTATTCAATATCTCAACAAAAGTAGACATTGGATATCTTGAGAAAGTCGGTCTAGTAGATTCCATGACAGCTGATTGATCCTATTGTTAGTCTGTTACCAGGTCATCCTAACCTTTGGTAGATCAAGATAAATATCAAAAGCTAGTTCAAAGACTTAACTATCTCGTGGTAAAGATATCTCACTTGTGATGAGTGTGGTTAGTCAATCAGTCCTTGAATTCTCACGGGGAAGCCGCACCACAAATTCTAAAGTACGTCAAAGGAGTTCCTGATTATCAAGGTCATAGAAAGGTTCAATGTTATTCGCATGCAGATAATGATGGACTTCCTTTAAGTTGACAGGCAACTCGAGATTTTGTGTCTTATTTGAAGCCAATTTGGTTTCCTAAAAAGTAAGCAACAAAATGTGGTAGCAAGGTCAAGCACAATAGCATCAAGCGATGGTGAATGTAACTTGTGAACTTGTACATGTAAAGCAACTTTTCGAAGAATTAAAGTCCTGTAACATTTCCCAATAAAGCTCATATGTCACAAAAATATTGTCTTGCGTATTTCCTCTAACCTGGTTTTTCATGAGAGCACAAAGCATACTGAAATTGATCGTGAGAGAAAAAAAAACTTCTTGATTGGATCATTGTGACTAAACTTGTCAAGTCTAATTATCAATGTGTAACACGCTTGGAGCATCAAAATATATACTCCAGCTTGAGGGATTGTGTTCAAATGTATTAGATGTAGCTGCTATTATTAGGTTTAGGCTCATTAGCTTAGCTGGTTAGAGTTGGAGTTTGTATTATGTATGTATATACGTGTTGATTGTATCATACAAATTATCTCAATCAGATATCTAAATAAAATATCTCTTTTACCTTCACAAACTTAATAATATAGTTAGGTGTCAGGGCATGATGTGGAATACATTAGATTAAACTGTACAAAATGAGCTTTAAGCATGCATGTAACTTTGATGATAACGTATGTTAAAGCATTTTACCTTCATTTTCAGTAGTAATGAGTTGACAATTATAGCTTTGTGGTCAAAGGAGCTGCTTTAAAAAATGTACATATGCAGCTAACTTTAAGCATGTGGGTAAAAATGTACAATGTCCCATTGTGGGCAACTTTAAGCTAATGCAAAAATAAAAATTGAAATTGGGTTATAAGCATTCATGTAACTTTTAACTTCTTTACATATGTTAGTTGTCAGACTCGAGCAAAACAAACTCTAGTTATGCTAATTTCACACAAAACATATTCAAGTTATGATAGTGCCAAAATGGAAATACTATGCATAAGCAGCAGGTTATGGAAATGATAAGTTATGCATCTGTCACGCTATGTGAATTACGAACATGTCAAGTTATGCATATTACGAAGATCATTTACCTTATGTTGGTCTGAAAAAATAGTGAGACCAGCATAGTCCTCCTCCAATTAAGACTATATGATTATACCTATTTGCATAACTTCTTCAAGAAACACCCATCCAGCTCTATGACTCTTCTACAACTGTATATCTATCCTTCTTTCACCCCTGCCAAACAAATCTGGAAAAAAGCATTGAAAATAGGTGCTCCCGTCAGAGTTGACTTTCGCATTCATCTTCTCTGCTTGTGGGATTAATTCTTCTGATACGCTTGGGTTTAGAAAAGCACGAAACATTCAGAGGCATTTTGGTCCCAAAAGCCGAGGCAAGAGGTGCACATATCACTTACATGAGGCACATGTCTATGCACAACCATATAAGCATTATTTGCAACCAGGAGCTACATATCTCAAATGTTTTACGTATAAACCTATTTATCAAGTAAACCTTTAATGATTTCTACATTCCTGAGATTGTTTTTACATATAAATCTTCTATGTACCCTGATTTTGACCCAGGACTACGGCCCACTTTTTTAAACTAAGCTGATGCATACTCCCACACTTTGTTATATAAATTCACAGAAAGAGCTAAAGCTTACCAAATTGGTAGATAACCACCTAAGATTTAGACTTTTTTATATCAGCTGCTTACAAAATTATAAACCTGATGTCTAGATTTTCCCTTATATCATTACCAAACTTCTTAGCTATAACCTTTAAAATTAATCGAATGAACAAAACTTGAAATTTCATGCACACATTTTCTCATCAAGAAGTGTTTCTACCTGGGAAGACCTCCCTTGTCCATCCACATTGGCCACAATCTCCAAGACATTTAGGCCATCAACGTTAGCTCCTTTTCACACTTAGTCAACAAGTTTTTAGGTCAATTCTTTCAAATGATATCTGGCAACCATTGGCTAAGGCAAATCTGTTTGTGTACTCTATAATTTGACCTGGGCTTTTGTATCTCTCACCTAAAAAGAGTTGGTCTCGTTGTTTAACTGATTCCCAAAACTAGAACACTTAAAAAAAATTTAACATGCAAAATGAATCAGATATAATAAATGCAATGTAGCAAGAAAAAATCATTCTTTTTGACATTATAGATTACTCTTTACTTTTCTTTCTCATAAATGATCATGACATGGAGAAGTTCAGATTTCAATTGCAGTTGACTAATTTCCTATTGATCTATCAATACAAGCTCACTTACATTGACCAAAAGTACACATTTCAAGCAAGATTAAGGAGGACATACTTTGTTGAGATGCTAAACCTCATAAAAACCTGAGCTCTTTCACAGCAATCCAACAATTGAAATGTGCCCGACTCCATGCTTTTGCACCCTGGAGGTAAGATTTTCTGAAATCTCAAAAGTTATGTATGAAACGGGTTCATTTTGTGTAAATCTAACAATCAAAGGCCCTAAATTACAAATGACGAACTTCAGTGGGAACATATTTGTTTCTTTCTCATCATTTCAATGCTATCCGCAATTGTGGATCCAGCAGTCCCAACAAAGCCCAGAGAAGCACAGCTACAGACAGTTTCTTCAACATGTAGAAGAATATCAGGTAAAATTTGACCCCTGTGACAATCTTTCTTAATCCCATTATCAGAAGGAAATCCAAACTTCAAACTATGACCTTCATCTACAACTCTTTTGGCAGTTTTTTGAATCAGATTATCATTTTCCGAAAGAAGAAATAATTTAAAAGAATCTGGGTCATTTGCTAGATCCCCCAAATAAGTTCCACTCCAGTTACTCTTGGGCAAATCCGTCATTACAAAAATATGAATTGGTAGACTCTCTGTTTGTCTTAAAGAATCTAGTTTCTGTTTTAACCCCTGGAAAGTAGCCGTTCGGTGGTTCTTGAATTGCCCATCTAATAGTCTAAGTTGTGCACACAGAAAAGGTGAGTTTACTGTGTGAAGAGCATAACCCTTCCCTGCATCCAAAATCTCACTTACAAATGGAAGAAATTCGATCCTTTTTATCAAAGATTGAATTTTCTGATCCCTCGCAGCATTGTGAATATCAATGTATGACTCAGACCCCTTATACGGGCTTGTAAAAAGCGAACCAAAAGATAATACAGTTGCTAAGTTTGCTCTAGACTGAGGACCAAGTGTAACATGTACGTCTTTCCTACGCCTCACAAATGATATCTTCTTTTTCCTTTTAAGTTGCTCATCAGGTTGAAAAGAATCTAAAGATCCATTCTCACCATCTTCTTGGTATGTCCAAACCGTTGTCCTGCAATCCTCTTGAACAGCATACAAACAGCCATTCATATCACCATTGTACCCAGATAGTACGGATCCACATTGTTTTAGATTTTCCAACAAAGAGTCTTCCATCTTTAAATCTTTGACACAGAAATAGCTAACATCTATATCACAAAACACAGATACAAAATAACGGAAATCTATAACTTGAACTGCTGAATCAGACACCAATGATGACAGATCAATTACATCTGCCATTGATACATATCTGCAAGATAGCATGACCAAAGATCAGTCACATACAGAAGCTTATCATTCAAATCACTGATTACCGAATAACTGAAAGTGCAACTCAAATGACTAAATGATGATTGAACTACTACAGCATACATTCTGATTGAATATCTGATCTCTATACTCTATAGTAGTTTCTATATTCAGAAACAATTAAACAAATTTAAACAATCAGAAGAAAAATAAAGAATTCACTTTACCTGTGGCTCTGAATGAGTTCAATCGCATGATTCCACACAGCAAAACGAAGCTCTTTCGGATCAGAAACCCTAAATTTTGGGCAACTTCCAAGAACAACCGCATGGTGATCCAAAACAGGAGGAACAATCAGCGTCCGATTAATTATTGCCGCCATTAGAACAGCGTTCTTGAATTCGGAGAGCTGATTGCTGAACCCACTGTGAGGTGCGTACCATAAGAACTTTCGCCCTTTTAGGGTTTGAAGTTTGAGACATTGGGAGGTTTTTAGAGAATTGGGAAAGAAGATGGAGTTGTTGAAGAAGAAAACAAGAAAGAAGAAGATTGAGAGGATAGAGATGAAGATGAGATTCTTGGATATGAAAGTGGTTGTGGGTTTCTTTCTTGATCTGTTTGTTCTGAAGCTGTTGAAGTTGAAAGCTTCCATTTTTATTTGTTCGAAGCTTTTAGCAATGGTGATTTCGTTCAGTTGTCATGTGATGGTGAAACCCCAAAGCTTCTTTTTTCTCGAAGACGAGTTAGATGTGATCGGTTTTGAGTTGGATGTGATCGGTTTTTTTTTTTTTTGAACAGCTGAAAAATACTTTTATTATTCAACCACCCAGCAAGATGTTAGGGGATCAGCCACATACACCAATTATAATGAAAAGTTACATCAATTATGCCACTCGATATTGAACGTTGTAGCTTTATGTTTTAGCCACCAGAACGCATTAACTTTGATATTTTCCACCACCTTTGAAACGGACATATGCTCCCCTTTGAAAATTACATCTTTCTTTGCCCTCCATATAAACACAAGGTTGCCAAGCCAATGTAATGTTTAACTTTACCATCCTTGGTTCCCAAATCGGATCCATGAATTATCTCCTCACATTGCATGACCGCGCCAATTCCTCCAGAAGGAAATTTGCACCACCTGTATATTTATGTCCAAATTGTTTTTGCAAACGAACAATTAATTAGTATGTGATCCGCTGATTCTGGCACGTCGAAGCAGAAATTACACTCGATGAATGGTTGCATTACTCCCTGCTTGGCCAGCACCACTCTTGTTTGAATCCTTCCCAATTTCACCTTCCACGCAAACCCGTTTACTTTCAGCGGCACCCAAGGGATAGGCGACAGATCAAGTATCGTGTGGTTCGCTTTTATAATCTTTCTCAAGGACCTCGAAGAGTATTCACCCGAGTCATCACCTAACCAAGTCCATCTATCCTCCCCATTATGAGCATTGAAGGTTTGCAATAAATCTAAGAGCCGGTTAAGTTCTCTTTTCTCAGCTTCCGATAGATGGGCCTTCCTCCACTTCCAATTCCAATGAATACCATCCGAGCGTTTGACCATTCGATCCCCCACCACACACGACTTTTCCTTCTCTATATTGAATAACAATGGCAATTTATCTTTGAAACACCTATCTCCCCACCAAAAATCGAGCCAAAACAGGACTTTATCTCCACGTCCAACGTTACCTTTTATTAATTTTTTGACGAAGATGTCTTCCTTAATAAGGTCAGCTTCGGACCTCATAATTTGTCTCCAAACACCATGGACGGAAAGTTTCAAAGGGAAGGATTGATGTTTTCTTGGTTGAAAATGAATAGCAGCAATGCACCTCCCCCGTAATAAGTGCTTCTCATTTTTAAACCTCCATTTCCACTTAGTTAAAAGGGAGAGATTTGCATCTCTAGTGTTTATAACCCCTAATCCACCCGCCTCTTTGGCTACTGTTAATTTGTCGCAAGCCACCCAATTTATCTTCGAATTCTCATTTACTCCATTCCAAACAAACTTCCTTCTTATACCTTCAATAGCATTAATAACTTTCATGGGAGCTTTAAAAAGCGACAAGTAATACAATGGAATGCTTCCTAACACCGCTTTTATCAACGTCAACCTCCCTCCGGAGGATAAATTCTTTGCTTTCCACGACGAGAGCCTTGATGTGATTCTTTCAAGCCAATTTTTTGCCATACCCATATTTTCACCAATCGGAACACCAAGGTGGGAAAACGGAATGTCAGCCGATTGGCAATGAAGAATTCCGGACATATTCTCGGATTCGAGTTCACCCACACCAACACCATATAACCTACTTTTATGGAAGTTTATCTTAAGCCCTGATGCGAGATTAAAGCATCTTAACATTCTAGCCAAATTCTTTGCATTAGCACATTGCCATTCCCCGAGGATCAAAGTATCATCTGCATAAAGCAGGTGTGATAAAATAGGCCCATCATTAGGTAGTCTAATTCCATGGAATACACAAGTTTCAACCGATGTGTGCATCATAACATGAAAAGCTTCCATAACAATTATGAATAAGAATGGAGATAATGGATCTCCTTGTCGTAAACCTCTTGAAAGTTAGAACTCCTTCGTGGGTGACCCATTTACTAGCACCGAGTACCTACCCGATTCAAGGGAGGCAGAGACCCACTTCCTCCATAATTCAGGGAAACCCATTTGTGTCATTACCGAATCTAAGAAACCCTAATTTACCATATCATACGCTTTCTCAAAATCTACTTTAAAAAAATCGCCTTACCTTTCCTTTGTTTTAGCCAAGCCAGCGTTTCGTTAACAATAAGAGGACCATTTAAAATATTCCTACCCGTCACAAAAGCCAACTATTCATCACTAATAACCAAGTGAATCATCTTTTTAATACGATTTGCTAACACCTTTGAGAAGATTTTGCAGATGCATCCGGTCAAAAATCTTGGAGAGCAAGAGGATAAGAATTCTTTGGGATTAATGCAATAAAAGAAGAATTGCAGTTATGTGATAACTTGCCACCTGAGAATAAGTGCTCCATAAGTTGGACAATATCTTCCTCCATGATTGACCAAAAAGCTTTGATGAAGTTAAAGTTAAACCGATTGGGACCCGGGGCTTTATCCCCACCACATTCCCAAATGGCACATTTAATTTCTAAACTAGAGAAAGGCCTTACCAATGTCTCTTCAATATGAGGGGAGAGGGCCTTAATCCGGTTGTTCACAAATAACGGTCGATTGATTCTTTGCTCGGAAAATCTATCCTTAAAGTATTTTTAAACCTACTGTTTTATTTCCCTAGGTTCCGTGGACCACCTTCCATTGATTGCCAAACCATTAATACTTGAAGCTTTTATATTCCTTTTTATCATCTTGTGAAAAAAACTAGAGTTCTCATCCCCATCCACAATCCATTTTACTCGAGCTTTTTGCATGGCATCTTTATTCTTAGATGCTTCCATAAATCTCACCTCCTGTTTCCATAATAATCTATTCTCCAGTTCAGGACCTGAAAGTTGTCTCACCTCCGTTTGCATTTCCAAGTTTAGGATTTTTGATTCTAGATCCTCCAGCTTTGTCATTTCAGCCTCTTTTCTTCCTTTTCTCCATTCTTTTATTGCTTTTTTAACAGCTTTAAGTTTAAAAAAAAACTTCCTATCCGGGAGACCGTTTACATCAGCTTTCTTGTATGCTTTAGTTACAATTACCTTAAACCCCGGGGTATCAAGCCAAGAATTAAAACACTTGAAAGGAATAAGGCCAAAATCTCCAACATCTGTTTTAAGGATCAGCGGACAATGATCTGAGTGTCTCCTTGGCAAAGCCGTTAAAGCTGCCTGTGGCCAATGATTCCAGAACTTGGAGCAAACTAGCACTCTATCAATTTTACTAAGTATTATACCATCTGATGACATATAGGTGAATGACCTACCTGTAACCTTTCGTATTTTACATTTATTTTTATTTTAAATGTAATCGTACTCTTTATTCAATCCTTGTAATCTCAAGACTTGATCATAGTGGAAATATCTTTTTATATCATTATTGTTGATTAAATGTTTGTGCAACGCTTAAATGCAAAACCGAGTAACTTATCGAGACTTATATTTTTGGAAAATTATTTATAAGTTTTATTTTTATAATTCATATGTTAAAATACTTATGATTAATCAAGAGTTATGGTGCAAATTAATAAGTAAAATAAGTTGAGGGGTTGAAATTAAAACTTTGAATTTACTCTACACTCATCTTCCCAATTACTTTCTTTAATGCCTAACCATAATTTTCATCTATAAATACTAACCCAAATCCCTCCCTAATCATTTTTATCACTCTAAACTCTCTCTTAATCTCTCTCATTCCACCCACCAACTTCATCTTTTGCAAGAAATCTTCAAAAGTAACTTGTGAGTTTTATTTATTTATTTACTTTTTTTTTTTTACTTTTTTTTCTTACTTTCTTCTTCCATTTTCTTTACCACTTGGAACAACCTCTTGGACTTAACCACTTAGTCATCAAGGTGAACAAGTAAGGTAAACCCCCATTTTTGAGGTTCAAGTTAGAAATATTCTACTTTTCTTGTCTTGTTTTTAAGCTTTTTACATACTAAACTAAGTCACCAACAACTTCAATGTTGAAAGGCTTGTGTTGAAGTTATATTCCAGAAATTTTGAGACTTTTACACCCCATTCTTTCATCTTTATAAAACACTAAGTGATCTACAAATCAAGAAGTGGATGAAACCAAACCGAGCCTCCAACCAATGTTGAAAGGCTTGTGTTATGATCTAAAATGGTGATGTTGAACCTTGGTTCTACAACTAATCTATCCACCATACCCCACTTGAACACTTAGTCAAACTAGTTAGTTTGCTTTAGTATTTTTATTTATATACTCATGACCATCCGAATCACCTTTATGTGGAGATTTTGTGCAATGGTGACAATCTTGAGGTTTGTGGATATCCCCACCTCTAATACATGACTTATATGAATATAACATTCGAGGTTTGTGGATTACCCTACCTCTAATGCATGACTTATATTTATATCTACATAATAATTAGTCAAAACCAAACCGTAACATCAATCAAACCATGGTTGAATGTTATGTGTTAAGGTAGACATTATACTAATCTTATGATCCCTTATTTTGGACTTCCAATGAGTGATTAATACTCATAAAGAACACATACAATACATGGTGTCCAAATAAGTCTCTAAGTAGTATATACTTTCATGTACTCTCATATTTGTAATTTTCGTATACTTTTCAATTTCTAAAATCTCAAACTTTGAATCCTAAACTTACACCTTTTTGTTTACCTATTAGGTTGACTTTGGTGACTCAAACATTTAAACTCATTCATTTATTCTTGTGGATTCTAATCGTCAAACCGTGAGTCATACTTCACCCCTTTTGTTTTAACACTATTTGGGTTGCAACATGTACCAATTATCAAATACACTCAATCATACATTCAAACAATCTCATTTTAAAACTTCAATTCGTACAAACATGCCTACTTGTTATGCTATTTGTGAATACATGCTAGAATACATTATCTTGCAAGCAATCTAAACCTCCCTTAACATGTATAGCGCTATAGGACTAGCACATCCGCCCTATTATGATGGGTCTATGTTAAGTTATTCAATCTTTAAGGTCTTGGTTATTTTTATGCTAAGATTACGCTTGTGGATACTTTGGTTTGATTATTGGCTTTGCATGCTAGCAATGTACAAACTTTAGTATACTTGACTCATGTTGAATTGAGATTTATTCACTATTATGCTATGTATTCAAACTTGTATGCTCGCCAACATATTCATATGTTGACCAATATTTTATACATGTTGCAGGAAATGCTTAAAGCTTTATCAAGAAATTCAATTAGGTGGACTTAGAAACACACCAAATCGATCATTTTGTTATGTTTGTTTTATACTTGTATTTCTCAAAATTATTGTATGTTTATTTGAAACTTTGTAATGTTATGTTGATCAATGGAAATGAAATTTAATCTTAATCTATTATCAATTTAGTTCTATGATGTCTTTGAACAATCTATCACTTCTCGTGCCCCGATGTTTCCGCCATCGGTTGGGGTGTGACACTACCCCCCATCGCATACTCATTTAATCCCGCTTCATTGATAAAAGAGTTAAAAAGCTGAGCACTTGTTGCACAAAACCTTGAATTGCTACATTCAGGTGGATAACGTACCTTGTTAAAATCCCCGATCAAAATCCACAAACTAGTAATGTCTAGCTTATGGCCAGTAGTTCTTTCCACAAATTGATGAAATCAAACAAACAAGACAAACAACAAGATGAATGTTGTTGATTGATTTCCTCAAAAATCTTTTCAAATATCTCAATAAGTATAACAACAAAATGTTATATTAGATTCAACAAGCAATAATCATAGTGCGGAAACCCATGATTAAAGCTATGATATCAGTGTGTATGTGTGTGTGTGTGTATGATTGAGTGATTGCTAGTGATTGAATGGTAATAAGAAAACTGTTTGTTTGTATTGATTGTTCAAAAGCTTACAAAGGATTAGGGTAGTATGCTATTTATAGCCTATACACAAAGCTATCTACAATTACTAAACTACCCTTATGTAAACGAAAATTACATAAAATGCTAAGTCTATAAGTCGTCCGCTGTGGATGTTAGACTGTCCGCTGTGGATGCTAAGTCGTCCGCTGTGGAGAGGAATAAGTTGTCCGCTATGTCTTGGATGCTATTCGCTGTGAACACTTGTATGTTTGTCTTGATGGTTGTCCTCTGTATATAGTTCATCCGTTGTGAATTGAACATCCACTGCAGAGTTGTTCATCAGCTATGGACTTTGTTCATCCGCTATAGTGTTGTTCATCCGCTGTAGACACTTAGGAAGTTGTTCTTCATCCGCTGCATAGACTTGGTCATCCGCTGTGGGCATTTCTTCATCCGCTGTCGATGCTTGCAAAGTTTCTTTTATCTACAAAATCTGAAAAAGAAATTAAACAATAATTAGTGTATGTTATGAATGTTAATGATGATAATATGTTAGTTAATGATTGTTTGAATGTTAGAACACATTATGGTTGATTATGGCAAGCATTATCCTTTTAATGCACTGTTGAGTCCAACACAAATCATGTCCGACGCTAGGATCGTTTGGACCGTATACATTTGCCACGACCAGGTCCTGATGAACCCCCGGTGAACTCCCAACCTTAAGTAAAAAATGACGATTCTTAATAGAGTATTTTTTCTTGAACATCGAAGGGGTCCATAATGAAACCAATCCCCCAAGCTATCCTCCGCTGCCACCCAATCCATTTTGACTTCCATTTTCCCCCATAACCCTATGAAATTAGATTACTTTGGGTTTTGTAAATGAGTCTCCTGAATAACCATAAATGAAACACAATTCTTTTCTTTCAACTTTTGCACCCACGTCTTTTTTCAGCACCCTTTAACACCTCTTATGTTTAGAGATAACCAATTCATTGGGGAACATTTAGGGCTCCTTCTCCATTAATCAATTCTTTTATCTGCTGAACAAATCCCTTGACTTTAAATCCAAGACATTCATCAACAGTGCAAGTGTCTTTAACTTCCATGTCTCCACTAGTACATTGACTGTTGCCTTCCCACTTGACTGGTTATGCATGCTTAACCTGCTAGAGTTATGGGAATGGGCCTGAGGGGGGGGGGGGATCTGTGACGAGCTTCGAATCCATATTGAATCCTTCATCTTTAATGAATACCGGGGAAACCTACTGACCATTTTTGCTTTTGATCCTTTCTTGTGTAACCGGCTACTAGGATCATCTTGGGATGTTGTAATTTCTTTATTAAGATCAATGAAAGACACACCCGCAACCTTCCCGTGTTGTCATTAACTTCCTCAATCTGCTCCACGTTCTGAACCCAGGAATCACCACAATCTGAAATTGGTCCAACCGGGCCCCAATTAGCTTGGCTAGGCCCATTAGGATTAACCATAGCAGGCTCAGCACCACCCACCTCTTCAATGCTCTAGGCACTATTCAGCCCATTATGAGGCCCACTTATTCCACGATCATTATGCAGTTCTCTCTCCAACTAACTTTTCAACTGCTCTGCATGCATGGTGTCTCTTCCCATGCAAGTCTATTGCTCTTCTCCATGCACCGGCTCAGCGACGGTAGGCCCCAAACCGTCTCTCTCGTCGAAATGAGCACCGGCTGTTTCGCTTGCAATGAATTCACCTTCCTCCATGTCCTCCATTCCATCTTTATCGTCTAATTGTCTCATATCCACACTATCATCATCCTCCACATCATTTGAATCAGATAGTACTGAATTAAAATTCGGGCTCCAATTATAGCTCTACTCTTTAACCCATATACTAAGCTTCTTACCCTTCCACTGTATAAACCGGTATTCATCTATGAACTTTCTAGACGCTAGTAATACACAAACTCTTACTAACGCAAGATTCATGTCCCACACAGACGCCGCAGAGGGATACAACACCTTACCATAATTTTCACCAATGATATCAAAAGTCTGACCATCCCAAAGGCTCAAGGGCACTCCTTTAATTTCTAGACAAGCAACTCAATCATATTTTAATTCCTGCCCCTCCCACACCACCAAAGACTTGAACCACTCCGACTATAGCTCCTTATTTGTCACAACGAAATCTTTTGCTAAAGAAGAAGCTGGCCAGCAAAGTAATACCTTCAAACCCCCAACATATTTCAACTCCACGTCCGACATACCTGAAGAGTCAAATAGTTTCCTAAGATTCTCCAACACTGCCATCGACTTCGATATTCCCAGAAGCAAACTTCTGCGCCATGTAACCTCCGCAACGTTAGTTACTTGTGTAATATTGATGACCTGTTATCGGGGTCATGCAAAAACCTAATTAACCTAGGTAGCTAGGGTAAGTCAGATATCGTATCCACGGGGAGCATGTGGTTAGCATTACGTGATTTGTTTGATTATTTAACTAACTTATTAATTAAAACTAAACTATTATCACTCTGATTGTAATGGATGCGGATGAGAATAACAAAACTAAACAATTAATTCAATAAAATAGTACTAAAAGATGATCACACCCGGGTTTCAGTTATGCGAATGAATTGTGTTAACTAGGTCATACCAAATTTGGAATCACATAGACATGATTAGTTTTTTTATTCCTGTTGAAAGGTGATATATTAACTAAATAACTAGTTATTAAATTAGATAGTAAAATAACTAACTAATGTCAAACCTAGTTAAATTATTAATAAACATCAATATAAGATAATGTAATAATAAATAATTCAATGATTAATAATTCTAAGATTAATAATTTGATGAACGATTTACCAAACAACTATCCAAATTGTATCAATTAATGAGAACAAACAAACACATAAACAATAAGAGATGATCGAACAATCAAAGTTTATGTCTTGACTAGGTAAGAACATAAGAAAACACAATCTAATCACAAACCATCCACCCGGAGATGATCACGGATGGTCTAGACTTGCATCCTCATCATAATCTCTTCAATAATCATCTTGCGCATATGAATCCTTGATCAATTTATGATTAGAGAGAGTTCTAATAGCTGAAAATAGTCTCAAAAATTCATTTTTTGAGGTTGGAGGCAGTCCCCTTCGAAACCCTAATGTTGGGGTTTAAATAGGTTTTAAAATTTAAAACAATCCCCAAAATAATGCATTAGACCGTAACTTACGGCTTATAGGCCGTAGGTTACGGCCTACCTTCAACCAGACGGTCAAACCCCCTGTCTTACGGGGTTCACAGACGAACTCAGCACAAGGCCGTAAGTTACGGCCTCAGGCCGTAGCTTACGGCCTCCCTGCACTTTGCACAGTTTTCTTCATTTTTAGCACCTTTCAAGTCGTAGTCTTATAATACTTTGTTTCCTTCTCAAATAATGCTTGTTAAGCTTCATTCAACCTACATTTCAAACATGTAACAAAGTAATACCATTCGATATATAAAATATATTAAAAACGCAATATTAACTATGATACGTGCATGCATATTAACCCATTATCAAATATTAATGGCTTTCTCCCCTGTAATTTGCTCTTTAGCTACCACATCCTTGTATGTTGCACCTGCAATTCTTGTAAATGGATTAAATACCAATCGGCGTTATGCATGAGCCCCTTTTGTACTTATCCCCGGTTGCGTACATCCTATTTTCGGATACCGAAACTCCTCCCTTGTTCGGTCATATCTCGAAACATTTGCCTTGCTTCTTTTATTTTCAATTTTCACCGTGTTTAGTCTGTCAAGAAATGACTTCACATCCAATACCCCTCGCAAATCTGACAAAAGCGAAACATCACCCCGATTTGTCCTTCTTCCTTGGTACGAAAGCATCTTTTATTTCTCCAAAGGACGTAAAGATTTTCCAGATTTGTGCACTAGAGCACCCTTCCGGAATATTTGAAATGAAAAAAGTTGTTACAGTTGGTCTTGCTCCATCTAACTTTCTTGATCTGCTCCTCCTGTTGGTCACTGTAGTCCAACTTTACTTCATCTGTTTCTGTAGAAGGATCACATTCTAGTGCATGTAAGTCTAATGTATTTGTCTTTTCATGGGTCAATTTCGTTTTAATTTTGACTCGTCGAAAAGTCCTAGCAGGTCCACTTATTGGTCATCTTGAAGTTGATCAAAAGGTCCAAATAAAGGGTTTTATATGTGATCGGTTTTGATATTTACATGATCTGTATATGTAGTATACTGTGTGCATGTCTTTTGGGATTGTTTATTTCTCTCTTACTTTTGACTTATTAACTTCTGAGAAGTTAATAAGTTAAAAAAAGTGTTTGGCAAAACCAAAAGAACTTTTGAAACTAACTTTTCATATAAGGTAAAAATAAGGTTTTGAAAAGTAAGTGGAGTGTTACGTATTAACTTTTAAAAACTACTTTTGGTCTAATTTCCTATTATACTCCTCTACTAACTCCTATTAATTCTCATCATTTTTAAAGTATGTGTTTTTTTGGTCATTTTACAACGTTTTACTTTATAAGCTAATCCAAATACTTTTTTAAAAACTTCTTTTGAAAAGTCATAAATTAATAAGTCCTTTTTGTCAAAAGTCTTTTTCAATCAAAATAAGCAATCCCAAACATGCCCACAAGTATAAGTTTTGTATAACAGCCAGAATCTGCTACTGATAGATCAGAAAAATATAGCGGTTATACAACCGTGTGGAGCTATAAGCCGAGCTCGAATGCATAACATGATTAAACTCTATCCCAACCCAGTTAAAGCATTACCTGAAAAAAATATACCCGATTAAAATTAAACCCGAATCCGAAATTCTTATTTAAGTCGGACTTTTGTTTGTGTTTTGGCAATTCAGGTTGACCTGAATAACCTGAATTTCATATCATCATAATTAATAATCCATATTTCATATTTAAGAATATCAATTGACGACATCTATTTTTGACTTTTTATGAACTTGGTGAATTATTCATTCACTCTAATTTCATTCGGTGACGTAAGTCTCAAACTCGTTCATTTCATCATTCTATCTTCTATATTAAACCATTTTAACCAATTACAAACAATGTATAATAATTACATACTCGAGCATTCTTATGTATTTGTTAAAATATATGTTTGTTACTTATTATAAGTCTGATAATAATAATATAAAGATAGGCCCGGTAATGTATCATTGTTTTTTGTTCGAGCAATAATAATTATGATGTTTCTTTGGTTTATTTCAATCATGACTACCAAACCTATTTGTGAGAATACGTCAAATGCGATTAGTAAAAACGAAACATTTTCAAATATGTTGCCTTTAAATTTTTAAATTTTCAAGTGGATCAACCCGATCCCCGATTAACCCAACCCAAATAAAACTGAATACCGATTAAATATAGTTTATTTGATTCAGTCATCGAGTTGCTTTTCTACATCTAAAAACTCATAGGAACCCAAAACCTGATTAAAAAACCCGAATGACACCCCTATCGTGTAGTATGAAACGATTTATTCGATCAGACTCGTGTATCGTATAGTTTTTCAGATATTGAAAGTGATAATGATACGAGCCCAAGCATCAACAGCCCATACATCAGCAGCCGAGATGTTAGTAGCCCAGGGAGAAGCTAACCCAATCAACAGTCTAGGCGCATTATATTAGTTATTTGATTTCTCATGTTTTGTATGCATGTAGATTAGTTATGTCATAATGGAACCTATGATCAACCCATGTTCACATTTCAGCCCACATTTATAATTGCACGTTTACTTATTGTTTGCCTATATAAGGCCATGGTTTTTCATAAGTAAAGTAGAGAAGAAAATTGAAGCAAAGTTTTAGTTTTTTTTTTTTTATCTAAATCTTTGTAGTGTTTATCTACTACAAAACGTTAATTATATTGGGAGACTACCGATCTCGAATCCAACTCTATCATTTGGTGCTTTCGTTCTCGACCTTCACCTCCACCATGTCGCCTTGTAGCGACCCGTTCGCTGCCACCACCTACTCCACGCCATCCATCTCCGTGCATTTAGCCCGGCTCATCACTATCACCCTACCGTTGCCCACATTCATGCCGCCCAACTCTCTGCTCTAGTTAAAACAATAGAAAGCCTCACGCCAAAATTGTTACCAAAAACAACACCATAGGCCACCTCGTTAACCAAATCATTCACCTTTCCACCAAAAATTCGCTCGACATGTCCATCTCTTACGGTCCCAAACCACCACCGAGTATCAACACCAACTCATTGTCCTCCTCTAATACCCCATTGTTGCACCCTCACCTTATGTGCCTTTTGTCCCACCACCGGTATCGTTGCCCTGCCTTGAATTCATTGCTCCATAATTGGCTTTGAAACCTCTGCCAAAACAACCTTGTCTCCTTTAGAAACCTATACCACCCAGCCTTCCCTTACCCATGTTGGTGCATCCTTCCAAGTAGCAACGTACTACCTATGTGAAGGCAACACAAATTTCATTTTCCTTACCCTTTCAAGCTCGTATGACCATCGCCACTCCTCACGTTTGCCTATCCATCTTGGCTAGGGAATTTACTCTTAACAACAAGGAAGACACAAAAGCACGTCTAAGCAGTAGAAGAGAGTGGCACCCACTTCGGAAACCACCATGCCGGTACGAGGAGACCGCCCCTAACGCCATCAATTACTTTGTTTATACTTTATTTGAAATTTTAAAAACATCATTTACAAAAAAAAACCCCAAATTTGGATAAACCAGAGATTTCGATTTGGTCCAACTAAGTAAGGAAATGATGTTAATAAACGAATTAATCATGGGGCTTTTGCTCCCCTAATGAAATCGAATGCCTGTGTGTGTGCAATTACATGATTCAAGATTGGACTGATATTAAACAAAAGAAAGAATAGGGTAATAGAGGTATGAGGTCTGATTGAGGTCATCATGATGATTTCGATTCAATTAACAGCTAGTAGAGCTTCTATTTGATATGATGATCAATAACCCTCCTTCAATTGCAACCAAGTAAGTTCAGAATATGGAATTCGATTGAGTTGCAAGTCGCTATGATAGTGATGATCGAATACGATGAATGTGCAAGTTGTTTATGAAATTGATTTTTTAGAAAGCTTTAAGGAATCAAGTAGAGGGCTTGCTCTCATTTAAATAGTCTTAATAGAAGAGGTTTCAAATTGACAGAGTAATTGCTTTGAATTGGGGGGGGGGGGTGGGGTTTGGGGTATGGCTTGATGATTTACTTGTTGTTACAACTAAAATTAACTGTGTGAATTTATTAGAATTTGATTAACAATACGTTTTGGGTTGAATGATTGAATCAAGTCAGTCTGTTTCGAATGAATTTGATTTGCATTTGAAAGAGAATGTTGGTTTTAAGTTACATGACATTAAATTCGTGTTTTAACTGATTTTGGGTTTGAAATAGTCAAGAAACGTCAGTGAAGTGATTTAGTTTGGTTACAATCACAGTTTGAATGATTTGCTGGTCACCATAAGTCTGCTGGAATGGTGGCCGGAGAAGGGGGTGACGGCAAAGGGGGTGGTTGGTTTGGGGTTTTTTTAAACATTTACAATTTAAACCCCTTTATTTTGAAAAGTTAACATTTCATGTGAAATGTTTTTAATTAAATTTTTTTTAAATTACATTTTTAACCCAAAATTTATAATACCCTTTTTTCATTAAAATAAATTAATTTATTTATAAAACTTTATCAATTTTAAAAATTGACAAATTGGATTTTAATAATCCAAACTATTACCTATTGGCCGATAATAATCCATACTATTAATTTGGCCGCTAATACTTCCAACTTTCACTTTTATTATCAATAACAATCCCAGTGACATAAATTTCAAAATTTTACACTCGATTTGAACTCGATTCGGTTCGCAATAATAATTATGAATGAAATGAAGAAACATACAAGCTAAATTGAGACTAAAATATATAAAAATCGAGTGTAAAAATTTGAAAATTATTTCACTAGGATTATTGTTGGCAAAAAAAGTGAAAGTTGAGAGTGTTAGCGGCCAAATTCATAGTATGGATTATTATCGGCCAATACATAATAGTTTAGATTATTATAATCCAATTTGCCTTAAAAATTTTATAATAAACCTTGTAATTATTTATTTTAATTCAATAACTAAAAATCATAATGACAAATAAAAATTTATAACTTTATAAAATTTATTTTTAAATAATTTATAAAATTATTATTAATTGATTAAATGATTTATTAAATAAAATTGAACAAATGACACAATTATTGTTGAAACACCAAAATAAATTAATTGACTAAATAATAAATTTGATTTAATAAAACTGGCTCAAACGGAATCGGGTTTCGGTTTATGGTTTGAAAATAGGTAAGATGTTACAACCCCCATGGTGCGTTGCTATCGTGTTTAAGGACGAGGATGTTTTCAAGGGCGGAATTTTGATATGAGCCCAAGGATCAATAGCCCGAAACAAACCATGATCTCAGTTATTAGTTACTCAGAACGACCTTTATATGATTTTCAAAACAAACCTTAAAGTTTATAAATTCAAACATGGCGGAAGCATAAGTTTAAACATTTGAAAACCATTTTGTACGAAAAGTAAATGCGCAAAACATGTGCCCCAAATACCCAAATTTAAATGTAAAACATAAGTAATAATGTGAATAATTTACATGTAGTGTGACCCATGATGTGCTAAGCTTAACGACGTGAGAAATATATACTAAAATGTCAACACAAAGTTGTGAGTTCATGAGTGTGTAAGTAAACAAAAACAGTTGAGCTGAAGTAGCATAAGTAATGTGTAATGTAACGGATAGCTAATCTATAACATAAGCATAACAATAGTATTTTACATAATCAAAGCGGATTGTGTTCGTTTGTTTGCCTTTCGCCTCGATTTACCAAATCGTGACAAAGTGTAGGTCGTTTAAGACAATGTTGCACCCGCTTGACTTCCAGTCGTACGGGTGGGCTTGTAAGACCTAGTAGTACTACCCAATATTTCCCAATAGTTTCTTTACTTAACTATTCCAAAGAGTAAAGACTTTTTAATGGTAACTACACTATGTATATGTCATACACAACTTATAGAAATGAAATGCTTGTAAGTGAACTCCCCTTAAGCGTATGCCAGGTAATAACGAGAATCAAAAGCTAGATTTAATAACAACCCATCATAGGTTACCTAGAATATACGAGTACGTAAGTACATGTAGGATAGGTTGGTTTAACAAACCCTAAGTGTTAAATCAATTCCATTGATTTATGCGTTTTAGAAAACATCAACCAGTTTGAGCTAGTTGACCCGTTTGACCCGCTAGTGACATGTTAAGTGAAATCATATTTGTTTGTACATAACAGATCATATTCATGAGTTAATCTAAATCATCCACATATTACACATTATGAGTTCTAAGCTTTTACAGGATTATTAAACTAGCAAAACCTATCATACAACACATACAAATCCACACCAATAATCAACATGTACATTTCAATCAGAAATTATCCAATCACCTCAAATACCCTAAGTAGTAGTGACGTATGTTACTATCATGCAACCTAAGCACACATAGGGTTCTAACCACTCACTACATGCTATGTGAAGTAATTTACTACTTCACATCCTAAATCCTGTCAGTCCTACTAAGTAGAGGCCTCAGATCCGCATGGGTGTATGATGTTCACCATTACATTCCAAATACTCAAATATAGCTTAAACTAACAAGATTAACCAAGTTTGCTATATTGATCAAACATAAACATATCCATCATATAACCCTAATAACTAGCATTAGTCCAATTCAATAGACCATCCCATCAATATCATGTTTACATGTACACTTGAACATTAAATTTCCCAAATATCACATTTCCATCAACATGATCTAACTACAGCATTCTAAGCCATTAGTCACAATAACACATTTCAACAATCCCACAAACATTCTAACATGATCCTAACATCCCATGCATGATCAAAACATTGAAATTCCAAAATCATATTTACAAAGTTTCCTCTTTAGGAGGATGACATCCAATAATCCAAATTTCACCAAACTAATCATCAATTCATTAGTTATATGATCATTCTAATCTATATTAGCCATTAGAACACAACAACCATCATCAAATCACAAAATCCAAAGTTCTTGGAAATTAAAAATTTACTTTGGGTAAGTTATGAACCGAAAGTTAAACTAACGATTTTCTTGCATAATTCATGTAACATCAATAATACAATCAAACTAACACAACTACATCATCCAATTTCATAAATTTCGTGTTTTATTGGAGGATTGAACCAGGGTTTGTTCATGTACTAATTTCAAAAAAAGATGATGAATTTGGTTGATAATTCTTACCTTGCACGCGTTATTGATCAACAAACGAGCTTGCAAACACGTTGTATTAATCAAATTAAGGAAAATCGAGAGTGATTTGTGTGTGTTTGAAATCGAAATCGACAAAGGGAAGGGGCGCGGGCTTTGACAGCTTTTTGGGTGAAAATAAGGGGTTAGGGTTTTGTTTTCCATTTATATACTCACTCATGATTTTATTTATAACCCTTTTTAGTTTCTACAAATTGTAAATCCCACTTTTAAATGTTTATAAACCATTTTTCTTAAACTTTTAGGTTAAATACTTATCAACTATAATTATAATATACTCGATCCATAAATTTCACAATAACATCTAATGCCTGTAATAATAAGTTTACACATAAACTATAAGATAACATACAACAGTGATTTCACATAATCACATAATAATATCATATAATTTTTAATTAGGTTAACATTGGTTAATTCTATATTAATTATTTGTGAAGTCACCAATGTTTAAGAACAACTTGTATGTGTTTACGTGATGTGTATAGAAGACTTAACAGAACTAACAAAGTTTTGGTAACGGAAAATTACCGTATGTCACACATTTAACGATCAAAGCCTTAATAAGGCAAGATAAAAATCATATGAAAACACGTATCTCTTGTTGCTCATGTTTGTGTAAGGTGTATGTTTATGTGAGAGTGTAGAGAAATCTGAGACAAATGCTAAGACTTATAATGTTTCAAAATATAACTACTGGAAATATAATCATTAAAAATATATCTGCTAAAATATAGCAGTTGGATATGATTCTAAACTTTTTATTCGTTTATATTTAATTTAACCATTTTATTTTTGCTTTTATTGTTTGTGTTTGAATTTAAATAATTAAAAAATAGTTTAGAGGGAAAATGGATGAAAGAGAGATGTGTATCATGTGTCTAAGGATTAAAAAATCTGATATTACGATTCTTTACATAAGTGATAATTAAATGATGAAAAGAGATAAAAATATGCTATTCCCCTTTTGTTTTTCCATGATTCCAAAAACAGTTACGTTGTTAATTGCCCTTTTTAATTCAATTTAAAAGAAATATATATTACGATTGAAAGCTGAAATATGAATTAAATAAAAGTGCTAACATTCTTATTGATAATTAACATTGTGCAAGTGTAAAATATAGCAATCCGTTGTAGTCTAGTTGGTTAGGATACTCGGCTCTCACCCGAGAGACCCGGGTTCAAGTCCCGGCAACGGAATATTTTTAATAAATTTTATTATAATAAATAAATTTTGTTATTTTTATATTCTTACTGGCATATATGTAAGCAATTTGTGGAACCGTTGCTCAGTGAACTTGTAACTATAAAATGATAGTATGATACAGGAAAAATCATTTTTTAACAGCAAAACAATAATCTGATGATAGATTAATAGATTTATGAAACAAAAAAAGAAGTTGCTTTTATTAACTGATTCTGTGCATTCGGTGAGGTTTGCACAATCAAATTCTGAGTGGAAGAATTACAATAACTGCCATCGCGTTGTTTGTGTCCATTACCTCAATCACACAGTGTAATGTGGGTTCACATCGATATCTAACCCTCTTAGCTTTGCGAAGGACTCTACTTTTCCCTTCAAAGTATGGAGTTCCCTTAATCTGTGGGGCAACAATGGATAATGTTAGGGAACATATAGGCTGGTTTCTTATTGGTTTTCTTTTTAACGGTGTAATGTTTATTTCTAACGGATCAAACGGGTAAAAGAAAAAATTATTTGAAAAAGAATCAGGATAAAAGCTCAAAAGTCGCTCAAAGTATGCTTGTAACTTCCCATAAAAGTGTTTTCATTTTGACCTGTTACCAAATCCGTCTGCCCATCCCATATTGCCACTTGAAATACGGAAAACTTAAATAAAAAGGAAAAAATTGACCTCGCTATCTCTGCACGACGTTTTGCTTCTTCTGCCATCATGTTTATGTCTCTGAATGCGTAGTTTTCAGCAAAAGTCTTTGCTTCAGAAGTATCGAGACCATGAAGTGTTCTTTGTTCTTTTGCCCAAGCTGCCTCACGGGCTTCCCTACCAAAGTCCTTTTGTGTGGAGAATGCCGTCTGCAAAGCACACATCGGTGCATCAGAATTAAACAAATTATGATTTTTTTGATTTCTGGGCCTTATTTATTTGACATGAAGAGTGATTAGATAGGAGAGAATAAAAGCTTTACTCACTTTACGGTTGATAACATGGCCCCATGCTCTCCCACTAAGTGCATAGCTAACAGCGAATTTAATAGGGTCGAGCAACATGTAGCTTATGATGTTATACAACCATATAACTCCGGTCCAACCCCAACCAATCGCACTGACCATAGCAAAATCCCATGACAAATATGCTGACAACACAGTGGCAAACTGAAAAAGATATCAGATAGACATAAGAAAAAGGAACTTGTAAGTAAATCAGAGGGAAACTAACTGAAAAAAATAGATGATTACCAGCTGAGCTAGAATGAATGCAGTAAGCAACAGCAGACCAGGTCTTTCCATGAAAGACCAACCCCTCGAGCGTGTGACAAATATTAATGCCTGGCTAATTGTGCTGACTTGGAGGTATACAGCTGATGCTAGTTTTGCATCCCATTCTTTTGGTGTGAAACGGTCTTTGATTTCATGCTTATTTAAATCCATCACTCCAAAGGTATCCTAACAATATAATAGAGTGAAAGAGAATTAGAAATGGCTTTGGTGCTATCATAATCAATGTTTATGGGTCTATGAAACAAGTTCATAATCAAACATGTACCCTGGTTAAGAGTTATTATGACACAAGCCCTTAAACATTGATGTTATTATTGAAAAATGAAAAGATTAAATTGTACCGCAAAAAAACTGGTTCTACTAGCCAAATGGAAGAATAAGACTGTCATTAGAGCAAGATAGGTGCCAATGACTATTCCGGTTGTAAAAATTTCACTGAGCTTCCAGCTGTCTGGGCTGGGAGATGGTTTGACTCTATCTTTGGAAATAGTCATGATTGTACCTGCACATATATTGGGTTAGATTTGGTTATAAAAGATCAACAACAATTTTCAAAAAGGTTGTATTCAATCAATCATACCATCATTCAGAATGGCTATGACAAGAACAAGAATTGGAGGGAAGTTAAATCTGTAAAAAGCTGTCAGCAACATGAACCCTAACTACAATAAAACAAGATTAAAGATTAAAAACGATGGCTGTGACATAAATAATTGATCTACCAAGTAATGATTAAAACTTACCACAATACGTATGGTGATTGAAACAGCATATATCTGGAGAACAGAAAAGAAGGGAAAGTTTTACATTTGAATCCAAGAATGAGAAAGTAAAACATAAGAAAGAACAGTTGAGGAAGGATTATAGTTTTACGGTGTAGTTTTTCATTCTTTGAAAGATGGCTCGGCTTGTTAACACAGCACTAATGATGACGCTGAGCCCAGGCTCAGTTAGAACTATGTCAGATGCGCTTCGGGCTGCATCTGTGGCATCATCCACTGCAATTCCAATGTCTGCTATCTTTAGTGCAGGTGCATCGTTTACACCATCACCAGTCATTCCACAAATGTGCTTTCTACTTTGAAGAATCTTCACGATCTCATACTTGTGCTCTGTAATACAAATCAAACAGTTTACCATGAAAGGTTTGGATATCAACATGGGCCGGTAGGGTAATTGGTCAGAATATGTGATTTTCTATTTGGAGCCAATACGAAAGCCGGCAGGTTAAGCTTACCTACAGACACTTTTTGTCCATTTTTAAATTTTGATTTAGATAGCGGTGTTGGGCCTAACCATAATGGATTTAAACAACAAATGGCTAATAACATCATATGTATGCATTAAAAATGAATATTCTAATGACTTTCAACCCATTTGATTCGTTCCCTTTTCAGCTAATTTTTTTATTTAATTGAATTTGAGATAAATGAAAACTTAAATTAAACCAATTAAAAACTAAATATGATCAGAAAAAGTTTTAGCTAAAAATGGTTACCTGGAAAAACACCAGCAAAACCATCGGCTCTTTCAATAAGTTCATCAACGGGTAAAGCGGCAACAAGTTGATCCTTATGATCGCCAAGTAAGGATGATGAAGGATACATGTTAACACCCATTCCTAGTCGTCTTCCAGTCTCCTTAGCAATGGCCAGTTGGTCGCCTGAAAAGATTGCGCCATGCAATTAGTTTTTTAGATTATATATGAGATGAATAAATAAGTTAGACTAGTTGTCTTTAAAAACAAACCTGTGATCATCTTTACACTAACTCCAAGGTCTAAGGCTCTTCTGATTGTCTCAGCACTGTCATGGCGAGGTGGATCAAATAGAGGAAGAAGGCCTATAAATTCCCATGGACCACCAGGACTATCTTTACTATTAGCAGGTACTTCCTGTATTACAAAAAAGAGTAAGAATAAATAAAAAATAAACTTATGTTCCTTAAATGGTTAACATGTTACCTGGCGAGCTACTCCAAGAGATCGAAGTCCACGTTCAGCAAAATTGTCAATAACTGCGTGCACTCTATTTTCGATCTCGGATTTGTTGTTTGCCAGATTCAAAATCTAACAGTTGACAGGAAATTAAAAAGTCAAAATAATATATTTCGGCATATATTTGACTTCTAGATTTTGGTAACAAAATGCGTTTGGGATACCTGCTCAGGTGCTCCTTTGCTAACTCTATGCATCTTGCCAGCACCATCAATGTATGTCAAAGCTGTCCTCTTATCAGTTGGATTAAATGGAAGGAAGTGCACTTCTGTAATTCCAGATCGTGCCTAGCAAATATCATAATAATCAATTAACATGAAAATTGTTTAAATTGTGCTTATTTCATCAAATAAAAAGAGATGATATGAATACCTCCTTAGGATCAGCTAGCATCGACACTATAGCAGTATCAATGGCATCTTGGTTTTCCAACCTTGATGCTCTAGCAGCCATTAACACAACTGTGTCTTTATCAACACCACTTGCAAAAACCTGCAGAAATGTATTTTAATCATGAATTAGAAAAAGATTTTAATAACAAAAGAAAACCAATAGAAAAGAATTACCTCAATTAAATTTTTGTCCACAGTAAGTTTGTTGAGAGTTAGAGTTCCAGTTTTATCACTACACAATACATCCATTCCCGCCATTTCTTCAATTGCAGTCATTCTCTTTGTAATAGCTCCCTGTTGAGATAATCGATGGGAACCAATCGCCATTGTAACAGATAAAACAGTGGGCATAGCAATTGGGATACCACCAATGAGTATCACGAGAAGGTTATCTATTCCTTCACGATAACCTCTACCTTGAAGACCAAATATCACGATTAATTCAATAACCATGCCTATCGCAATTGAGCATATGCAGAAGTTCCCGATTGCAGTCAAAACCTTCTGAAAGTGGCCAACGTGTGTGGTGCTGTCCACAAGATGAGCAGCTTTCCCAAAGAACGTATGGACCCCAGTGGCAATCACAACTGCCTCAATTTCACCTTGTTTACACGTGGATCCTGAGTATACACCGTCGCCTGGATTCTTGGTTACTGGGAGAGATTCACCCGTAAGAGCCGACTGAAAAGATTATGAAAAGTGAATAACTGATTCAACTATATAATTCTTCTTCAAGAAATAACTAATCAACTTAAGTACTTACTTGATCAATCTTCAAAGGATCTCCTTGTAGCAGACGAGCATCAGCAGGAATAATGTCACCTAGCTTAATACTGATGATGTCTCCAGGTACAAGTACAGATGCATCCTCTTCATTCCATTTCCCATTACGTAAAACCTATTACCTCAAAATGACACTATTTTATAAGTACTTAGCCTGCTCACATACAACTTAAAAGAGGCAATGTTATAATGTCACTAGACTTGGCAATCTCGACCCATTTGTTTATGAACATGTCCGTTCGCATACAAACATATTATTTAACGAAAATAAAAAACGGGCCAAATGGGTTTATAATTATCCAAGATCTATACATAAAACCACCTGAAATTTTTTATTTGAAAATTTAAATTAATATTGTAGTTGCAGTGTTTCTTAATTACAATTAATATATTAATTATATATGACTCTTTTCATTATTATACAAATACAGTAATTAGTTTCCTTCATTCGGTGTTTTCTTCTATTCACATTATGTAAGCCGTACCTTAGCTTTTGGAGCCAAACGAGCCATGAGGGCTGCAGCTGCGTTTCCAGCATTATTCTCCTCTACAAAACTTATGGTTGAATTGATAAGCAGAAGTACCAAGATGCCACCAAAATCATGATAGTCAGGGGGTTGGTCCTGTTTTAGGAGCAATATTTCCAAGGGCAAGAATCAGAAAAAAATTATATAACTCTGTATACAATCATATAACTAACATCTATATTTTTTATAATAAGATACAAAAATGAACTTACCCCTCCTCGTGCCAAAGCAATAGCCATGATTGCTGCTGCTTCCATCACCCAAGACAGAGGATTCCACATAAAGCCCAAAAACTTTAGTATTTTACTTTCCTGCAAATTTCATGATATGTTATTGCTAAAATTGTTGAAAAACAAAAGATTGATCAATATATTTGTATACAAGCCAGATTACAACTAAACCTTTTTCTCTTCCAACTTATTGTATCCGAACATATTCAAACGCTTTTCAACCTCATCAGAGTTGAGTCCTTCTTTTGTGCATTTTAACTTTTCGAAAACTTCTTCTATTGGTATATTTTCCTGCAAAAAGAAGCTATTTTTGTCAGACAAACTTGAGTTTACCGGTTGATGATACAGTTTCGCTTAGAAAGACAACCTATGTCGCCTGTTACTTTTCTGAATATGTAAATTACACAATTCTATATAACCAAAAATTATGGTAGCTGTCTTGTAACTGTACCTCTTGAAGTTTCTAAGATTATTTGATCAAGGAGATACTTTAAGAAACTTTTATACTTAGCAAAGACAAATTAAATCCCATGGCCATGCAAAAGTATATAATAGTTGCTTATTTCATGTTCAATTAAAAGATAAACATTTTCTAAAACCCAAATATGCAACTTTAACTATGCATTAGTATTCTAAGCTCTGTTGTCAAAAGCCCACAAGGCACATGCCTAAGTCCTCAGGTGCAACCCAGCACAGCCTTGTAGTCACGCTTCAAAAGCCACATTTTTAAGCGCTTAGGCTCATTTTCGGGCCAAGTTCCGGCTAAATTCCGGCCAAAAATCATCTGAGCAGGTGTGAAACAATTACAGTAGCTCTACACAAGCCTGTAATCACCTAAAACAGCAAAAACTAACCCAAAACAAACCTAAAACACGACTAAAACCCCTAAAAAGCTACTTCATACTATGCGCATCGCTTAAAAAAGCCCTTGCTTTTTAAGCGCCTTGCTCCTAGCCCAAGGCTCACCCTTTGCGCCTTGAGTGTGCCTTACTCCTTTGACAACTATGGCTGTAGATTGCTAAAATCAATTAATTGTAAGGACTTGGTAAAAAAATAAGAAATTATACCAGATCAACAACTTCTTTGTTAATTGCCTCAAGGGCAACTGCCTTGTCGTCATCCATGGATACCCTTTTCTGTTTCAACCGCGATCCTTAAATGCCTTGCAAAATCTGCTTATCAGAAAATCAAAATAACTTTATATTCCCGTTATCACCCAAATTCTTTACGCAATTGAACAGCTTTTAATTAAACTTTTCCAGATAAACTAAAGATAAACACATCCAACAAGTACACAAAGGAAGAAAACATCCGATCCGAAATTCAGAATCAACATCAACTATATTAATACACACATATACACATACACACCAAAACACCAACACACACCCTCAAATCACAACAAAACAATCTTAAAGATTGCATCTTTAACCAAAACTAAAACTTTTTTCACAGAGACAAAGCATCAAACAGTTGGTGTGCACCTGTTATAACCCAAAATCCAAAACCTTTGATCTGTCCCAAGTCCAGTGATCCCAACTGAATCCAGTTGGGAAGAACAAAGAAGTTAGGGGGGGAGGACAACAGTATGAGAAATTGGGATAATATATAACAGCAGGTGGGAGAAGATAAATGGAAACATTGCATCGATCACCACGATTGGAGAACACAATGAGACAGAAGAGAGAGAGAAAAGGGGATCCAAAGAAAAGAAATTGATGAAATAGAGTATTTCTTGTGGGCTTTGGGAAGAAGATGAAAAGAAGATTTTGAAAGATCCGCCAACAGCTATAACTAAACAAGAACAAGATTTGTTGGAACTCATGTTTTCGAATAAGTTTTTGGCGCCAGAGTCAACTTCCAGTATCTTATATTGAATATTGCATTTTATTTGAGAGGATTGAAGTACATCTTTGTCTGCGGAATGTCTTGAATTTGCGTTAGTTTTATTAGAAAAACACACTCTTATAGTACAAATTGGATTTCTTGTAGGAAGAAACAAGGTGTGACAACATGTGTACATGATTGGTTCAATAATCAATACACGAGAAATTTGCGTCAATACACGGGTTTATATCATTTGTAATTACATAGTAGAAAAAAAAATATTTGTATCTTTTATAATCAGTTAATCGCATACCGTAAATTGTACAGTGTCAGCTACATATCACACGTTACTTTACATTTTTTTTAAAAGAAATTTATTTTTTAAAAGGTATAACAATATTATGCCCATGGGTTGTGCTATGTTCTCAAGTTTATTTAGAAGAGAAAAAAAGAGAAGTGGAAGGAAAGAAAAAACAGTTGTGTTTCAGAGTTTTTTTTAATGGAAAGAAATGAAATAAAAGTAAAACAGTTGTGTTCTTAAATTTACTTAAAAAGAAAAAAAAAAGAAAAATGGAAGGAACATTAAGCCTAAAATCAATCATTTCAAATTGAAAGGAAAATGAGAGAAAAGAAAGAAAAAAAGAAGAAAAAAGAAGAGAAAGTATTTTTTTTTCACTCGTTAAGTAAACTCGGGGAACACGGCTTTAATAACTAATGGTACTAATAATTGTGGTGTGGATTCAATCCTTATCAATGCAGTTTGACAAGGTAGTTATGAGAAAACATTATTGTTAAAAGAATATAATAATATCTATACTACTATATAAAGCATATATGAATGATACAATTGTAATTTTATTCAAAGTGTAAGACACTTAAGATAACTTTTTAAGCACAATATACAAATGTGTTATGCAATAGTTTCTAAATTGCCCTTATTAAATATACTTCTTCTAATTAATGCATTATTTAATTCACTAAATTAAGTATTATCTTATTAATAATGTTTTTTAAAATAATAATTAAATTTACATTTACTATTTATATATCTAAAACTATATATTAAAATTAAGTATTATCTATACTACTATATAATACATATTAGAAGGATAAGATGGTAATTTTATTTAAAATATAAGACACTATACAACATTTTAAGCATAGAGTACAAGTGGTTTATGCAATAATTTCACTTTTGCCCCCATTTAATTAACTTCTTCTAATTATTGTTTTTCATTTAATACACATTATTAATACATTATTAATAATATGATATTATTTGATTCACTTCATTAAGTTTTATTTTATTTATAATAATATAAATTGATATTTAAATTTATAATTACTAATCATACTTTAAAACTAAAGTTTTATTTTATTTATAATAATATAAATTCATATTTAAATTTATAATCATTGATCATATTTTTTAACTAAATACTATTTAAATTAAGTATTATTTTATTTAAATACTTATATCTATACTACTTTATAATAAATATTTCTAGATAGAGATGCAATTTTTGCCAAACATACAAGTTTTGAATCAACATCTACAAAGGACTATAAGACATTTAAGAAGGGTGGAATAGAGAATTGATTAAGATTTTAAAATACTTTACAGGCAATATGATAAATTTATCAATTAAATTTTATATACCTTGATATTTTTACCCTTGTCTCTTTTATGTATTTAATAAACATTATTGATATATTATTTAATAATATGATATTATTTAATTCACTTCATTAAATTTTATTTTATTTATGATACTATAAATTGACATTTAAATTTATATTTACTAATTATATTTTTATAACTAAATATTATTTAAATTAAGTATTATTTTATTTAAATATTTAAGTATATAACTTTATATATATATATATATATATATATATATATATATATATCTTCATGTGTATAATAATATAATACTAATATTTTTAGAGGCATATTATGAGTTTAATAATTTTAATATTTATCTATATCTTTTATAATAAAAGTGAAAGTAGGATTGAATGATATTTTACATATGGATTAAGACACCCATATGAAAAGTCATGCTTAAATTTCAAAAAATTAATCATTTTGTTTTATTTATACCCTTACAATATAATATAATATATGATGTTTATAATACAAATGTTAAAGCATATACACGTGACCAAACAAAACCGTCATTTACTTTCAATTCCGTTCATCCACTACGATTGAGCGGTAATCCCTCTTTCCCTTTTCCTTGCCGGTTGTTAAAAGCTCAATAACAATAAAGATGATAATTTGTTGTGATAATTTATCCATTAACTTTCTCCGGTATATGCAAATCACCACCGAAAGTTGCCTCCGATGATTATAAAACTCTAACCTATATTAATAAAACGAAACCCTTAAAATCTTGGTAATAAGTGATTTCCGACCACAAATACCACCCATGCTTTCACTAATCTTGTTGGGATAATATATTTGTTTTAAAGACTTTTGTAATATACGTAATCATATTTTTATTTTTTAATTTACATCATAACGCACCGAGCCGATGCTAACTAAAATCGAATTCCCAAAAAATCACGCAATAGCCGTACCGCCGTAACGCGCGGGCATTTCCACTAGTTATGCTCTTATTAAAGAATATAAAATATTTACTTTATGATAGATATTTTTATAAAATATTAATAACATATAAAAGTTATTTGAGTTTAAAAGCATTAATTGAACTAGTAACACAAGAGGGAAATTCTCTCTTTTAGCCCTCTCATCTATTAATAACTTTCGGTTAGTTACAAAATTATTGTTACAGTAACCCTAACCATTAAATTATTTTGATTACAGACACAGGTTGTTTCTTATGCTTTTTAAGGGTTACTTCATCATAAAGTGTTTTTCATCTTGGAAGCATGAAGCAATCCAATAAGTCCATCTAGCTATACTATCTGCGGTAATTGTATAAATGAAGTTTACATCCATAATAAGGAGTACTTTAGTCTATTTATCATTTAAGAACGTGGACACCCAAAAATCAAATTCTTAAAAATCTCTCTCACTCTAAAAATTACTATGCAGTTTGTGATGATCAAGGAAAATCAACTTCAACATTTGTTATAGATTATTTTGAGAAATCCAAATCGTGTAATCTACACAAGATCAAACTCATATATCGTTATTCAGATTAGAAAATAATGTTTTCTTATTGACTTGATGCTCGATTGAATTCTTGGAAGGTAAAAAAAGTTTGGTAAAAAATAAACATTAAAGTAGAAAATAGTTAAGAAAGATGAAGAATATGGGTGAGACAAAACATTAGAGTTTAGCATTGATTCCATTTGTAGTAACAACGTATCATCGAATATGTAATGAATCAGGGTTTTGATTAAGTGTTACTTCTAAAAGTTACTAGAAATTTTGGGTTATAGAGTATATTATGAACAATATTATATTTCTTATCTAGGGTTTTTTCACAGATTCTCATACAACAAAAATAAGTAAATTAGAGTACTTAAATGTGTTTATGTAAACGTTGATCAGGTGTCCCCTTTTGCCCAGGTGACATTGTCAGAGAACAATGTCGAACACAAGTTAAGAACCTTCCGTTGCTATGTTGTTACATTCACATATTAGGTTAAATTTTTGTTAATAGTTATATGATGTTATCGAATATATGTGTTGTTATTGAATGTATGTTGTCATAGAGTATAACGTCTTTTTATTCAGTAATGTTTCTTACCTTTAGTTGTGTCGGCATGGTGGTTTTTTATGTTTTATGGCTTTGCATATGTGATAATGTACATATTATTGCAACTTTTGGCATGAGCTTATGATTAATGGTCGTAAGGTAACACGTGTTGTTACTAAAATGCTGACTTATATGCAATTTGTTAGTAATTATTTGTCTAATATGTGTGTCATGTAAAAAGTGCTATTAGTTATATTATCATGTGCTGTTATGGATATATAATTCCATATATAATTTGTGAATATTACAACTAATAATAAAGATGATGTTCACGATATTTCATGTGATGATAACTTTCCAAACCCTAGTAAAGGAAAAAAAAACCTACAAAAGCAAAAAAAATAAATAAATAAATAACTTTTTGGGGACAATCTAACCACATAGCATCCCAAAACTTATAAATATTAAAATGGTAATCTGACCATATATTTTGGTTTTTTATTTGTGTAAATATAAAGTATCAAAATGTTGAACTATGGAGTGAGATATGTGAATAATAAGCTTAGTGATATATGACCTAAAAAATTATGTAAAACGACAATTTGTTGCCAAAAGTTTCTGGGTTCTTTTGATATTGACGGTTCATCTGGACAAGGTTTCACTTTTGAAACCTTACAATATGGTCATTCCACCAGTGCGACAATTCGTTGCCTAAGGTAGACAAAGAAGTTAACCGTAGTGCATATTGGTTGGTTTGTCTAAGGGTGAACTAAAGAAAGCTTGGAATATTCTTTGCGAAATCTTGGTGATTACATAGGGCTAAAACCTTAGATCTTGTAACTCTAGAAGGTTATAGATCAATGTCTTGCTTTGGAGTGCTCACGTAGGTCACCCCCTCTATGAGTAATTCTAAACCTCTCTATTCCTTAATTTCTTTAGTTCATCATGATATTCATACTGTTAGACATCCATTGGCGGGGTTAGGTTAGGGAGAGCCACCCCCTGATTCTATGTTGCATTTATTTGCTTGCATTAGTGAGAGCCACCCCCTGATTCTATGTTGCATTTATTTGCTTGCATTAGTTTCTTAGAATTTTATATTGACTGTTTATGTGTACATCAGTACTTATGTAGTTATGTGAATCTCTTGTGTGGTCTATATCAAAACAACTGAACTAATCTTTTATCTGCCAACAAGATTGGTGTAAAAAATTTGGCTCTAGTCCTCTTTGTTTATGTTTGTGATTGCTTGTGTGCTAATCACTTCTGATTTGTTAAGACTAACTCTAAAATGACTGGTGGTGGGGAAACTCCTAATTCTGAGACCTTAGTTAGCAAGTTAGACACTAGCAACCCATTATATTTCATGATAATGATTACTAATCTGCCAATAACAAATATAAAATTTAAAAAGATAAAAAATTATAGTGTTTAGGCACATGTTATGAACCTGATTTTAGAAGTCAAAATCAAAGTAGGTTTTATATATGGTAAGTGTGTCACATCTATTGAGGTTTTTGGACGATAATAAGATAGATGTAATGTTGTTGTTTTAACTTGGATCTTGAATTTTATTTTTGATAAATTATATGTCAGGCAAGTTCATTTCAAAGTTGCCTTTGATTCTAGATGGAACTAAAGAAAACTTATAACAAAATTGATGGATTTATTGTTTTTACTTTTTATCAAAAAAATCAATTCGCTAATTCAAAATGGTACAACAGTTTTCGAATTTTTATCATAAGCTTAACATTATGTGGAAACAATTTAATCAATTCCCAAAGTTATCTTCATGTACCTGCCAGCATTAAAAAAATTTAATGATTTCAATCATCTTATAAAATTTAAGCGGTTTTTTTTGGGTTTGAATAGTGTTTATCAAACAGTTAGATCATATTTGTATCAGAAGACATCTTACCTATGAAGCTTTTTCAATAATTTTTCGAAAAGAATATTATAGAAACTCATCTTTTGTGCCTAAAATCAGGTGGTTGGTTTTGCAACTAAAACAAATTCATTTTTTTTTGTTGAGAAATCTAATCATGGGGCTTATATTAAGAAAAAGTTTAATACGAGACCTAATTCGAGTCTCAAAGACCTAGTAAATCCTATTGATGTTTCTAAGTTTAATATTAATGTTAAACATCCAACTGGTTGAAGTGTTTTAGTAACCAAGATATTTTATATAAAGTTAAATGATAAAGTCACTCTCTCTGATGTGTTTGTTGTTCTTGACTATTAGCAAAGAATAGTAAACTGCATTGTTTCAAAATTTTAAAACAACATTTTTTCAGTCAACTTTTCTTCACACGCATACACACATTTTATGAAAACGAAGACATCTTAATCCTTTTGACCCTCAATTATGTGATCAATCACTAACCGACATAATAGTCCTGCTAAATTGACAAAGTATATATTTACAACCCAAACTTAGAAGTTTACATCATATAATGTATACATTATAAAATATAATGTGTTATTAGATTTTAATATATCCAACTTTTATTTATTGATCATGATTAATTATAAGTCAGTAAATGTTTAAAGACGCTGTCAAGTTTGAACTTATTTTCTTCCAATGATTTATTACTAACTAAGAGTTAACCACAGTTTATTTTTTTTTGATAAAATGGGACAAACTTTGAGCTATTGTTCAACTCCATCATCGCCAAACTTCAGTCAGTTTCGTTAGGTGTCTAGCTTTCATCGTCACCTGAGATCTACCTCCAACGAGTCAAGTGGTTCAAATTAGGATGTGAAAATTGACGGGTTTTAGAATGCGTAAATTTCAGATTGATAGACCTGATGGTTGATTTAACTTTCTGCTTACTGTTTTGGTTATATAAGTAGTTCAGGTCATCAAAAAACTAACGGTATTAACTTTCAGTTAGTAAGTGATAATTGGAGAAGAATGGCTTCAAAGTTGTGAGTGTCCGTAAACATTTATTGAGTTGGGATTACTCACGATTAATAAATTAAAGTTGAGATTATTAAAATCCATTAACCCAAATATAAATTATAACGATCTAACATAGTTTCTTGATTTCATAATACTTATATTATTAATAAAACTACTGCTCTTCACCAATACTTAGGTTATGTGTTAGGAGATAAAGCCCAGGGTCGAGTTATTCTGAATATTGATTCATGTGACGCTGACTGAATGCTGATTGGATGCTGACTAGATGTTGACTAAACATTGGATAAAGCCTTTGATTAAGTAGCGTGACCCTGCTATGGATCAGGTGATCAGAAGGTCTAATGAAATACTTAATTATATAATACTAGCTTTAGTAAACCCGTGTATTACACGGGTTGAATAAATAAAATTAATAAATATAATAAAATTTAATAGTTATAAAATGATATTTTAAGATAAAATATGATAAGTAATGACCATAAATAATAAAATAATAATATCAACTTTTTAATCTTTTATTTTTAAACTTTTTTATTTTTTTTTCTAATTATAATTAATTTTTGTTTATAAAACTTTTACTTAAAAACATATAATATTTTTAAAAAAGTTTGCTGTTTTAGAAAATTTTCATTTTTTAGATATTAATTTCTTTAGAAACAATATTAATAAGAAGATTTATTTTTTAATTTATTATTAGTAGTTAATGTGATATTAATAGGAGAGAGAAACGAAAAAATTTTGGTGAGATGAAATGTGGTGTTGACATGTGTCCATCCTAGTTACTCTTTTATTAGAGTAGGAAGATTTTTAATATGTAAAACAATAATATAAAATTAAACATTATAAATTCATTAAAAACATGAAATATAAAATACACATAATAAATAAAAAAAGTAGTCTAACTAATCTTTTTCTTTCAATTCCTTCCGGATACGATCCTTTTTTTTTTCTTCATTAAAGCTTTGTCCGATACCAGAAGAGAATTAAAGTCTCGGGTAAGAAAAACCAATTTCTTTAACCTAGATTTAGAGGCTTTTGTCTTTGCCGCGGTCTCAATATTTGCCGTTATTTTGTCCATGTTTAAGGTAAATTCTGAATCGACACTTTGAGTTGATTTTTTCCCTCGATCCCGTCCAATTACCCGACTTGGTCCTTGTGTTGGGGCGTCTGAAGCGGCTAAGTTTTGGTCGATGCCAATGCGACCATCCGAACTGGTTGAAGTCACGTACGCAACGTACGAACTAGTATCATTCGTGGTTGCGCTTCCTCTGCATACGACTAAACTAATTGGAGCCATTTCGAGCACATCTTAAATATTTTCCACAAATAATGTTCGCCAAAACTTTATTGTTGTTATATTTTCTAATAACCTCTTGTTTACACTCTTCACGAGTGAATTCGTTGGTTATCACAACCGCTTGGCTGCATTCGGCGACTATTTCGATTATGTAAATTCATAATTAACCTGACATATTTACGAATTTCGGCCCAAAGACCAGTAATCATATTGGCGGTGCATTGTCTACTACCAACTTGCTCGTAGAAAGACTCCCTAATTTTTCACCCAAAACACCTTTGATTTTTGATAGTCAGTTATAAAAAATATTGAATCAAAATGTTAAAAGTAAATAAAGTGAAACTAATTTTTAGTAAACAAAAAAAATAATTAACAAAATACCAGTTTGGCGATCTTCGGATATATTAATCCTATCACGACACAAAGCAATTTTCTTCTTTTTGACCTAGGAGTAATTTTGTGTTTACGAGTCATTGACTCTTCGTGTTTACGAGTCATTGACTCTTCCAGTTGACTTGAACCTCCTGTACTCTTGTGATGATAGCATCTCTTTACTTAAACATTCAGAATATCCTCAATCGGTTTGTTTTGAGTCGGTTGTGTCTTCGGAATACCTCGTCGGGATAATCAAATTGACTAAATGTAAAGTTTGTAAAAGATAAGAATGTTATGATTTTTTTTACAAAGTGTGGATAGTATTTATAGGGTAAAATGTAAAATGTAAAATTTTTTTTATCTTAAATTGAGCCCAACAGCTCTTTTCTCTCCACCCTATGAGCCAACGGTTCTTTTCCTTCCTTACCATGCCCACGCCCCACCCATTGTGCCCCCAATTGTGGCACCTAGTTGCAGTGTTTGATACCAGGGACAAAAACCCGGCTCGTGCTCCTCCCCCCCAAAAATAATGCCCGACAACACACGGTCTTATATATTATTATTATTGTATAAATACCCTTAATTTGATACAAAATGCTTTATATATTACACCTGAAAATAAGATGTTATAAATCTACCCTTGTTATTTAAGATTTCGTTATCAAAACTGAATCATACCATAAAATAGAGGGTATTATTTTGACTGATCATCTTTAAACTCAAAAGCAGGGACGGACCTATGTTGAGGGGAGGGGGGGCAGCCGCCCCTCGTAAAATTTTTTACTAGTGTTATATATATACGAAAATCCCAAACGCCTCCATTAGAATTATGCAATCGTTCCACTTTCGCCCCCCATGAAAATAATTTCTGGGTTCGCCACTAACAAAAGCTATTATACCCTATAATCACATACCAACCTTACCCAATGTGAGATTTGTTCACAAGTTCCCTAAAAAAGACTTTTAATATTTCTCTTACACCACAAAATACACATGATAGTCAAATATCTATGCAATCGCATCACAGTAACCGCTATAAAAACATTCCTTCAAGAACATGACTACAATAACCAAAATTAAATAAATACCCTTGGGCTCAACTATCGGCATGCAGTACGGTCAATTCCAAGTCAATAACAAGTCAACACACGGTCAATTCCAAGTCAATAACAAGTCAACGCATTTTTGTTTATGTTTTTCTTTTTGATCTTTCATGACCAGATATTTAAAACCAAAAACAAAACACTTTTTTAATAATAAATACCCGATCACCCAGGATCACCTAGACAAACGAATCACTCTTCCGCTTGAAACACAGAGCTTGGTGACTCCGCCAATCCCACCTGAAAGAAAACTTATAACAAAAATAGCCTTACGGCTGTTCACGAGCCGAGCCGAGCCGAGCCGAGCCGAACCGAACCGAGCCGATCCAGGGAAAGCTAGGACTCGGCTCGGATTTAAACCGAGCTAGCTCGGCTCGGTTCGGTTTTAAAACCGAACTGAAAATCTAGGCTCGATCTCAGCTCGGTTCGTTTTGACTTGGTTTTATTTCAAAAACACAATTAAAAAAAGCAAATTCAAATAAATTCAACATATAACATAACTTATAACCGAATTATATCAAATTTTCAAAATATAAATTAATTTATATAAATAAACTAAGTTCAACTTTAACAAAATATAAATAACTTTATCATTACTAAATCGAATGAATTGAAAGCATTTGAAACTATCTGATACAAACATTATAGTTTAATATTTTAACATAACAATAGCTAAATATATCTATTATATTTTTAACAAATGAGCAAATGCAATGCTATATGTTATATTCATAAAAATAATATATATTACATGTAAAATAATCCAAGCCATACCGAGCCGAGATAACAAACGAGCTAAACCGAGCCGAGTTTAGCTCGTTTTCATACCGAGGCGGCTTGGTTCGGTTCATTTTAAAACCGAGCCATTTCAAGTGAGCTTTTTTGAGTTTTTTTTCAAGCGAAATTCGAGCCGCGAGCTATTTAACAGCCATACTCAAAACATATTACCCAATATGAAACTTAAATCAATGACATCCCATTTGAACAACCATAAGACTACCATCAATCCAGCAGACTTTTTTTTTTTTTTTATTTTTCAAAAGAAATGAAACACCTACAATATTATTTTCTATTTTTCGGTCAACATTGGAGGCCAAGTAGTAAAAAAACCGAAAAAAAAAAATTTAAATAAATAAATAAATAAATAAATAAAAAAAAAAAAAAAGCTAATTTGGCAATGGTGACCCAAAAAGCATCATACGAGAAACAACAAACTACCTCTCCCAAATATTTTTTTATTCCCACTCTTTCTTTCACTCCTCGCTCAAATCGAAACCCTATTTTCAAGCATCTGTAATCTCCGATCACCAACCCCCAATTTCTTCATCAGATTTCTCCTTCTCCTTCACTTCAATTCACACTCCTCAATCGATGGATGCTACACCTCTGGAACCGAAATCCGAGGTCGATTTGAACAAAACAGAGTGCGCGGAGGAGACGACGGAGGTGAAGTACAAAGGCGTACGCCGGCGGAAGTCCGGCAAGTTCGCCGCGGAGATCGGAGATCCCAAGAAGCGTGCTAGCGTTTGGCTGGGGACCTTCGGTTCTGCCGTTGAAGCTGCGAAGGCTTACGATAAAGCCGCTTTTGAAATGCGTGGGTGCAAAGCCAAGCTTAATTTTCCTCTTGAGTTCGGGATTTCGCCGGAGGAAGAGGTTGCTCCGGTCAAAATTGAAGCTGACGCCGCCGGCCGCGGTGGCCGGAAAAGGACGAAGCTTGTTAGTGAGGTGGTGGCGGTGACGGTGGAGGTGGATGGAGTCGTTAACGGAGACGACGGCGGTGGCGTTGACGCTGTCAAACTGCTTGACGGTTCAGGGTATGTTTAACGGTTGTTCGGTCAACGTTAAGTGGCCTTTTACTTTTGGTGTTTATCAATTATCATCTGTTTAAGAATTTATTGTCCACAAATATTATTTTCTTTTTCTGTTTTAGAAAAAGAAAATTAACTCTAAATTCTAAAATAGACTAAAGATTTGGTGAAATCAAAATTACCTTTTTACCCTTTTTAATGGATTTTTGACCGCATGTGGCCGTAAAAATGACTAAACATGCACATTGTAGGATTTGAATACTTACCGATTAGTGGAGCATATGTAACACTCTAAACAAATCTCATATCGGTCGTGTACAGGAGAAATTACTGGTTCATTAGAAATGTCCAGTCTTTAATATCATTAACGCGTTTTGAGCGTAGTGGCTGTGGATGAAAGGAGAATTTCACAGTTAAGCATTTTAAGGTGCCAGCAATCTAGAGATGGGTGACCTCCCTGTGAAGTTTTCACCCGGGACAATCGAAAATAAATTCGTAAGCTTTTTGTGAACAGAGCGGACAATATTGGTGGTATGAGAAGATGGATGTTACAACATAATCAACTAGCTAGCTGTAACAGCACCGGGCCTACACACACTAGGATTCATATAGTCCTTGTAGGATTTCATATTGTACACTCACCAACTAGTGGGAGCATTATTAACTATTCGTAACATCACCAAACCTGCACATTGTAGGATTTGTATGCATGGTGACGAGAACACACCTGCACACCGTAGGATTTGTATATATGTGAGGATAATACACGTTTGCGCTCGGATGTCCCATGAAACCCTTTTCGATAACCTGTAATTAACTTTATCTTTTCTCTTGTTGTAGGCCTTCATCCCCTCCATCAGCACATGGTTCTGGTCGTTCGATCTCTCGACAGTCGCCATCTTCTCCCCATCAGTCACCGCCGGTAGTGACTAACTACTCTCTTGACTTATTTATATGCCTTGAATCAAGCCTTTTGAGGATTCCGATTAACTGTTTGTCCTATTGTTAGATGGGCTTAACTAATGACAGTGGTAAGAGGGAGTATTTTAAGTGGAGCAATCAGTCCCTTGTGGCTATGTGTGATATCTTAAACAAACACATTACCAGCAATGGCAAGAATTCTCCATTTAAATGGGCTGATCATCAGTTGGAGTTTGAGAAAGTTAGTCACCATAAGTTTAACAGTGCAACAGCTTTAAGAAGCAAGTATGATGCAATGAGAACAAGATATATCCTTTGGAAGTCGTTGAAGAATGGTGAAGTTGGTCTCCGTTGGAACGAAAGTACAGGGAAACTCGATTGTTCAGATGATTGGTGGGAAAAGAAGATTAAGGTAATGTTGTTTAAATCACTCGAAATTTTTGTGATATTGAAATCTAACCGTTTGTTGTGCAGGAGAATCCGGAGTTTAAAATAATTCGGAAGAAACAACCGTCTAGAGAGTTGGAGCAGGCATGGGATCAGCTATTCGAGGATGTAGTCGCCAATGGGTCAGATTGTGTGACACAATCTGTAGTCCAAAATAAGTCAAATCATGAGAATGTAGTTGCCAATGGGGTAGATTGTGTGGCGCCATCTGTAGAACCTAATAAGTCTAATGAAGTACATAATGAAAATCTTGAAGATGAGGGTGTAGGAGATGATGGTGGTGACGATGATGATGATAATGATGATGATAGTGTAGATGTTTCTTCAGAACACACACTACCCTCTTCCCAATTAGGAAACGTGGAAACCGAAGAGGCTACTTCCTTTTCAAATTTCAAAAACGAGGCGAGAAGGGAAAATGGCATACCGCCAAACCAAGGTGACAGATGTAAACCATCTCAAAAGATTGTCAAAACGAGTACTAAACCCAAACCCATTCTAATGAAGTGCAAAACAAGAGAGTCAGAGAGAGCTGCCATGTATAAGGAGTTTGTGACCCGACGAAATGCCACTCAACAAAGTGCTTTGAAAGCAGTAAAGACGTCTGGTGTCAATCAGGTTGGTGATTCTAGCATTAGCGCGTCTATAAGTGTGATTAACCGCATGGTTGATGTAGGATTAATGACATCGTGTAGTGAGTTGTGGTGCTTTGCTGTCAATTTGTTTGAAGATGAAGTGAAAAGAGAACTGTTTATGAGTCTGCCTGATGATGTTGGTAGGCTGGCTTGGCTGCAGTACAAGCAAAAGCTGGGTAACTAGTTTCTTTCTGATCTAACATTACTAGTTCGTTATGTTTTCGTTTTGACGTGTGGTTTAGCTTGGATACTTACCGTAATCTGATATCTTAGTATTTTAACTGTTTTTTGGGAATTCTGTGCTTATATGCACACGTATCACATGTGTGTATATATGTTTACACTCGCACTCAGTTCATATTGAAAGTTGAACCAACAACCCTCATGGTTGCATTCTAGTTTTATTGAAATTTATAACAAAGTATGAGTATATCTTTGTAAGTTCATTACATTTAGGTGGTAAATTATAAACCAACTTTGTAATTTTAAAATCTGATGATCAAACGTGCAATCTGATCAAACCATATAGATTATTAATTATATTAATTTTTTATGCATTTTTTTAAAGATATAGAGTATAATAGTTTCACTTTGAGGTCAACTAGACTAACTTTTAGAGCCTAGATTCATAAACTAAACCTCTGCTTACCTGCCACTTCATAAACAATTTAACAAAAACACAAATTACAAAAATGTTGGTGTTTACTTAAAATAAACTCTTTCAATCACTCTTTGATTTTGGAGTTTGGAACCTAACATGTATTCCTTAAGTGTGATTGAATTTGAATCTACTACTAATGTTGTGTTATTCATTTCTTAACTTTCATGAATTGCATGAATGTTTGAAGTATGTGAGACAATGTTGTGCTTCCGGTGCATTTGACCGATTGAAGTCATAGGTTGCAATTAGATAGGACACAAATTAAAAATCAGTAATTAAACCACACCAATTTTCAAAAAATTGTATTGTGGAATTGAATCCAGATATAGTCATAGCGCACAGAGTCGAAACCGAATCAAATCTCAAAGTCGAACTAAATCTAATAATTAAACTGAATAAAACAAAGAGTGAAATAAAATTCAATTCAATCAAATGAATGAACGAATGAGATAATAGATAAAGATCAAGGTCTTTAACTTCTTTATATGCACTCGCAACCATTGCATAATCTACCTTGAAGCTTGGTTTCAATTTGTCTAAAATGCCTAAAGAAGAAAAAGACACATGATTATATACGTCATTGAGTTTAGGTCTTTTTCAATTCCATCCAAAAAAAGGTTTTATTCTCCTTTTGGGTTCTTGATTTATTAAAAGGTTGTAGTTTTCAAATATTTTGTTAACTCATTTAAAAACTGTCTTTTGTTGTTTGCTCTAGGGTTTATAAGTTTTTGATTTAAATAAAAACTAAAATTTGATGATTTGTATAATGACTTAAACGCTTTTAACTTAACAAACACAATTAACCGAGTTAACGAAAATAAATGAAAATAATAATATTTTAAAAATTTAGGAACTAAGAAGAAGGAAAAAACTTTTTTGAATAAAACTCATGTACAAAAATGACAATTAACTCCAATATAATAATGTAATAGGATGACACAAAGACTATCTATGGCCCGCTTACCTTTCTTTATTGTCGTCAAAGTTAGTGAAATCTCGTCATCGATTTTTCCATTCGTGACTTTCAAATCCAACCCTGAGTAATGTATTTGTGGTTCGAAAACTAAAGGGGACCACGAACTTCTATCGGTTTCCCCAATCTTTCGTATATGGGTTTCCCCAATCTTTCATATATACTAAAAGTCTAAAAGTCAACCAAAAGTGACAATAGAAACCAGATAACCAATATATCTACAATAACAATCAATTGAAAATAAGAACTTGATACACATAATGATCAAAGATTATAAAGAACTAGTTATTTTAACCGAGCTTTGCCACGGGGATATTAATACAATTGTCATTAGGCCTCATTTCAAGAACTGGTTTAGGCTCAGCGTTTGATCCCGAAGGGTATCGGCTGCAACTCAGGTTGTAAGTACACAAAAGTGTACTCACCGTCCATGAAAATGCCACGCCAAAACCCAGTTTGTACCAAAGTCATCATAGCCAAATGAATTGAGATTCATCTAGATTATATATAAGTATTAATCTCTTTGGACAGCCGCGACAATAACCCGGAACCAGCAAACATAATGCATATGTACAGAAACCGACATCAAAACTTAAGGTCCATCATCAGCAATTTAGGGTCCATCACAAACATACCACCAATCCATACTCCACAAGAGAAAGCCCAACCAAAAAACACAACGAAGAACAGATTTAAGCTTCATAAAGTAAAATCAAAGCTCAACAACACAAACACATGCAAGATTGAAGAACCACAACATCATTGATAAGCAGATCTAAAAAGTCTCATAGCAACCCTATCTAGGGTTTTAACAGGAAACCAACTATGGCTAGTTAAAGAGACAACAAAATCAATGTCAGCAACATGATCAAGTCTCAGACCAGATGACCCAGTCATCACGGACTGAAGAAATCGAAAACCTCGATACACATCGAGCACCAAATTGAACGGTTGTAGATCCAACGCTACCAAGGCAAAGCCTGGACCGCTGTCGCCACAAGGGGGCGGTGGTTGGCGACCGGCAATGATAAGCCACAGGAGAGTCTCAGGCTAGTAATCATAACCATCATCGACAGATCTAAACACCCCAATAAAGTGATAAACAGAGAAAATCAAAGAGATGGAGACAAAGACCCACCAGAAGTCTCGACCACAAAGCCGGACGACCGCTCATCAGTCGGAAATGCGTGTAGACCCGTCGCTACCTAGGCACAACCTTTAAACCGCCACTACTACAAAAGGCCGGCGGTAGGTGACCGGCAACTTTAGGCTACAAGACTGTCTCAAGCTAGCCATCATCGACAGATCTCTCTCTCTCTCTCTCTAAAAATGGAGACTATTGCAGAAATAGAGACGGGGAGAAACCAGACGTCACGATCCAAGGACCGGACGATTGTCCCTCGTCAACAAAGGCCGCCGGAGATGAGCGCACAATGTCGTTCTCCGCCAAGCTCTCTCTCTACTTTCTCTCTCCAATTACCCCCACTATCACATTGTGTCATTATATAAAGTAAAAATTCTTGAAAACCACAAAAGTATTGTGGCAAAAGTGTCAACATTAAAATCTCTACCGGTCCCACCGACCAAAGAGATTAATATAGATAGTAATATAAGTTAAATAGTAGACATACCTTCATCACTTTTGATAGTCATGTATATAAGTATATGAATAGACCTCTAAATTTACAAATTAGGTTTCGGTTCGGTTTTTGTTACAAGCAAAACCGAAACCAAACTGGATAAATTGGTTTTTAGAAAACCATCAAACCAAACCGCTTGTTTCAGATTGATTTTGGTTATTTTGGTTCGGTTTCGTCGGTTATTCGGTTGCAGTTCGGTTATTTTGATTTATTGCACACCCCTAATCCTCATGATACGTTTTAAAGTTCTGACTTAGAACATGATAAAACCACCGCTAAAGTTGGCATAAAATCGTCCTCTCCCCGTGAAAAATGTTGGACGTTTCTTTCATATTGTGAAACTCCAGATTGCATTATATTCATATTGATTAAATAGCAACTCCAACTCCTATTCCATTATATGTTTAACCACTGCAAGTCCAGGTTTTTTTTAATGTCCTCTTCTAGGTTATCGTTATTTTTTGCTATGATAAGCAAATGCAATAACAAGAACTTTCAAACGAGTATCTAGCATGAGCGTAATTAAAGTGATAACACGTATTAAAAGTTTTGTTTCTCCTACATCATGCTACCCATAAGAATTTTTGAGTTTTGGTTTATTGAAACATGTGTAGCTAGAGAATTACCCGTGGCTAAAAATTATGGTAAACCGACGTGGGGATGTGTCCATTTCTGATTGATTCATACAACGCACGATCAACCCATTCAAGAAGGTGTTCATATTAATTTTCCGTTAATGATATCATGCACAGACTAATGTCGGATGTATGATAGTAGGTTCGATGTTCATTACCATGTTCCACTGTTGATAATTCATCATGTTAAAGATTAAGGACTTTAATCAGATAACATATGGAACAGATAGCTTAAAATGAATCTTGACTTGTAAAAGAACAATTTCTGGTTTCATAAGACAAACTAACTAATATGGATATCAATCTATCCAATTTGCTCTTATAACAATAGTTGGTCACGAGATTGATTAAAGATTAATGATCTCAACAAATATTGAGAGATTTGTATGAAATGAGAGATCAAAACTATCACACAAACAAGAAGGAAACATATATAATTTACAATTTGTGTCGAATAACGGAAAGATTGTTTATGATGAATAACAATTAAATAAAATATTCTCACTCGTATATCTAGCTCACTTAAAAACATATGTTTAAGCACTTGATGCTTATCCACAAACACTCATTTATGCTTGTTTCCTTTGAGTTTCGGCTTAAAAAGGCAAACTAGATTGTTAAGTTGATGAAAGGAACAATCTCGTATGTCGGCTTTATTAATGTGATTCAGGCGTTGTTCAAATAGAATCTGACATTTTTATTTTCTTTTAATATTTTTTGTCACAGTCAGTTCAATTAAGAGATGGCATTATCGAATTCTTCTTTTACAAGGATAAATTAGAGTCCATTTAAGCCACATCAGCTTTGGAACGACGTACTGCCATTTAGGAATGATTTTCTCGTTCTTTAGCCAAAAAACACTAGTTCTTGATAGTTAGTTGAGAGACTTACCATCAGCACATGATTTTAACATTAAAGGTAGGTCTTTAAAGTTGAACTTAAGATGTATCTTTTAAAGTTCACACACAGAAATTGTCTTCTATGACATCTTTTATTCAATACTTCTAACATAGTTTTCGTACTCTAGAGATTAAAAAAGAATACTAACAACTAAAAACCTATGTGAACGTAAATAAAAGGTGTGGGCATATCCACATGCTTACTTTCCTTATATATTGAATAAATACCTAGTTAAATTTTACTTTTTAAATACAACATTTTGTCAAATGTATTATATTGTATAGAACACTCAATTAGGATATATTTATGTAAAAAGTTGTAGTTATGTTTTCATAGAATTGTTAACTTTCACCTTTACGCAAACAAAGCCTTTAATTATGTAATATTTTGTTAAAAAAGATAAATATTATATTAAAATAAATGGTTTAGTTGTGAAATATTAACATAGAAAGTCGGAAAGTATTAAAAAATATGTATATTTTAAGGATAAATGCATTAGTAAATTTGGTATTTAAAAATGACCGTCATTTAAAAATGACGTATCACTCACTACATGATGATATCAAGAACAATTATAATTTGTGTAAATTTGGCTACGTACCATGCTCTTGGCTTATAATATAACCATATTATTCATAGGTTTTGTTCATTTGGTTATTCCTACGCCTTAATTTACATTGTTTGAGTTGTACAAAAGGCTAACCATGCCATGCCGCATCACATGTTTATTATATATTTGACGTTTTCTTATTTTTAATTTTATTTAAAAGATACGTTTGTTAAAAGTAAGTATCTATTAAAGCATCATCCGGCTTATATCATGATTGAATTTATAATCGTAATTACTTATAAAAATAGTTTTGCAATCTGTTCATTTGAACAGTTTATAACATCACAAATGTCAAAGTCGGTAGCTTAAGCCACCACCCACCAAAACTGAATTTATTACAATTTAAACACCATATAAAACTACATTTTACAATCTAAATCTAAAACAATTTGCAATTTAAATCTTTAAATTTTTAGTGTTTCAATTTGAGCTCTCTATAGTATATATCATATACTTCTTTAGTCTATTAATTTTTTCACCAATTTGATATATCTTTAATAAATTTCGTCTGTTGAGTTTTTTAAAATAATTTGTGTATGTATTTATTTTTTTCTGGATGTTCTCATATAAAGTTTATTAAAATTAAAGTAGTATTATATAATGGGTATTATTAGGTATTGTATGTTATATCGACTAATGGTAGCATGTTGGTACCATGAAGAATGAGGTTGTTACCGACCAAAGAATATCAGCATCATTACATAACTGTTTTTAATCTATGTTTAGATCTCCAGAATACTTTTTTTCTAATGGTGTTTCGATCTCTAGATTACGTTTCTTTTGTATTTCAGCACGTTAATGTCACAGTTAGAAGGTGTAATGGAGTTAGCAAATGCATTTCGTTGAACGGGCTTAATTTCTAGTTAAAAATAGGCAAATTAGATTTTAATAATCCAAACTATTACCTATTGGCCGATAATAATCCATACTATTAATTTGGCCGGTAACACTCCCAACTTTCACTTTTATTACCAACAATAGTCTCAATGACATAATTTTCAATTTTTTTATGTTTGATTTGGACTCGATTCAGTTTGCAACAATAATTATGAACGAAATGAAAAAACATACAAGCTAAATTTAAACTAAAATAGATGCAAAGTGAGCGTAAAAAATTAAAAATTATGTCACTGGGACTGTTGTTGGTTATAAAAGTGAAAGTTGGGAGTGTTACATGCCAAATTAATAGTATGGATTATTATCGGCCAATAGGTAATAGTTTGGATTATTAAAATCCAATTTGCCTTAAAAATATAATACTATAACCAAAGGAAATTTAGCCTAATAGTATCAAGGTGTTGTGGTATCCCTCTTAAGTTGTGGGAGTTCAAGTCCCATCATATGCATATGTGTAGTTTAGGAGTAATTAGAGAGTGTGTAAGGTCGTGGTTAAATAAAATCCCTGTTTGTAACCTTTTTAAGATTCTATTTCATATTTTCAAATAACAAAAAAAATCCCATTTATAAAGAATTTGATTGGTTCTAAATAATATATAAGGGTTGATTACTCGATTGGTCCCTGTGGTGTGCTTATATTGCAATATATAAAAGTTATGTTACGATTTGACAAATAATTGGGACCAAACCTGTAATTTTTTAAAAGTTAAGACTAAGGGGTCGTTTGGTTCGCAGAATGTTTTGCAAAGGAATTGGAATTGGAATTAGAATCTTGTTAAAATTGATAACGTGTTTGGTTGGTCAATTTTGAGTGAAATTAAAATGTTAATTTTGAACATTCTATTGGATTGTTAAACATTCAATGGGTAAGTGGATAGAATGTGAATTCCAATGAATGAGGGAAAATTTTCCTATTCCAATTCCATCCATTGACCAACCAAACATGATTTTGGATGGAAAATTTTTCAATTTCAATTCCAATTCCTGAAAATTCCGTGAACCAAACAGGGCCTAATACTATAATATGGACATTTCATAGAAAGCAATCGTGTAATTAACTCAATATATAAACTTTAATCCATAGGATAAGGATGAGGCCGGTCTAATTATAAATCAGGTTTTCTTGTCAATTCTATTTTCTTAAATTTTCTTTATGTCATTTACTCTATTTATGTTGATAAAAATACAAATGATTCATGAAAACTAAGAAAGAGATAATAGAAAAAGATCCGGAAAACGGGACAAATGAACACAAAAGGGGGGGAAATACAATAGGATCCCAAAAATAGAATAAATGGAGTTATGGACGCAAAACAAGAAAACATAAAAAGATTCCTACAAATAGGGAAAATATAACCATGTGTTTTAAAAATATTTTAATAGCATAACAATATGAGAAATGATATAAAAAAATTAAAAAAGACACTTATATATTGATTAGGTATGCAGTACAACGGTATTCAATGAGATATATATAGACGTGAAAAACTTATGAAACAATCCAAATCTATTTTTAAGTGTTGAAAATCATAAATATATATTTATGACACTCCTTGGTCATTAAGCGTTTGAAAATATTGTCTCCTTAAATACATTGTCCGGAAAACCTAGTGGGTTAGAATTGTAGTTACGGAAAGAAAGTACAACGCATATTGTTACCCTTCGATACTTTTGCATTAACTATATTGACTCAGTAAAACCTTTATTAAAAAAATCAGATGTAACAAAACTTAGTAAAGTGAAAAAATGTGCAATGTCTATAATACTCCTCTTTTTTATGTGGCATTTAAGTGAAGGATGTCGGTCTTCTAAAAAAATTGCTTAAAACTTTTGTAGCCATGATTTTCGCTTGTCACTTGATGCACAATTCTTTTATGCTAGGAATGTTGTATGATATCCATGTAGACATCTAGAGCTGTAAACGAATCAAACGTTTAGTGAACCGTTTGTTGGGAAGTTTGTGTATGTTCGTAATTAAATAAACGAACATAACAAGAAATTTCGTTAACGAACATGAACAGAGGTTGCGCTCGTTCATTTGTGTTCGTGAACGTTCAGTAAGGTGTTCGTTTACATTTATCCGTGTCCGTTCATTTATATATGTTCATGTTCATTCAATAAATATTTATATAATTTGTACCTTCTTAATTTTAATTACTCTACCTAATCTTTATATATTTTGTAACTACTATTTTCAAATCAGCCTAACATATATATACTTTATAATTTATAATTGTTTATGTTTGTGAATATTCAATAATATATTTGTTCATAATTAAGTAATATGATCATTATGTCTAAGTTTATACCTTTAAGCAGTATATGTTAGTTTGTGTTGATGAATTGTTCAGTCATGTGTTCATGAATGTTCGGTCATGTGTTCGTGAACCATGTAGTTATATGTTCATGAACCGTTTGTGAGTGTCACACCCTCAAATTTCACATGCAGAGTTTAACCGCGAGGCGCGTGAAAAAACCAGGATTCAAGTCATTAGTTACTCAAAACGACTGTATATGAAACATTTAAAACAAACCCAGAGTTTTAAAACTTCAAAACATTGCGGAAACATTTAGTAAACATTCAAACTCAAAGTACTAAATATAAAATGCACAAAACACGCGCCCAAACCACTGTTTGAATAAGTGTAAATAAACCCAATGTAAGCAGGTGAATGTTTTAAAAGCATGCTCGACCCGTGAGTGCTCCTAGAGACAACTGCTAATAACGATCAGAGAAAAGCATACTAAAAGTGTTAACACGATGGCTGGTGAGTTCAAGAGGTTGCGTTTAACATAAACAATATCAGTTGCAAAATATAAGCATGTGCATTGAAATAGATAGCTAGTCTAATTTCACTAGTAATAACCATACGATTTCGTGATCGAAGCTGACTATGTTTGTCTTGTTTGCCTTCCGCCACAACATACCAAGTCATGACGCTGTTAGTCATTTAGGACAATATTAAATCCGCTTAACCTCCAGTTGTACTAGTGAGGCTTGTCAAACCCAGTAGTACTACCCAAGATTTTCCGCTAGATTCCTTAATTAACGATCCGAAAGTGTAAGTGCTTTCAATGGTATACACACTGTTACACTATCCACATCTCATAACAGTAAAGCGTTTGCAAAAAGTATGCTATCTCCCCCAAAAGAGAGTGTATAAAAAGCGGGGCATGAACTCACCTGGTGCGCAAACGAATAATATAAACGATGCTAACGATGAGTGGAAAGACAACCCGTCAAAGGTTACCTAGAACATGTGAGTACATAAGTACGTGCAATCAGAAAAACATAACAACCCTAAGTGCTCAACAACACATTGACCCTAGGGTTTTGGAAATACAATGACACATTTGACCCGTTTGACCCGTTTGACCCGTTGGTGACATGTTAATTGAAATCTTGTTTCTCTTAATTATTATACAACCAATTCACGTATGTCACATGAATCTTAAATTCCATCAATATTATCATGCCAACCTAGGTTATTATACAACAATTGCAAATCTCTACCAATCATCATATTCAACATAAATATAGTAAATCACACTAACAAATCACACATTGAGATTAATCACGCATAACATGCCATGCAAAGCCACTCACGACTTCACACCCTAAACCCTGCCAATCCTACTAAGTATGAGCCTCAGATTCGCATGAGTGTATAATGCTCATTATCATAATTTTTAACATGATTCATACCAATTTACATACATCACAATGACCTACTATAATCACCAACATGACTCCACAATTTTATAAAATAACTCATCACTAGTATAATATTTTATAAACCTAGATTTCCCAAATAACCCATCAAGCATCCAAATGACCCATTTAACGCATTCTAACGCATTGAACATCATCAATAAGCATTCTAGCATGATCCTAACATCGTATACATGCCCAATTCACAATATCCAAAGATTCACATCAATAAAGTTTCCTTTTCGAGAAAGTAGCATCCAACAACCAATCTATCACCCAATTCAATGATGAATTCATCAATTTTATACCTAATCTAGTTCATAGCAATCATCTAAACATGATAAATATCAACAATTCATCAAAATTCTCAATTCTCATACACAAAAAATTATACTTATAGTAAGGTATGAACAACACGTCAATTCCATGAATTTATTGCATAAGCTACATAAAATAGCATCAATACAATACAACTAACATCATATAATCATCAACCATAACAATTTCAATTTCATCAATGTTAATTGAACTAGGGTTGATCTTGAATCAAAAACCATGAAAAACTAATCAAATATTACCTTTAATGGCGTAATGATCGAGTATGGCACTTGCTAACACTTTGAAGGAATCAAGTCTAAGCAAAATTGATGGAGGATAGTTGTTCTAGAATCAAAATGGCAAGGATGGGGTGTGGGGGAGGGGTTCTCAGCCATTTTTTTTTTGGGGGGGGGGGGGGGTGGTTTTGGGTGCTAGGGTTGGGTTTTGTTTAACTTTAACTTTTATAGTAATTACCAATTAAACCCTCATTGTTTAAGTTTTATAAAAGTTAATCTTTTTAACACTTTTTAATTAGTTTTAACTAGAAAACATGGATTATTATTAATCATAATAATAATCATACATTCCAGTTAGCAACAATTTACACAAATCATATTTCACAAATTGTCACGTTGTAAAACAAGAAAACTATAATAAATGTTCAAAATTTATGAATCACATAACCACATATTAATAATCAAATTATTAATTAGGTTATTGTTTGTTAGCCAACTTTAATTATTATTAAGTCACCAATGTTCAACGATTACTAGTGTGTGCTTACGACACGTGTATGCAATACCTAACAGATTCTAACGGAGTTTGATAACGGATAATTATCGGATGTCACAGTGAGCAACTTCAATTTGTTAATGAATGAACACAAACAATAACTTTCATTCGGGAACCTTGCCTAGGGAACCCGCAAATTTAACGGGCAACGTGAGGAGTTGGTCACTATTCCCTACCTTGGTTAATGTGTTCCTAGCCTAGGGAAACCACATAAATTATTTGACCTGCATGAGGGGTTGTTCTGTCCTCCTCACCTTGGTACTAGTGTTCCTCAATAGATTGAGGAGAAAGCTGGTACGGATAAGAAGATGGTCAATCCTTCTCGCCTCGGTAAATAGATCCTAACCTCGTTACATGTGAGGCAAGATCAAACATATTGCAAGAGACGTGCCTCTCTTCCTCGCTGACTTATTGTCCTCCTCGTCAGGTTGGTGAGGCATAGCTGAATGAATCTCGCCAAGCAAAGAATAAAAGAAAAGTAAAAATTTGTACATATAGGAGAAGGGGTGACACGTAAACGAGGATTTTTTTCCATGTTGGCAAGGATATATGTGAAAATCTCGTTGGAGGCGGGAATTTAAGTGTGTTTAGTTAGTTTGTTAAAAAAACTAGTTTGTTCCCCCAAGCGCTTTGCGCTAGTAGATTACGACATGGATTCAAGCGGTAACGCTCTACCAAATAACTCACATGCTAATACACATACATGGTGTGCAGCAAAATCTAACACAAAGCTGATGTGCTTAATATTATATGTTGCGGATGATCAACAAATAATTATTTTACCACCTGAGGCAATAACTAACACATGAATACCTAAGATCTTTACAAAACATACAACACCTACTTTCAGTATGGTAACTGGACCATCATAGAACCCTAAAATCGTGAAGTTAAAACCCATTTGAAACTTGAAAATCAAACATTTACAAACACAATGAAATCTGCACAACACCATAATGTTCTATGTAATGCAACTGTATAAAGAATGTAATGCAACCGACAGTAGCAATACAAATCATATTTACACATTTAGTGATTTCTTGCCCTTTAAATCAAACAAATAAATATCTAACAGTAACTTACTCTTATGTGTTGCTTCATTTGTTATCCATCAGCATCCATCTATATAGTTGTTTTTATATGATTAGTAGAGGCAGGCTTCGACCCATATCTGACCAAAAAAGCATGGATCTATAATCATACTAAAGAAAACAGAAATAAAAACATATTAGGGATATAAGAACACAAGCCGGTACATAACTATCGTTTCCGTGTGGTTAAATTTTCTTTCGGATCAGATCTTCAAACTAACCATACTACAAATCACACACACAAAAAGACAGATTGTTGACCGCCAGCCGAACAACCAAAGGCGGAGATATTAATATCCAAAAGCTGAACGGTCCAGAGGAAGAGGATGCATAGAAATTGGCAGAATGAATCATAAGGGGAAAATTAAATAAAATTCCACTTTCTTAGTGAGAGAGAGAGAGAGAGAGAGATGGACAACAACTTACACATCTGAACATTTGTGTTGCTCTTCGATGAAAAGAAAATACGAAAAAGAGGAGCACTGTAGAAACGAATATTAGGCAAGCTTAAAACCCTAGCCACCGCCGGAGTTATTGCTACCGCAACCAAAATCCGCCATTTGCCACCAGCTATACGCCAAAGCAATGGATCATGAAAGGCGGTGACTTTCTTACGTCTTTATTGGGAACGAAAGTTCTCTTTAAGGGGAAAATAAAACAGAAGAAGAAAGGATCATACACGTGGCTTCCTGGGTGAGACGTGTAGCAAAGAGAAGAAGAAAGGGTCATACACGTGGCTTATTGGGTGAGAAGTGTAGCAAAGAGAGGAAACGTGCCTCAAATTACCGTAGATCAAAAATTGAACGGTTATGATTTGAAAAATCACTATTCCTCCCGTTGGTTTTTAAATAGATAGATAATAATAATAAAGTCAATGTTTAAAGTCGTCAAAAACTTAATCCGGTAATTTCCCAATTAGCTAAACATTTAAATATATTTAAATGTCGAAAATAAGATAAAAAAATATTTATTATAAAATATTAAATATAAACAAATTATCCAAAATAAAAGGCTTAACTAAATCTGAAGGAAAAGACGAATTGTAAATGAAAATCAATCACTTTATTTGGATAATAGTGAAGAAAAGAACACAAGGGTTTTGTTTATGGGAAAAGAGTAACTTGGGTTTGTTAATGGTGCGATGCTATGTTATTATAAATTTTTTTTTTTTTACCTTATATGAAAAGTCAATTTAAAAAAAAACTTTTGATAATACCAAACATTTTTTTTTTTTTTTTTAACTTATTGACTTCTCAAAAGTTATCAAACACTTTGAAGAAATACCTATGAAACTTGTAGATTGATGAACCTGTCTCGATCTTGATTCTTGAATTCATAAACAAATTCGATACATGATGTTGGCGGTAAAGCCTTGTGCTCCACATGCTTCGTCGCACCATTGTTCTTGTTTGTGACATAAAAACAAATCAACAGTAAAACTTCAATAGCATACAAAAAATCAATAATGACTCAAACTGATTCTAACCTCACCATCAGAGCATAAAAAACTAACCGGTAAGTAATAAAATACTTAGAGATTTGCCGGAGGAGTCCCAACTCCCATGAATAGGAGCAAAACATTTGAGAATGAACTTCGAAAACCCCAAATTGGAATTAACAACCCTAAAGTATTTTTCTTTTTGAACATGTGAGGTAGAACATGTGTCTTTCTTTTCGAACTTACGGAACGCAAAACATGTATTTTTCTTCTTTTTTTCATAGCAGGACGTTTCATTCTTAACATGAAGGAGCTAGCAACATACTACAATCATCATGGTCTTAAAAAGTATTGAAGTTACTTTGAGATATCAATATAACAACATTTATATCAATCCACCTTAACCTTTTGGGATCTATTCTTAACCCACAAGAAGGATAGTGACTTGATCTCCCCTATCATACTATAGAACATACTACCACCAACACCATATAAGCGACTTTTCTCCAAGTTTATTTTCACGCTAGATAGCAAATAAAAACATTGATGATTCTCGAGAGGTATTTCATGTGCGAAAGAGACCAAATGCCATCAAAGTCGCCTTCAAGAGTAGCTCAATACTTTTTAATGAACACAAAAGAGAACCCATCAGGGCCCCGAGCCTTATCTGAGCCGCAATCACACACCGCACCACAAATTTCTTTTGTCGAAAACTGTGCAACTAGGGAAGCAGTTTAAGAGAAAGAAAATCATCAAATACATTACTGCAAAACAACATTAGTTAAAAGAAATTTGGTAAACAGTTACAGTAAACAGTTAAAACACCGATAGTCATGAGATTCAAAATAAGGTATAGATACATAAAATGAATCATCAAAAACAAACTTCAACTGCCTACACTTTGCTTATACTGCAACCAAGCCAACCTACCAACATTATCCGGCAAACTCAAAAAAATCTCTCTTTTCACATTATCTTCACACAAACTGACTGCAAAACACCACAACTTACTGCATGATGCCATTAATCCTTCATCAACCATGCGGTCAATCACACTTATAGACGCGCTAATGCTAGAACAACCAACCTGATCGACATTAAAAGAGTCCGCATTTGTTATCTTCATCACACGTTGTTGAGTAACAGGAGTCGTTTTACGCTTCATCAAAATAGGTGTAGGCTTTGTACTCGTTTTAACAATCTTTTGACAGTGTTTACATCTGTCTCCTTCATTTGGGGCCGACACATCTTCTTGTCTCACCTCATTCATAAAAGTTGAAAAGGAAGCCGTCTCTTCAGTTTCCATATTTCGTAACTGTGAAGAGTGTCGTGTGCGTTCAGACGAAACATCTACACTCTCATCATCCTCAGCGACATCAATATTCAAATCGTATAGATTAATGAAAGGATTAGGATCTGCAGAAGAATCTCCCCTGCATTCTCAAATAACTGATTCCATGCCTTCTGCAATTCTATAGAAGGTTGTTTTTTCCCAATTCTTTTAAACTCGGGGTTTTCCTGAGCGATGAACAGTTACATTTCAAAAATAATATTAAAAAGTTTATAAAAATTTGAAAAAGTTAAACACTATTACCTTAATTTTATCTTCCCACCATTCAAATGAACAATCCAGGTGCCCTGTGCTATTCCCAAGCATACCAGTTTTCAATGACTTCCAAAGGTTATAATCTCTCTTCATTGCAGCATACTTGTTCTTTAAAGCTTTTACACTGTTAAACTTGTGGTGACTAACTTTTTCAAACTCCAACTGAAGAACAGTCCATTTGAATGGCGAATTTCGGCCATACGTCTTTAGGTATTTGTTTAAGACGTCACACAGAGCCAAAAGAGACTGTTCAGTCCATTTAAACTTCTCTTTCGCACCATCATCGTCATCATCCTCATTACTCACTCCCATCTACCAGCATCAAACAGTTAATCTTAGATTGGACCGACCCAAACCTAGTTTCACCTAAATCCATCATACAACCCGACCCATATTTCAAAAGCTATCCTCATTTAGAGAAAAAGAAAGTCTCTATCGATATGTTTTTAAAATATCCAATTCACGCACACTAAACCTACTTATAAATTTACACTATTTTTCACCCTCAGTCACCTGAAAGTGACGCCATTCCAACACCTTAGTTTTTTTTTTCTTTTTTGGAACGGCAACTTTTATAAAAAACTGGACACCCTCTAGCAAGATGCTAGAGGAGAAAAACAGTCACCACAAAGAAAAATTATACAGACCAAATCAAAAGTTAAATACAGACCATGCAGACCAGTCTACAGATTGAATTTTAGATCGATTTTTAACCCAAAAATAAATTATACAGACAGTCTGGAGATTGAATTGTAGATCGATTTTTAACCCAAAAAAAATTATACAGACCAAAGAAAACATCAAATTTGAGATTGAATTTTAGATCGATTCCAACACCTTAGTACCATAGAATTACACGTGGTTTGTTATTTGGATATATAAAACAATATTATCCTTATTGTGTGTCTCCTAGGCATCCAACAAACATCACATGTTCTCAAATATAAATGACAATAACATCTATTCTATAAATAGTGAATCAAAACACACAAATCATTCAAGAGAGTTTTGATCCATTACCCGCAGTGACCCGCGGGAAGGAGACATCTTACCACCAGAATTGACCACGGCGAGAGGCGATGGCCTACGAGAAAAACAAATCCAACTTAAGATTAGCATAATTGCATAAAACATGTAACACAAAAGGGCTGTTTGATAGCCTTTTGCTAAAAGACTATCTTTTAATGGTTAATAAATTTTTAATGTTCAATAAAGATAACTCTTAAAAGTTACTATTAATAGGCTATCAAACAGCCCAAAGATATTAATATTAAGATATTAATATTAAGGGCTAAAAACAAACCCTAAACCATCATATAACGTGATGGCGTTAACAAAGCCACCGTCGTCTCCGTCATGCTCTCCTTTCACAGCCTTCACCACCGGCACCGTACCTTTGGTTCTTTTCCGGCCGCCGCGTACGGCGGTGTTGGTTTTAGTTAGGGTTCCGGCAGGCGGAATCCCGACCTCAAGAGGGAAATTGAGGCTGGCTTTGCGGCCACGTATTTGAAAAGCTGCTTTATCGTAAGCTTTTGCAGCTTCAATGGCGGAATCGAAGGTACCTAACCACACTCTAGCGCCGATTTTGGGGTCTCGGATCTCGGCGGCGTATGTTCCCCATGGCCGACGGCGTACTCCTCTGTACTGTACCTTAGCCTCCTTCGTTGACTCTGGATTCTTGAGATTGACCTCTGAATTTGGTGTTGCAGAGGTGAAATCCATTAACGAATAGGTGTGATTTGATCGATGAAATCTGAGATGAATATTATTATGTCGGAGATGGGTGGGAGAATTGGTAGGCTGCGGCTGAAGTTGTTGTGAAGCTCACCATTGTTGACTTTGGTTTGTGGAATAAAGGGATGAGCTTACGTCTTCAATGTTGACCTAAATAGTGAATTGAATTGCTGTCTGGTCGACTAGCGGCAACGTGTGTATTTCGTCCATGATTTTAGAACCCGATGAAGAAAACGATTCAAAATTTTACAACACTTAACATAATTGGTCCTCTAGTATGAATGAGACGTTAACTTTTTTGTTTTTTTTTTTTTTGGACTGCGAAAATTTTTTTTATTATCACCAAGAAAAGAGTATACAATCTAGCAAGTTGCTAGAGAGGGTAAATATAATCATCATACAATCAGTTTAAAAATAAAAATTTTTTCACTTATTCCAATCTAACTCCTTGCAAGATGATCTGCATTTGATCCTTAAGAACCCAAAAACCTTGATTTCATCCGGGATCTTTTCAATATGAATTGTTTTATTCCTGAAAATAAGGTTATTTCTTGCGTTCCATATAGCCCAAGATGCGACCAAGATTATGGAATTGATAGCTTTACCCCTTGTGCCTATGATGCTATGAAGCTTGCACAGATCTAGCAAATCACGGACGGAAAAAGCGTAGATAGGGCGGATTCGACACCAGGCGTTAACTTTTCTGTTAGTATTTTAAAAATACTTATTTTTCAATAAATAATTAAACATAAATATGAAATATAATTTATATACCCTACCCTACCCCTCCCTTTTTCCGCGCACCGCCGTTCCCTAACCGTTGCTCAACTGCCGCCACCCTCCTCCACCGGCATGCCACCGATGCCGCCACACTCCTCCACAAGAAATTCATCGATCGCCCCCACCCACACATTGAGACACTTCTTCTACCCTCTGTTTTAATCAATTGATGACACAATTGATTCAATCGGCCTGTTTCAGGTGGTGGTTGTTCAGTTTGGTGGTTCGATGGCGATGATGAGGTGGTCTGTGGTGATGTTGTAATGGTCAGGTGGAGATGGTGAGGTGGTCTGGTGGTTCAATCGCCGCCTCAATTGGCCACCATCACCCTCTAGAACTTCAGATCTGTCTGATTTGGTTTGGGTTTGGGTTTGGGTTTGGGGTGGTGGTAGCGGTAGCGGGTGGTTGTGATGGTAGCAGACAACTCAAGATGACAGTAGGTTCATGTGATGGTGGTGGTTAGTAGTTGGTTTTAGATGGTATTAATGAATTTAATCTTTTTATAAATTAAATTTTTTTATAAGTTTATTTTTATTTGTTCATTTTACTCATTTACCTTTCCAATAAGTTTTTTTAAACTTTTTTGTTATAAAATTTTTTAGTCTTTTTTAATGGTTTGATTTACGACAGTAGGATTTTAGTTTATGGTTTGATTTTTTAGTTTTTCCATGTTCAATTAAATAAATTATATGTTAAATATAAATATTTTGTGAAAGTCACTAACTATAAGTTCAATTAAAATATACTTAAAAGGTTTTTAAAGAACAACTCTGAAGATTTTAATCAAACAAAAAATTTGTATGTTTAACTAAATACGTTATTATTTAGAGTTTTAGTTAAACTATTAATAATGGGTTCTTATTATTATAAATTAAAAAAAAACCACTGAAAATTAAAACTAATGCAAGACAAACAATTACTTAGGATTTTGCTCTGGTTTGTTTCATTAAATTTATATTCTAAAAGTTATAAGAGAAACACAAATGAGTCGGTTAAATTAATTATAAGTAAGCAATAAGCAAGCAGTCTAGTTAATAAGTAAGCAGGAAGACATACTACTCATTTTCATCTCACATCGAAAGAGGTAAAGGATTCAGCTAACTGCTTAATTGCTACAAATAGAAGCTTACAGGTTTTCTTTACAATATAAGTTTTCTTGTAAACTCTCTATTATAAAGATAATCTCGAGTACTTAATATCTCACTAGGTGTTGTGAATAGTCGGTTTTGGAGCTTGAGTACGAGCACGAGGAGGGAAACTCTACATCAATTGGCCGTAGATAGTTTTAAGGTATGTTTTTATTTAAGTTATGTTAAGTTTATTATTATTTATTTTAGTATTATTATTAGGAGTAGTATTAGTGTAGTATTATTTTTAGGCGTTATGGTTATTTTTAGGGTTGGGTTTTGGGATAGCCTAGCCTTAATTAGGCATTAACTAATCACTCATGCTTAAACAAAACAATGTTAGCCGATATCCAACCATGACAATAACTAGTTAGTTGTATTATAACCTAACATAGGATTTTTTTAATTTATATTAGGGCTCTGAGATATTACCAAATCGTATGAGCAACCATTATCAACTATTAAGCCACTGTAAACACGTTAGTTATCATATTTATTTTATAAACTGTAATTACATACTCGCCATGTCTAAACTAGTAATATACAAGAATGCTGGTAATGTGCAATTATCGGTAGGGGTATATTTGGATCCTTATATGCATAATAAGATGTGTCAAAATGGCTGAACAGAGGATAGGATTCCTCGTATACATCACGACACTACCATACCTATGCGATGGTTGAGGGGTCTGAGAAGTCCATCGCTAGCGGTTATGAAAAGGTCATGGTTGCAACGTGTTATCCTTAGCCAAAAATATCACAACCCATGTTTGCATACATGTCAATTGTATTGTGGTTTTTTTTTTTGGTAAATTGTATAACATGAGCTCCCCCTAGCATATGACGATGTCGTTTTGAGTAGGGGTGTGTTTTTACCCAAACCCGAATGTTAAACTCGAACAAAATCAATCCAAACCCAATTAAGGACTAACCCGAGCAACCGAACCCGATTATTTCATCAACCCAAATCCGATTTTTTATAAGTGGTTCAGTATTTGGGTTGATTTTGTGAGATTCGGGTTAACCCGATTAACCCGAATATTAATTTTTAAAAAGTTTCAAGATTAATATATATGTGTGGGCATATTTATATGTGTGTATATGCTACCGTTTTTTATATTTCTTTTTTGTGTTTTTAATTTTCTTATGTGTATTTTTAGGATAATCAAAATATAATTAATTTAACAATTAAATATGCATAATAAAATTAACGTAAATATATAAAAACTTCAGATCAAGATAGTAAACAAAATTATATATCGTTAACACATGTTAAGTCTCATACATGTATTTTGATCACATATATATTGATTAAACAAACATTTGAGATAACAAATAATTTAAAGCTTAATGGTTAAGTCTTAACCCGAAAATCGATTAACCCAACCCGAATACCGATTAAATAATTCCTTATTTGGTTTGGTCTTCAGGTTGATTTCCTACAACTAAAAACCCGAGGAACCCGACCCGAAGAACTCAAAACTCGATAAAAAAAACCTAAATGACACCCTTAGTTTTGAGTATACATGTCCTAATAGGTAATAAGCAAGAAAGCTTTTGGAACAATGTGAAGAAAGCTCCACAATAGAAAGCGAAGCCCTAAAAGTTTCTAGTTATTTGATATTGTAAATAAATAATGTATTGTACTTAGAATGTTGTAAGTTTTGAATATAAACTCAGTATGTGTTCGCTGCAAGTTATATCAAATATGGAAGCCCGCTCGGGTTCAAGGTGGGATGTCACAAATGGTAATCTAAACTGTTTGATATTGTTAAAAATTCTTACACCAGTAAGGTTAACAACAGTGAAACAAAATTGCTTACTATTTTAATTTTTATGACAAGAAAAAAATATCATTAGCTGTTTAATTCTTATTTGTTCAATGAGAAAAATAAATAACTGAATTATACAAATACAAAGTTATAACAACTTAATCAATTGTAAATAAAATTATAATTTATAAAAAAAATTAAAATTAATTAATTAATAAAATTTAAAATAAGTTTGTAAAACAAAAGTGATTAAAAAAGAGAAAGAAAAGGAGAATAAATAAAATAAAAAGAAAAAGAAAGATAATAAAATGTTAGTGAAAATTACACATTTTGTCACTTAAGGGGTGATGGCAAAATAGTCATATATGAAAGAAATTAATAGAAAAAGTTAAGTTTTGTTACTAGAATGAACAAAAGCCATGATAAGTTTTCAAATAAAGTATATTTAGTGTAGTTAAAAATTTAAAAAAAAAAAATCTATACTGTTGAGCATACTTATAGGATGAAATTTATAATTAATTTCAATAAAAATACTTAAACATAAGTAATATAATGAACATTTATGATTTTGATGTAAGTTTACGCTTTATGAAAAAAATTACATTATTCACACAACCAACATCACTATTCTTTTCTTCTTCTTCTTTTTCTTCTTACATTGTTACATTGTCGGGTATCATCACTGTTATCTTCTTCCTCGTCATACAGCAATTATTATAAATAGGGGTGTTCAAGAAAACCAAAAAACCCAAAAATCAAATCATACCTAGAATTCGGTTTTCATTTCGGTTCCTAACTGCATTTCAATTGTGGGTTTGATTTTTGGTTTCACAAAATCTTGTTTATTCGGTTCAGTTTCATAAATCTTATGCGGTTCGGTTTAATCGGTTGAATTCGATTTGGTTATATATTTTTATAATTCGGTTCGGTTAATGGATAAGCCTAGAAAAAAAATTCAAAATCAAATAAATTAAACTGAATAAACTCGTTGCGCTTGACTTCATGTTTTTTTTCCTCTTTAGATTGAAGTTTTCTAACAACCTTTCTACAAGAATGACTCGACTGCGATTCAAGGGCACCAGCCACAATCATCAAACCTCACAATCATCAAACCTCAAGCACAAGCTAGATAACCGGCAAATGTCTTAAACATAAATTACTGGACCACCCACAGGCCACAGCGGGTCATGGCCCAACCGGGCTACCCCAAAGCTCTTACCCGACGAAGGAATCCTTATTTTTAGTAAAGCATTCAAAATGGAATACACATCCCTGTTCATATATTTTATCTAACTAGTAGGAAACCCGCGCGATGCAGCGACAGAGACCATTGACATCACGGTTCAGGTGCGCTAAACCAATAAAAAAAATATACGTCTTGAAAATTGATTTGAAAAGTAACATCACAACTGTAGCAGATAAACATGATTTTAAACGGTAAACTCATAAGAAAATTTATGAGTGTTGTATACATAAATTCAATTTATTTTTGAAGTATTAACCACACACTTACAATATTTTTTATGATGATCAAAATTTTACAAACCTTTTGAAACTCCTTGAGTGCTTTTTTAAACTTTGTCATTACAAAACTGTGTGGCCAACACCTATAATAACGTTGAATGCACCAAAATGTTAGCAAAAATATTTTAAATTCTAGAACTTTTGATGTTTTAAGTAAAAATAAAAACAAATCAAATATACATCCTTCTGATTAACATATGTATACAAATCAATTGATTGTGAAAGTTTATGGCTTGTGAAAATCGAACATGTTATCAAAACATTTTATCAAATGGAATTTCCTACAAAAAAAAAATGAAAGTAAATTAACTTAATCTTGTTTATAACAGAATAATATACAAAATGAAATTATAGATGTATAAAATAAAATTATTAATGTATAAAAAATTATATATCCATATCCATATAATTAATATAACTAAATAAATATAAATGGGCCAAACTTGACTATTAGACAAAGAGCTCGAAACAAGCCAAGCTCGAGCCTAAATGCGTTCAAGCTCGACCTTTACACAAGATGTACATTTCATTTATTTTCAAAACACCAACCAGAATACAAATGTAGCTACCATCCAAACAAAGCTAACAAAGCTCGACGTCAAGCTGAAAGCATATGTTTACAACATCACATATACTTACATGAACTAACCTATATGCTTAAAGTGATGCAAAAGCAAAAGGATGTGAAACTAAGGAACAACCATCAATAAGACTGAGTTCCTTCATTGAAAGAGTGCACATGTTTTGCCTTCAGTCTAGGGTTCCACCAAGCAGATCTATAAGCTAGTTAAAGAACAAGAGTAAGCCGATTAGAAAGCATGAATTATACATACGTTTGAGGTGGCTCGTATTTGATCTTATCTGTATGAACTGTAGGCCTCACCATGAGAATAAATCTTTTTCAAGCCAATGCTGTTTAAAACCCAAAGTAAATGATTTTACAGGCCATTGAACCATGGGTTGTATCCACGTTCCCCATTTATTGTGCCAACAAATATTTGCATTGAATAATTATGAAAATAAATGAATTATGAACTCGAAGTTGCAAAATAAGTTACCTTGTTCTTGAAGTAGACCACCTAAACACGTAGGAAAGCATCTGTGAATACGCCTTCACCAGCAATGTATGTGAGCTGACCGTTTGGATACTGCAAATCCATGAATGATTGCAACATGTAAAATTAATTATTAAGAATTTTATAATATTCTTTATGCTCAACTTACAACACTATCAGCAAGAGTTTAAAAATTGATTTTAAATGGGTTTATGCATCTCATTTTAAAACCTAGATCAAGAAACATCCCATCTAATATCTATAATATCAAACATCACTCAAATATACTAAACACATAAAACTCATTTAATTAAGAAAACAAATAAAAGTCAACTGTGAAGCAACTTACTTTTAATTAAAATCTTTCCATTCAGATTTTCCACTATTAAAACAACCTCAACCCCTTGAAGTTGCAAAATAAAAGTTCCAGTGCCATATCAATTTGATCTCTAATGTTAAGTGTAAAATTATGAGTAAAATTTGACTTGGCATTCGCATGCCTATAAGTTTGGAATTAAGTTTCCATCTTATGCCACCTGGCATATAAACCAAATTAAAAAAAAATGAAGCAATGTTATCATTTAAAAAGAAACCTTGTCATTCAAAAGCACACACCAGTGTTACATATATAACCAATCACCTATATTTTGTAGGCACGTCAAAAAAATCATCTATTTTTATCTACACTATTGTAAAGGAAAAAAATTTGACTAACCTGCACATCATACTCTGCTTTCACCAATAAATCTCATTCTCCTCTTGTAAGTTGAAAACTCTTTTCAACACCTAGCGTTGAATTTGTACTAAAACATATGATGAATGTTATTTAATTAGTAGCATATATCCTTAGATATGCATTCAATCGCATCTATAAAATTAAGTACATCATTGTTCTCTTTTGAATCTTTAAATAGGAGAAGCCCTGCAAAACAATAAAATAATCAACTCTATTCTCTAAATTGAGATGTAATTCATTTTCATACCATTTTCACTCCTTTGCTGTTTTTTGATGGGGGCGTTCTCTTCTATTAAATCTATGAAATCAACAAATGGTAAGAATGTTTTAACATTAATATAAAGAAGCTTTAAGAACTGCTATCTACTTATCTTAAGAAATTGGTTAGTGAAGAAAAACTAAAAACTGAGTAGGAAATCATCCACTTACTGCTTATCACATCTTAAAAAAAAAAAAAAAAGTCAAGTATGTTTGGTTGTAATAATGGTGAGTGTATTGATGATATGATCTTACCTGAAAAGATGTGAATAGTGTAAGCAAATGATGTATATAGTTAGTCCGTAGCTCTGTGTGTTTTTATTAAGAAGTACCTTCTTTTGTATAGGTCAGTTTGACGATATTAATCATCTAATATTCATTTCATAAACTGCAATCTATTCACTATGTATAGATCTAATCAGGTCCATTGTTAATATATAAAGCCACTCCCAACCTACTTGCATTCACACAATATCTTATGAACATACTTTTGATATGAATCTCGTATCTACATAACTAAACAACTAAGTAATAATTAATGGATAAATTTCAAAAAATATATGAATAGCAATATCAAAATAAGTAATTCAATTAAAAAAATAAATCACACAGATAAAAAGATGCAACCTGTAATGCAAGAGGCCCCAAAATTAGAACAAACCAACATGGACATGTGATCGACCAAGGCATGGAGTTTAGTTAAGAAATCAAAAATTTACACGAAACCAACATGTAATCATTAGATAAGCTAACCCAAACACTCTCTATGTCAATGGAAAATAGATAAAAAATATCAAACTAATAGAGTATTCTAAGAAAAATAAACCAAAAAACATAAGATTTTCAAAGCAACCACACATAATCCTTACCTAATAAGAATCACATTCAAATATCAAATTTCCTTGCATCATTCATGTTTGTATCTTTAACTCACTTCAACTGATTGTGCATTAATGATTCAACAAATGTACTTATCTCATCATGTAATAGTCAAAACCTCCAATAATAACTATCACAATTGAGAAACTAAACACAATTATTCATTTTGACACCATATGTAAAATGATTTATTCCACAATAACTCATAATTAACATTCAGTGAATTCCTAAATCCAAAATTATCCTTTCAATCAAAGCTGATGAGACACTAAGTCAATCATCAAACTTATTATTTGCAGATATAATAACCAACTTTTAAAAACAATATAACAATAATTGATTGAACCAATACAATGCAACGACATCAATACCTTACCTATCCATTAGAGTTCAACAAAATCAAAATTGAAGTTCGATAAATAATAGCTCATGTTTAATATGACAATAAAATGTGAGATTAACTTTCATCTTGGACCACATCAACCTACATATATCACCTGCAAATCAATAAATAATGGCTCATGTATACCAAATAGCAATTTAAGTATCATAGTGTTTAAATGTCAATAAAGAAACTTACTCTAGCCATGTTAAATGAAGGTAGTCGTGATAACGCTTTCGAAAAAAACATCATCATTAACATTATGCTCAAGATAACAGCAAAATAAACAAATTGCATCTAAACAATCGACAAAACACACCATGGTTATCAATTAATAAGAAGGATAAGATAAGGCCATACAATAAGGCATTTCGTTAAGAGAAAAATAAGGTAAAAAAGCCACATACTTTAGAATCGTTGCTCCCTTTAGTTCTGAGAAACCTTTTGACCCTAAATCGTATGAAATCAAGATGTTTACTGTATCCATCCGAATTGAATACATGATATGACACAGCGGGATTGAGAAATACCAAGGAAATTGATGATGAGGCAGCCATTAAAAGATATGTCAGGGAAAGGGGATCTGATTGAAGACATGAAATCACTGGGTTGGATATGGTGACGATATGTTTTAGGTTTTCGGTGTCGTCGATGTAGTCGTTGAAGTTGATAACAGTACCATCCACGGCTCTCTATCTCCATCCGATTACACACCTAACAAACAAGATCAAACGACTGATTCTGTAAGTGAAAATAATACCTGAATTGGTGCACCTGGCGTGGGCCCTTTGAATGTGGATGGTGAAATTGCAATGTCTAAACCCTAGGTTTCTATAAATTTTGAAGAAATAGTCAAACTTTTTAGTCCAATTTCAAACAGAGAATAAGGGAGAAGAAAGGTACCAGGACTTGGGTGTGTCGATGTTGCTTCTTGGAGGAGGAGATGACTGAGGGGCGGAGGGGTTATAAGGTCGCAGGACTTCAAATTGAACCATTCAATGGAAGCTATGGTGAGAGTGAATGCAGGGTAACGGTGGGGGAGAGGGAGGAAGAAAGACACCCATTCAATGGAAGCTATGGTGAGAGTGAATGCAGGGTAACGGTGGGGGAGAGGGAGGAAGAAAGACGCGTCTTACGATTATGTGTGAAATTACAATACTACCCACTCTATATGTATTATATAGTAGTTAAGATAAAACATATTTATTTCCAAATCTCTATAATAATAAATAAAAAATAAATACGAACACTTGTCACAATTCTAGGTTATCTAATAATTGGTTTTCCCGCTTATCTCTTCTTTTAATTATGAATACTATAATAACTATTTATTAATGGGTTATTGGATTTTAATAATCCCAACTTTTATTTATTGGCCGGGATTAATCCCAACTCAGGAAATGTTCACAGACACCACAACTTTGAGCTTATTTTCCTTCAACGATCTCTTACTAACTGAGAGTTAACACCGTTAGTTTTTCGATATTGTGGAGTGTTTATATGGCCAAAATACTAAGCCAAAAGTTAAAATCAACCATCTCGTCCGTCAATCTGTAACTTCTGCACCTTAAAAACCGTCAATCTCTACCTTCTAATCTGAACCACTTAATTTATTCGAGGTAGATTTCAGGTGACGTTGGAGGCTAGACACCGAAATACGGACTTGGTGGAGGCTGGGTGGCGGCGTAGTTGAAAAATGACTCAATGTTGGCCCTATTTCATCAAAAAAAAAAAAACTAACGGAGGTTAACTCTTAGTTAGTAATGGATCGTTGGAAGAAAATAAATTTAAAGTTGGGAGTGTCTTCAAATATTTCCTGAGTTAGGATTAACCGCGACCAATAAATGAAACTTGAGACTATTAAAATCCAATAACCCTTTATTAATTAATAACTATCCATAATTAAAATTCCAAATATGTTAACTTCAAATTTTTAAATTTGTAATACATGGATCTATTCAATCCATATAATACATAATATTTTAGGCATAACTTTTTATATTATTAACTATATAACAGTAAATTTATTTAGACTGTATATTACACGGGATTGTAACCTAGTTTTTTCAATATATAAGAACACATCACATTTATGTTTAAATATTGACCTTGATTTGAGTTGAGTTTGGAGATCAACACACGATTCAATTGTAGCATCCACAGTAATATTCTTTTTGTTGCTTGGTGCAATTTTGATTAGATCATCGACAATTATCTATGTTTCAGTATAAAATTCATCTAACACGGAATTATGCATAATGTGTACATGTTATGGAATCACAAACATACAAGTTGTCAAATGTGCTTCAATGTTTTAGTATTTTTTCATAGTTTTTTTTGTCGATCTCATATTCTAAACATGATGTTTTATAAAAATCAAATTTACTGTTACGATATGTAATTTTCATCAACATTGCAACGTGAATTCTTTATAAATCCGAGTTGTCGGAAACCACGAGGTGAAGGCTAGTATACAAGTCGTAGAAACCGAAGACTTACAAATTTCTACACCCCACCACAAGATGTAGGTTCATCCACTATTTATATCAAATACTAATCTATCTTTATCAATAATAAAAAAATTTTAAGATGTCATGTCTTAACATATTAGGCTTTTTCGTTGTCATTTTCTCGTCTCTCTCTCTATCTTAATAAATGATAATAATATATATAGTAATTATATTATTAAAAATATTTCCAAATTAAAAAAATAAATTTTTAAAAATTAAAACTAGATTTTTTATTTAAAAAACACACTTTAAAATGCATAAGATACAAATATTTCTTAAACGAAATTCTTTTTTAAAAATACGAACTATTTTAAAACAGTTTTTTCTAAGTTTTATATAAATGATTTTTTTAGATGAAATAAAAAACCAAATATCTTAAAAAACAAAAAAAAAAACACACAATATTATAAAACAAAAGTTTAAAATGATATTATTATTGTTTTTAATTGAAGTACGTATACGTAACTCAATTATATCTTAATTAAAAACATCATTTTATATTTTTTATGTTTTTATTACAAACTATTTTATATCTAATTTATTCAAACTGTGTAACAAAAGGGATGACATATTAGTTAAATATAAAAAAATGTTCAATGTTTTGATAAATTCACATCAATGAATTATTATAGTTTTAAACTATTACTAGTAATTGTTATTTAATGTTTTTGATATTTTAAAGATATGACAAGTGACTAATAATTCATCACTAAACACCAAAACACTGGTAAGTTACTAATCAAACAATCTCATTTTCTAATAAAGAAGACAAATAAAACAAAATAAACTCGTTACACAAATAATCTAACTATTATAAATTAATCATCCTCAATATTGGCATGCGCACGTCAAATTGTCTCAGCTTTGAGCTCCATCAATAGTTCCCAATTTATACAATCTAGTAAATGAATTTGTGAATCTTGTAGTCAATGGATTGATAATAATTAAGCACTCCCACGATTTTGATGACTAATGTTAGTTGGATCAAGTACAAAGACGTGTTTCATATGATGTTTAATGCGTTAGCGATATCTTGCTAATGTCGGAATTAAGGCTGTTTGATAACATTTTAATGGTTATTAAGATGGTAAATTTTAATGGATCATAGCTTATTAATGGTTAAAAATTAAACTTAATACTGAATGGTTAATATGTAACATTAATAAGCTACCAAACAGCCATTTAATTTGCAATCAACTACTTGTTTGCTATGCTTGTTAGAGATGAAAGATGTTGATCATGTATTTATTAGATGTCCAAGATGAAGACGACAAAACAACTCGTACAAGATGTCTCAATTTGGTAGTGGGTCTATATGAAAAGGATCATCATATTAATTAGTAAAACCACTTTTGGATATTATGGAAATCACGTAACGATTGGGTTTTCTCCAAGGTGAGGAGGCATATTGATAAATCGTAGACTTGGAGTTGATATAATTTGAAGTAAAATAAGATTAAATTAGGATAGTTTAAAAATAAAAAAAAAATTGAATTTTAATAATCTAAATTATTGATTATTGATCAATATTAATCTTAAATAATAATTTGATCAATATTAATCTCAAATTTTAATTTTGTTACCAATCACCGGCGAAGCTTCATAGGGGCCGGGGGGGTACCCGCCCCCCCTTTTTTTCCGTCAGTAGTGTTAATTTTTGGATTGGCGGTGTAAATTTTCGGTCCGGTAGTGAAAATTTTTTAATAAATATAGAGTTCGCCCCCTTAAATATTTTGCTTCCCCCCCCCCCCTCCCTAAGCCGTGGTTCAAGATCCGCCGCTATTAAATACCAATAACAATTTTAGTCTAACTGTTCGTTAAGTCCGGTCTAGTTTTTGATGACATAACACATGTCGTTGCTCGTGATGTGGCTTGCGGTATGTTGTATTACATAATTAAATAAAAATATAAATACATCACTTAATTTTTGTATCTGTTTGTCTTCAAGCTACTCAACCGACGACAAAAAGATTACTTTAAATAACTTCAAAAAAATAATATTTTATAAAAAAAGAATTGAGTAATATATTTATATTTTTTATTGTAATCATATTATACGTCACGTTACGAGCCATATCACGTGATACATTATAAAAAACTAACGAATTTAACGAACAGTTAGACTAAGACTGTTCTTAGTAACAAAATAAAAAATTATGATTAATACTGGTAAAATTATTAGTTGGGATTAATATTGGCTAATTTTTAATTGTTTGGATTAATAAAATCTAATTTTCTAAAATAAAATAAAATTAGTGAAAAAGATAATATTAAAATGCATAAAAGCATTAAAATAAAAATAAAACTATTATTTTTAATAAAAATACACAAATTACGAAAAATAATAGAGAAAATAGTATTTATCAATACATAAAAATAGATATATATTAATGCTTGTCTTCTGAACTCGATATGTTCGAGTTTTTTAGAATCTCATGAGTGTTTCCCAATCACATGACACATATCTTTTTATTGTGTCGTATCGATAACTTCGGATGCGAAGACAAGTTTGGCAAGAAATTCAATCCCAGTAGAATCAGAAGATCCAGAGCTAGATGATGACGGTAGACAAAGTTGACCTTTTTAACGTGTAACGGTTGTAACGACTATTTACATCGTAATATTACCATTGCAACAGCTACTTCATCAGCTTTCTTAGCTGGTTCATGAGCCCGATACCAAACCCGAGTGCCAAACCCACCCGAGGGCGCCCCAAGCACCCTTACAGTGAGAGAAATGGTGTATGTTGGATTAGCCCTTGGTGTGGTTTTTTTTTCTCCCACTGGTTTTCATTCTGAATAATAGTTTTATTCATTGATGATAAAAAAAAAAAAAAAAAAAAAAAAGAAAAGTAACTTAAACAATTGGTTTCCAATTTGATACCCAACAGGAATATTAATTCTAAATTATTACCAAATACCCTAAAACATCCACAAGAGTTCAGAACTCAATTAGTTGTGGAGACACTATCAAAATCACACATTGTTCATTCTGCTTGTCCTTTTCTTCTTAACCACCACATCTCCTCCTCTCTTTTCACATTCTCCAGCAACCTCATCACCACCATTCTCCATCAGATTCATCCCTATCTCCAGAGGAAAGTTCAGTATCGCCTTCCTACCGCGCATTTTAAACGCCGCTCTATCATACGCCTTTGCCGCCTCAACCGCCGTGTCGAATGTCCCCAACCACACTCTCGATCCTCGCTGTTTCGGATCGCGTATCTCCGCCGCGTACTTCCCCCACGGCCGCCTTCGTATACCTCTGTACCGCCTTTCCTCACTACTGCGCGAACTCGCTGCACCTAGTACTTCTGGTGCTATTAACTTTTTTTTCTGAGTAGTTAACTTTTTATTTACTACAGTAAGACTTGAATCCAAGATCTTATTCTCAAACTTTGCTTCTGCTGCTACTGGGCCAGCAGGCTCAGTGGCAGGTAAAATTAACTCCAGTGCTTCAGATTCAGTTTCTGAGAAGCTAACTGAATCTGAAGCACGAAATCTGGAGAATCCAGAGGCGTTATTGTTATCCGCTTCATTTGTGTCGAAGAAGGTGGAGACTGAAAGAGGCGAGTCGAAGAAGGAGCTGTCGGAGCTGGAGCGATCGCTCTGTGCTGCGGATACGTTGTTCGTCGGCCAATCGAGAAGCTCATAAGCTGAAATGAAGCAATCATCGGTGTGATTAAGGTTTGTTAAGGTTTCTAGAAGTGGCGACGGGGGTTCGATTTCGTTGAAGAGGTGGTTTCTGATGAAATCTAGTGTGGAGAATTCGTCGTTCATCGCCATTGATGAAGTTTGTTTAGAAGGTTGTTGATGATGATTATTATTGATGAATAGTTGATGGTGATGGTGATGGTGGTAATGGAACAGGATGTGGAGATATAATGTGGGGGAGTGAGAGTGCCAGATTGTATATTATTTTTTAAATGGTGATTTTGCAAAATAGGTCCTTTGGGATATTAAGTTGTGCAAGTTTGGTCCTTTTGAAAATGTTATAATGCAAAACCGGCTGGCTGCTGTTTATGATTGGGAATCCATCTTACGATTCTTGTAATTTTAAATGTGGACATGTTTCTCGATCAATAACTATTTATTTAACTAATTTTATAAATAGAAAAGCTACTTTTTTTTTAACTAAGTAACTTAATCAAATATAAAGTAATAAAAATATAAGATTAGTTTTAAATAAGTAAAACTATTACTAAATAGATATAAAATTACATTAATTACATTAATTAATAGAATACAAGATTGTATAAAAGATTTAAAAATAACACTAAAATTGTTATCCCTGACGCTTGGTAATCTTACGCTTACAAGCTAATGTCTACACAAGTCAGCATGTGATATTAACAAAAACTTCATATCATCATTCCTTGGTTGTTCTTACAAATACGTTTGTGATTCTTACATCATGAAAATCATCTATTGATCAGGAATGAGCTTTCTTTTATATTTTACTCTTCTTTGATACACAGCTTTTTCCCTCGAACCTATTTTTGGTCCTTGGCATCTAATTTGTTGTAAGAGCTAGACATGATTTTAATCAAAATCTTGATGATCCATTGATGATGATGTTGTTGCCTGTTTTTTTTTCTCTTTTTGTTGCGGTTTATGGGCCATTCGTGGACCCAGAAACCCTCATTAGCGTTGTTGAGGTTAGCTGGATACTCGCTTTCCGAAGACCTTGTGTACGTATATATTTGATTCAGCTTGTCTTCGCTTTTTTTTATGACAAGTCCGCCCATTTAGCACCTATAAGAAGAACAACATTCAATTTCAGATGGTCTTTAAGAACTTTCTATGCCGATAGGCTTTGCGTCCGTAATGCTTCTTTAAGTTCTATGTCTATCGCATTAAATAGTCCTCATTCAATTAACCACTTTGTTGATTGTTGTTTATGTTGTTGTAGATACCAAGGGACTTAGTGTTCACATCCATCGATTTTGAATTCACTTGATGGATACTATGCCCGTTACATTGCAAATTTGATTCAAAATGATTAAACGTCCGCTTCATTGTTTTCGGCTTGAACCGTTTGTTTTTTCTGTTTTTTCTTTTTTATTATTTTATTATTTTTTTGTGGCGTTATGAGGGCTTGAATCCGTTGCACAAAAACATGAATATTTGTTTGTAAGAAGGTGAGTAAGATTGAGAGAGAGATTGATCTGAAAATATATTAGGTTTAGTGTGTATTATAAACCTGGGTGTTTACTTAAATTTATTTATGTATACAACACTCATATAGCCATTAAAAGAGCCGTTCAACATGCAAAAACCACATGATGTATTCGGTGAGTGAAAGCCGTTGGAGCGTCAAAAATGTCAAGACTGATAGAGGCTATTCCCGTCAGGATCAACCAGCGCCGCGCCCCACTCCGAACACATTCCATCCGCCCTTATGCTAGTTTAATGCTAGGATTTGTCTAGTCGAATCCATGATCCATAAAAGTCCCAATAGATGAATATTAAAGTGGTTATTCCATCGAAACGAAAGGTACTTTATAAGTATGTTTTATTTCCTTTTGAATTGTGTGAGTTTTTCCAAATTCCCAAAAAAAAGGACCACAAATCATGCCATTCTCCTTAAAGTAGTAGAGCGTTAACGGTTATATCAAACTTGAGAAAATATTATCCTTTTGTTACCTTGGAGTGTGTTAAGCACATCTTAAAGTGCTAAATAAGTTATCTTTGTTATCATAGTTTATTCAAAGACATAAGATTTGGGTATCGATGATAAAAACAAATTAAGTATTGTCCTTTTAGTCTTTTGTCATCCCACCTCCAATAAAAAAATAGCAAAACATGTGGTAAAAGGAATTTCTATGGTTATAAAGTTTACCTCATTTTTCATGTTTCAGATATTATCATCTTTAGGAAAAAATATTTTGTCGTTGACTTTGGTGGATTAAAGATCACGAGTTTATCATAATTGCCTTTATCTCTTGCAAATATTAATTTTGTTTTCTAAAGCCAAATAAAACTTTATTCATACTAAAAACCATATAACAAGATACTAGAGGTAGAAATACAAGCATCAAAATAACATATAACACAATCAAAATTAAATACAAACCATGTAGACCATTTAAGGCCTCATTCCTACATCTGTTTTTAACCCAAATCAAGCACCTAGATTTTATATCTTCAATGAGACGAGCAATGGAGACCGGCTTGTTATTGAACATCTTATCATTCCTAGCCTTTTAGATGGCCCGGCAAGTGAGGATCATTAATTGCAACGTCTTCGTTTTAACCGCACTCGCTTGAAGGCCCTTGTGAAGGTTAATAAGATCACGGGTAGAGAAAAATTACTATCATTTTCAATACGTCTATCTTTTGTTTTTACTCAACTTGTCTCATTACATGTTAATAGATATTTCTTTGTTTTAACCACCTTTTACTTGTCATCTATAGAACCCTATATCGAATATATACTTCGATGGAATTTCAAGATAAAATATAAGAAAAATTATATTTTAATAATCTAAACTATTGATTATCATCCAATATTAATCACAGCTAATAATAAGACCTGTATTAATCCTAATTTTTTATTTTGTTACTAATAACAGTCGCATTCTAACTGTTCGTTAAGTACGTTGGTATTTTATGACATATCACGCAACGTGTCTCGTGATGTGGTATGTGACATAGCATATTACATAATTAAAATAATAAATATATCACACATTTTACGTTTCTTTGTCTCCGAACTACTCAACTACCGACAAAAGGATTACGTTGAATAATTTCAAAAACTGATTTTTTTAATAATTGAATAATATATATATATTTTTAATTTTAACTATATTATACTTAACTTCACGAGCCATGTTGCGTGATACATCATAAAAAACTAACGTAATTAACGAACAGTTAGACTGATACTGTTATTAGTAACAAAAATAAAAGTTAGGATTGATAAGGATCACATTGTTAGTAGTGATTAATATTAACCAATAGTTAATAGTTTGGATTTTTTAAATCCAACTTTTCAAAAATATAATTAGCAAATCAACTATCAAAAATCATAAAAACAAAATATCAATAGATCTTAAAACAAAAATAAAGACGTTAAATCATGATATAAACTTTCATCTTGTCTTGAACCATCATTCCGCATATACTGCAACCATGTGGTTAATGAACCATGTGTTATGCGGTAGCGCATAACATGATGAACCCAAAAAAAGTAAATTTTTTTTTTCAAATTGGTTTATAGAAATATGTGATTTCAACTTTATTTAAATGCTAGATTAGACATATCGACATAAATAAATCAAATATTTATCTGCTTAAATTAAGATACTCAATAACACCCCTAATACTTCAAGAATGCTCATCATCTCATTTATAACCTATCTTTCATAAGATTTGTATAGTTATATATTTTATCTCGTAGTTAGAATTCGTGTCAAATACAAATATACTAAGGAAAAATTACTAATATGACCAATTGATCAAAATAATTTACATAATTAGACCTTGACTTTTTATTTTTAAAAAAATAGACTTGTCAACATTGACCCTCGTTCTAGGCGAGTAATTCACATAAATCCTTGCCTACGTGACAGACAAATTCCTAGCTTACGTGTCCAATTCCTCGCTTACGCGTCTCAAAATATTGAAAGAACATCAGGCAAGGAACACGTAAAACGAAGTGAGAAAACATGACATTTATCTTTCCCTTGGCGAGGAAAACGTAAAATGATGTGAGAAAAATTGTGATATATCTTGTTACAGGCGAGGAACACGTCATTCGAGGCGAGAAAATGCGATATGCATCTCGCAAGAGGAGAGGAACACGCTACCGTAGGCGAGAAAAGTTGACAAAAATTTATATGACCACTAAATTTGTGTTAGTTCCCTAGGTGAGATACATTAAGAACAACATTCATAAAAAAGATAGAACATTGACATCAGATATATCAATAAAATAAGTGTAAGTAAATATTTATAAGATAATTGTATGAAACTTTGACCTTTAAGTTTCTATAGAAATAATATGCATTTATTTATCATATGTAATATAACTAGATAATCTAAAAACATACCTCAAACATTTAACTTTCAAATGTAGATACATGTCACCACCATTAACAAAGTGTCATTTGCCTTCACTACATAATATAATATGTGAATTAAAAGTTAATTCACTCGCCTACTACTTTATTTTTTCAAGTTTGTTAAGAAAAAATATAAGATTTGATAAGTTTGTTAAGAGATATTTTGTATTATATAGGTGTGTAAAGTTTATTATAAGTTAATTCACTCACCTACTACTTTATTTTTATTATCATAAAACATACTAATTAGAAAAGTTACATAATTTCTAAAATAAATAGAACAGTTATAGAAAAACACAAAATGAATTTTTTTTATAAACTTACGAAATTATGAAATTTATGTAAATAGTTTATAAAAGAATTTATTATAAATAAAATGAATAATATTATATAATATATAATAAATATAAAAAGTTCCAATAATTTGAGCGAGTAGGGGCATTTTAGTAATGCTGGGCAAGGAAAACTCATATTTCCTTGCCTAGTCAGCGAGGAAAAGGATCACGTTTGCTACGTGAACCCCAATCTCTCGCCTAGTAAGCGAGGAAACATAAAATAATGGCATGTAAGTGCGGAATTAAGTGTTTTACTCGCTTAGTCAGTGAGTAATCTAATCCTAATGAGAAATTATGAGTTTTCCTTGTCCATTTGACGAGTAATGACCACGTGTCATGTTCTTACCGGTAAGTCTTTAAGTAAATGTTATTTTTTATTGTTTAGAATGGTAATGTAATTTGATCAATTGGGTAGATTCATAATTTTCTCATATATTAATATGAAGAATATGAAGAATATTAATATAGCAACATTACCAGGGGCTCAAGCAGAACAAATCCTAGAATCTAACGCATCGATGTTAGTCACATCAAACACATGGCCTGTTTTAATATTAAAAAAAAATGATATTCTGAACTTCAATGATGAACAACATGCAAATAACAAGGTTTTCATGTTTAACAATTAAGATTTGAGAGGGGTTAATACATAGGTTGGCAACTTGTTCAGGGTGGAATTTGTAAATTTTTTTTTATTTCATCTAACATAACGTGCCATATTTTATACAGCCATGTGATGAAAAAATAATATTAAATATTAGTTAATTTGTACATTAATAATTGTGATTTTGGGTTTTTATGATTTAAATAAAGTTAGTTGTACCTTGCTTTTATTCTAATAAATCAATTTTCACCCTTTTTATAATATGCATTATGCTTTTGGTTCATGTGAGAAGATAAATGTATATTCTTTACACCAAAACTATATGTAGCAGTGCAGATAGATTAAGAAAAACAATTAAATAAATAAACGGCACAAAACTATTTGTATTTAGATGGCATTTAGTAATAGATGAGTGATGACTCACTATTTTTAAATAGATTAAAACTTATTTAAACTTTGAACAGTTTTAGAGCATGTATTTCGACGTCCTCATTTAGTTATAAATTAATGTAGGTGGGACTAGTGCAAGATTACAATGAAATAAAATGTAAAAAAATGGTTTAATTCAACGTATATATCTTGAGTGATATAAATCATAATCACCTCATAATTAAGACCGTTGTTTTCTAACTAATGATCATTTAACTTATTTGAAAAATGTTGCTACTTAAAAATGATTCGTCTGAAAACACAAGATTTATAAGCCTTTGATCATGAGTTTACCATCGGACACTAATTATGGAGGAATGTTTGCTATAGAAATATAGTCGACAGTCTTTCCCATACCTCAGTTAACAAAAAAAACCCAACAACATAAATTATGTTCAAGGATCGTAGGTTAAGTTAGATTTTATGCTCCATACAACCCTTAGTTGGTTGTTTGATACGTTCTTTCGAGTATTTATTACTCTCTATCTCAAAATAAAAGTGCAACTTTAGTTCAAGTGATTTAGGTGTGTTTTTAAAGCCTTTTTAAAGTTTTTTTTTAAGTTACAACTTTTATTTGGAGTTATGAATTTTGTATAAATTTTTATAAATGTTAATTAAAAAAAACAAGTGAGACAAATAAAACTTATATGCAAATGAGTTACAGTTTAATGATTAATTTTTTTCTAATTTGATTAAGTTAAACAGTTATGAAATTTGGTTATTATTAATGGATTTTTTTATATTATTATTCTTATTTCAAGTTAACTAGTTTTTTCACCATTCGTACTCGACGTAATAAGTTATATACTACAATCAACCCGACTCGCTTCCAAATTAAATTTACGTCGAAACGTAACATCTCATTTGAGTTACTCACATACTCCAACTATGGCAATAACTATTACGTTCTATACAAAAACAAACAAAGTTTTCTCTTAAAGATGTATATTCAAACCGAAGGCTCAAACTAATGGTTCATTATGACTGCAAACGTTATGATTACCGTGCCAGAAGAACAAACCAATCAATTTTTGTGTATCATCATTGATTTTCAACCCAACTATATGAAAGAGGATGCTCACGCGTTCTCCCGTTAAACAATGCCCTTTAAAACATTTCATGCATCAAGCAACAACACACACAACATAAACAATTGCATTCAATTGTTCATTTCATTAAGGATCGAATCCCTTAAAGGAAGATAAACATGAAATAACAACTTGTACAACCAGCCTTAAAACATGTACGCTCATAAAATAACAATACACAAAGCATAAAGATTTGCACTCTACCGTTCATGGCATTTACAATTTAACATATAGGATAATAATTACGTTTGAAGTCTTAGAACAGAGGTTTGTTGCTACCGTAAACATCTAGAACAAAATACATAGCATTTTTACAATAATCATTGCCTATCAAGTTTCAATGTTCTCAAGTCATATAGTTAAAAACCAACAAAGACTATGTGATCTAAAAATGATTACGAATGCCTTACTTTGTACATATCCCCAAAAGAATTAGGGTTTATAGAAATTAGAAAACATTTTGGATAGGATCTCAGATGAGTCCAAGCACATCATCATTGACAACAACCTAGAATGTTAGATATACACATGAACATAAAATTTTATGGGCATCAACATCTCATGCGTAGCCTCAAGACTGAACAACCAAAAAGAGACAACGTTTTCCACTCCAACATAACCATCCCAAAAAACTTAATAGCGTGCACACAGGTCAATTGGTTACAAATTCATACAACTCTCAAGTGAGCATATGCTAAACATCACAGGAGCTAGCAATCAACAAAAAACATTTAGACAAAAAGCAATCCAAAAAAGCCTTGCTATCTACAAATCCTCAAAAGTAATAGGGGTTAGTTACAACAATAGAATACAGAACAATGTCATGGATGAGGACAAGCGCATCATCATCGACCACAACCCATCTATCTAGTTTGATTAAACAGTTTAAAACACTTTAAAACAGAAAATTAAACTGAATCTAGGGTTCAACGACAAATGATCAAAACAAGAACCCAAAGAGAATGTACTTTTTGGTCGGTAGCAAGGGTGGTGGGTGGTCGTCGAGAGGCAAACGCCCTACATGCTTCCATTGGGAGGGTCTGCAATGAATAATACGTAGAGGCCGGTAGGAAAGACACATTTTATAAAGAAGATAAACATGCAATAACAACTTGTACAATCAGCCTTAGAACATGTATGCACATCAAACATTAATACACAATGAATAAAAAGTTGCACTTTACTGTTCATTCCATTCACAATTTAACATAACTAGGCTTTGACCACAACAAGCGTTGCACGTTATAATAACCGGGTAAGTCGAAGCCTAGACAGGACGCATCGTAATCGATATAGCACGACTCAGAACTGATGATCGGTTATGGCTGCGCACAAGAAATGACTACCAAGCCAAGGCACATCGACATGCAACTGATCAAACCAACATCACCATCGGGACCATCTTCGTCGACAGCAGAAATAGGGGGACCAAATCGAAGTTGAAATTGGACCAACCCCATCGACCACCTCCACAGCGGTGATCAGATCTAAGGTCGGGGCAACCTCAAACAAAGATCGCACATAGAGATGCAACAGACCAAAACGACATTACCACCGGGACCGTCGTCGTCAACAACAGAAACGGGGAGACCAAATCGAGGCCACCGCGCCTGTCGAGCCGGTCAAGCAGAAACGGATGGCCACCACACCAATACTTCCGACCTCCACATACCCTCTATAACACCACCACCATGGCCATCTGCAGCGTCACAACCACTGAAACGACGACGACACCACACGACCATCATGAGAGCCGCCTGACCACCACCACACGACGGAGGAGCAGCTACGGCTAAGGAGGGGCTTCGAATGCAAGATGAGTGGCGGGTAAATGAAGGCTGTAAGGAGAGAAAGGGTGATGGTAGGTGGCCGCAACTCATGTTTGTATCAGATACAATTCACTCTTATACACCATAAATATAAAAAATTCTTGTGGCTAAAATCAAAAAAAGACAAACTTCCCTATTCATGCCATTGCTTTTTTCATATTATGTAATGTAATGTAATGTAATATATAGGATAATTTGGAAAGAACATTAACTATATACTATCAAGGATTCACAAATATTTCATTTGCCTTTTTAATTGTTAAAAGCTTTTAAGCAAGGAAATTATATAAGATTGGAACACTTAACGAAAGTTGAGGTACCTTTAGCGTAATAAAATTTTAAGTAGTTTAATAGAACATTTAATAAAACTTGATTAGTATTAAATGAAGTTTAACTAGTAAATAATAACATTTCACTATAGGTGCTATATTAAACTCCTTAATAACTACAAAGATTAAACCATATATGATATTGATAGAACATTTGAAATGTTCTGTATTAACTATGACAGCAAACTTAATAAAGTCAGGAGATTGGTTAAATACAATAGAGAACAGTTATCTCATTTTAATGGTCATACTCTTCCAGCACCATTAGTGACCAAACCTTTAGTGCAAACTCCAAAGAAAAAATTAAGTAGTACTGTAATTGTTATTGATGATACACTTTATGTTGGGTTAATCGGGTTTTATTCACGGGTCGCGGGTCGGTAGAAGACTTGGACGAGACCGGGGTGAAGATCGGGTGTCCGGGAAAAGTCAAGATGGTAAAGATGGTGATTCAGCTGTTGTAAATGAGTGGTGTGAACAAACCGATTAAGGGGGTGAATGTTGGGTTAATCGGGTTTTATTCACGGGTCGCGGCTTGGTAGGTAAATGGGTCACCGAATACTTATGTGTTAATTTGGTTTTGAGAGAGTGTTATGAAGACTTAGTCTGTGATTGACCGAGTAAATTGGATATAAATCTGGGTTGTTTAAGAAATCTAAAATCATGGACATGCAACATGTTTAAGTGGGTTTTATTTTGTTGAGTTTTATTTCCTTTATAAAGTCTTGTATCTCTTTTGTTTTAATATAATAGAATACATTCCATAGTGTGTTTTTGTGTGTGTGTTTCAAGGGACCTGAAACCAACATTTGGTATCAGAGCCTTGGGCTCGAGAAGCGGGTTTGAAGTTCGGAAGAAGTCTCCGCCCCCGGTGGGTGTGTCTGTCGGTGGAGGGTAGAAGTGAAAGAAGGGTTTTCGGGATAGCAGGTGGCTATTTCGGTACTGTCCAACAGTAGAAGACGGTGACGAGAAATGTTTCGGTGCAACATGTGTCGTGGCAGAAGTACCGTTTGAGACGACGAGGGTGACCGGTGATAAACATTGTTGTTCCGGGGCTGTTAGAGGTGATCAAAGAACCTTGATCGGCTTGTTTCGTGATAAGAGTTTTACCGACGGAAGAGCGTGAAAAACGGGCAGGAAGGATCCGTCAAAGTAGGTGGCTTTGGGTTCTGTTCGTTTGGCAAGTGAAAGAAAACGGTAAAGGCGGTGGCTTTGTTTTCTTGATCGGTGGAAGAAGCCTCTTTGAACAAGTGTGGTCGGGAAAAGGTATAAGGTGTAAAGAAAAAGAAAGACATTGGAGAACCTATACGGTGTGAGCATTAAGGCGTTGGAGTTCAAATCGGGTGACTTTGGATGTGACCGGGGAAGAGGTTCGTTGACCTGGTAAAAGTCAAGATGTTAATGAACGGTTCCAGTTGGATGCCATGTTACATGTTACAAGTGTGGTGGGCTTTATTCGGGTTTGAACCAAGAAGACTTTGGATGTGATCGGGGTGAAGATCGGGTGTCCGAGAAAAGTCAAGATGATGAAGATGGTGATTCGGCTGTTGTAAATGAGTGGTGTGAACAAACCGATTAAGGGGGTGAATGTTGGGTTAACCGGGTTTTATTTACGGGTCGCGGGTCGGTAGGTAAATGGGTCATTGAATACTTATGTGTTAATTTGGTTTTGAGAGAGTGTTATGAAGACTTAGTTTGCGATTGACAGAGTAAATTGGATATAAATCTGGGTTGTTGAAGAAATCAGAAATCATGGGCATGCAACATGTTTACGTGGGTTTTTTTTTTTGTTGAGTTTTTTTCCTTTATAAAGTCTTGTATCACTTTTGTTTTAATATAATAGAATACATTCCATAGTGTGTTTTTGTGTGTGTGTTTCAAGGGCCTGAAACCAACACTTTACTGAAAGGATAATTAGTTCAACTTAGGAGTATAAGAGTAAAGAGTCCACATGATAGTAGTCTTGGAGCCACAAGCGCATATGTTAATGATTCTTAGGGGGTGTTTGTTTTTCTGAAAAATGTCTGCGCATGCTCTTTTATCTGCGCCGCGCAAACCACGCCTAGATGTTGCCATCTGCAGACTATTTGTTTTTTCGAAGACATTTTATTAAAAAAGGTTTGCGTGAGCACTTTTTGGTGCAGACTTGGCCCAACCACTTCTAAGGTCTGCGGAGATCTTCTTAAACACCACCACCCACCAACACCCACCACCACCCACCACCACCAACACCGGCCGCCGCCACCAGCCACCGTCCACCTCCGCCACCAGCCACCGTCCGCCACCAACACCGTCCGCCACCACCCCCGTCCACCTCCGCCACCAGCCACCATTCGCCACCACCAACGTCCACCTCCGCCACTAGCCACCGTGCGCTACCACCCACCACCACCACCCACCGTCCGCCACCACCCACCACCACCATCCAGCGCCGCTGTCCACCACTATCACCACCATCCGTACACCACCACTAGTTTATTTTAATAATCTATAGACGTTAAAAAACAAACACTCTTCTTTTTGGTCCACCTCTTTTGCGATAGATTTTTGCAGATCTGGTCCGCAGACTGCAGACATTTTATCTCTTCAAAAACAAACACCACCTTAGTCTCTAATAGTTAAAAGCACTAACTAATCTTAATCAATCTTTGACACATTTAAAACAACTAATGATAGCAACAAGAAAACAAAGGAGATTAGGCAACTTCATGAGTTGGAAGAAAAACAAGAAACTGACTAACTGATAGAGCATATAAACAGGAGTTGTGGAGGTGTTCTCCATTGATGAGAAAAGACAAGAAGAGATCAAAGATAAAAATATGGCATGGTTATTTCAAGTGGCCGGATATTACATTCTACAAAGTGGAGATTTGTCACATGAACAACAAGAATTAGCCATCCGAAAGTTCAAGCTAATCTATAGATTCTAATAAAGCAAGTTTTTTAAAGTCACATGTCATTCTCTTAACCTATTTTTTTGCCACTTGTCATTCTTGTAGACATTATCATCTTATTTTCTCTCCAAAAGGGTATTATAATAATTTAAACATTAAAACCAATTTCTCTCTCTTATTAAAGATCAATTTTATTAATTGTAATATTTTTCTCTTTCATCTAAATTTTTTAAAATCAATGTATCTTTTTAAAGTTAGATTTTATTAAGAAAATAAAAAAATCATATTTTTTTAATTAAAATAGAACTAATAATAAATTCTTTTTATATATAATATGAAATTTTCAAAAACACTAAACTTTTTTGAAAATAAAACATTTTAAATCCGTCCTTTTTTAAAAAAATATAAAAAATGTGAACTTTTCAAAACACAATCTTATTAAAACAACCAGAATAATTACAAGCTAGAGTTTTTAATAAACAAAATTTTTATAAAAATAAATTCTTTTATAAAAGAATCTTAATACGAATGTTTAAAAATGAAACTATTTATATAAGAGAGTTAAAAAAATAAGATAATTGTTTTATTTTCTTGAACTATTACATATATAAAATTCATATCTTATATTAAAATATCGTACTGTAAATCTTTGTGTTTATAGTAACTATAATTCGTTTAATAAATAGGTTTCTAGGCTATCTATCTATATATCTATCTGTCTGTTTGTTTATCAATTTATCAATAATAAAGAAAAAATAAGATAATGTGTGACGTAATTGTAAGCCTCATCATACTAACTTTCTCATTTCCTTCTATTATTAAAACTAATATTGAATACTATAAATATTACTCATACCATTTTCAAATTAAAAAAAGTATAATTTAATAAATTGAAAATCTATTTATTTTAAATTAAAAACACACTTTTTAAAAACAAAAAGCAAGAACTTTATAAAAAAAATCATTTTACTTAAAACTAAATATTTACAAACCATAAATTTTTATAAAAAAAAGTTTAAGAAAAATATATTATTATTTATTTACTTAAAGTAGCTATTTATAAGTAATTATAATCATATTTTTTTCTTTAAGCATACTTTTATAATTCATAAATTTTTTTTACTAATTATTTAATAATTTATATATTCAACCCGTATAATACACGGGGTACTAACCTAGTTAAGATGAAAGACAAGAAAAACTTGAAAAGTAAAAGCACAAGACTAAGTGGGTGTTTGGTATTGCTTATTTTGCACCAGCTTTTAACTTATTAACTTTTGAAAAGTTAATAAGTTAAAAAATATGGTTGGCAAACCCAAAACTTTCCAAACTGATTTTTCATATAAGATAAAAAGTAGGTTTTGAAAAATAAAAAAAGAGTTACTTATTAACTTTTGAAAGCTACTTTTATTTTAATTTCCCTTATACCCTTCTACTAACTCTTATTAACTCCCTTAATTTTAAAATTATGTCTCTTTTGGTCATTTTACTATATTTTAGTTTATAAGCTAATCCAAACACTTTTTTAAAAACTTATTTTGAAAAGTCATAAATTAATAAGTAATTTTTGTTAAAAGTACTTTTCAATCAAAATAAACAATCCAAAACACACCCATTAATAAAACAGTACAATAGAATGTTAATCAACATGATACATTGAAGAAGCAGAGATGAATTGATGAATGCTAAAAAGAATTTAAAGAAGAAAAGGTGAGTTCTATCAAAAGACCTAGAAAGGAAGTTGAGATCAGACTTCTAAGGAAAAAATCAAGAAATACAGAATAACGTCTTTGTTGCGATGCACGTAAAGATTATCTATTAATTACGAAGGAAATAAGTGAACCAACAATAATCATAATCATTACCATAAAAACAACAACCACAATCACAACAAAAAAAATAACCACCATAACAGTAATCACCACCACAACAACAATTATAACCACAACCTCAATCATATGCAGTTACAATTTTCCACTAACTTAACTACAAAGAAACCTATTAATCTTAAGTATCATAAAAACAGTCAGAAAAAAGAAATTAATAAAGAAGAAAAATCTTCTTTTGACTCCTATATTAGAACCAAAGATAGCTACGTCACTAGGTGCAAGTTTGATGCTTCAAACAATGGATATGTGATATTCAAAGAACATGGAGTGATGAAAATGTATTCAAATCGAAATGATGTACTAAATTTTAAGGTTGCTGACCTATTTGTGCTCGATTAAACTATACTTAATCAATCATAATGAAAGGGGAGCTAATGAGCCGGTAAAGAGATTAAAGAAACTAGTTATATCAAGAAAAGCATCAAATCCTTAATTTGGTAATCATGAGATTAAAGAAACTAGTTATATCAAGAAAAGCATCAAATCCTTAATTTGGTAATCATTAGATAGATGGATGGTCCTTTAATGTAAGAAGTTGGGATCGTTTAATAACGTAGAGTGGAGGGAATACATCTACTATGGGTGATGTGAGAAGTCCTACATAAGGTGATCTAAGGATGAATTTGGTTCATCGAATTCAATGTCCAAATTCTATTTTTTAATTGTGTTTAGTTTGTAGAATTTATTGGAATTAAAATCTAAATTCTATTGTTTGTGTCTGGTTGAGAAATGAATTAGATTAGAATTGAAAAAAATTTCCTCATCAATAAGAATTTCAAATTCATTTCCAATTGTCAAATGAATTTAAAAAAAAAGGAAGTGGAATTTTTAACCACTCACCATCATCACATCCACAACTCCACATCATGTCGCAACCGAATGCTACCCTCATCGACCAACGCTAACCACTGCCACCAACCGCCTCCTCCACACGCCACCATCTACCGTAGTCGCTGCCCTGCAACCATCGGCAACCATTCTCACCACCACCCCTTGACGCAAAGAGTCGCCACCCATAGCTACAATTGCTCGCACTGCTACCTCCACTACTTCTCTCTAGTTGCAGGCTGTTGCCACCACCTGCCACCAGCACTAATATAACTAACAATTGGTGGCTACGATGGTGGTGGCGTAAGCGGGGATCAATGATGATCATGCGAAAACAACGGTGGTCACTGTACATAAGGGCAATTACAAGCGGCGAAAGGTGGCGCCGACGATGGTTAGTGGCAACAACTGTTAGTGGAGGTGATAATGGTTAGTGGCAAGCGGTGGTTGATGACAAGTGGTGGCCCGTGGGTAGGTAGTGGGCATGGTGATGGATTCTAATTCCCTTAATATGGATTTGTCCTGCAAATGCATTACAAATTTAAATTTGTTTCATAAATAATAATTTCTTTTAACTGCAAAAAACATAATCCCTAATCCTGCTCCTTAAATTTCAAATTCCTTAAAAAAATTTCAATTCCTTTTCAAAATTTCACGAACCAAACGCAACTCAAGAGTATTGAAAATTTTACATTTAGCAATCCTTTTAAAAGATCTAATGTTTTGAAAAGGTTTTAAATGAAATCGTGTTCGGGTAATGGAAGAAGTAAACGGGCTTCGTAATTATTAGTTTAGGGGGAGTATTGTTAGAATAAATAAGAACTCATGATAAAAATTGATTTAAATACCACTTAATGTAATTATAGTTAACTGTTGAGTAGAGTTTTTACTGAAGAATGGTTCTTGTTACTACCGAAGTGGAATTCCTGCTAAACATCAAGTTTCAACTACTTGATGTTCAGTTGAAGTATTATGAAGCTAAAGTTAATGCTAAAGAGATTTACTGCTAAAGTATTAAGTTTTTGGTATTATAAAGCTTTCCAATGAAAGAGAACTAATATTTCATGGAAGATAATATAGTTGTAAGTTACGACTCATAATAAAGTTTCTATTATTAAAAAGATTCCAACTGAAGTATAGTTTCAACTAATGATGATGTGATAGTGGAATTGCTGGATGGTTGTTACAAAAGATTTGGATAGATATTTTAGACTAGTAATTTGCTCAACAACTAAACTTCAAATGCTCTACGTAAATCGTAAATTGAATTCGATTATGACACTGTATGTATATCTATATATATAGAGAAAAAAACTTAAAAGGTTCTTCATTTCAAAATAAAATATAAAAGAAGACATGTTCACTCAAACTCATATTTTCTTTGTACACTTTTGTTTAATTCAAGTACATTCTTTTGTATTATAACATCAATAGATCAATAGATATATGTATATAAAGGCCAATTAATAGAATAAGCTTTTTTGTAGTAAAGGTAATAAGGATTTTAGAGTGTCGATTAAATCAAATCTTGGATAGAGATTACTGTGGTGGTATCACATGTATTAATAGAATGTTAAAATATGCATGAAGCGCAAACGAAGAAAACAAAAACTAAGTAGTTGCACATAGGTTTAGAAAAAAAAAAAAAACCATCTTAATATGGATTAGTTTTTTTTTTTTTTTTTTTAAATATACTATCAAACACAAAACTTTAAGCTTATTAATTTCACAAGAGTCTTGTTACACAAACACATCCACACACACAGACACATTAAGCTAGCATTTCTGTCATGATTCGATGCACTCTTAATTAATTAGAACAATGCGTATACGTACAAAAAGAAGGGTCAAGAGAAGCTCTTTTCTTGGAGAATTCAGGGGTAGTGCTTCGAATATTAATAATTACATGACATGTCTGAATATTAGAATAACGTGCCAAGCATTACAAATGCTTAAGAATATTGCGTCAATTTACTATAGTGTTGTAATTTGTTTTGATGTACACATTTATAGTGGCGTAACAAACATGTATAATGAAATGTTCAAATCTTTAAAATATTTGGCATATACTATAAGGTTATCATAATATTGTAATTGGTTTTATTGCATTATAATTGGTTTTATTTGACAAGCTTCTAGCAATGCACAAAACATATACAATGATGCGTCAAATACTATACAAATTTATTACAAAAATGTCAAAAAATAAAATTAACCTTCTTTAATCAACAGCTAAAAAGTGATTCTTATATTTTTCACAATGTTTCTAAGTTTTAACAGTTCTCATTTCAACTATATAATTTGTCAAATTTAACTAAGAATCACCAAAATTTGAATTTATTAGAAACTATTTTATTACTAGTGAACAAATGCATAATGTTCCTACAAATAGTATACTCAACGTTAAGTAAGTATATATATATATTTAAGGGTAATTGCTTCGTAACTACAAATGTGTGACTTGGTGAATAGCCACCATATGTGTTAGGGGTGAGCATTGTTCAATCGGTTATTAGCTAAAACTAGATCTATAATCGATGTTTTAGCCTTTCGATTTACATAAACCGGCAATATTAGTTTAACAAGGTTGGTTAGTATAGAAAAAGATTGTTTAGTAAATTCTGTTCAGCTTTGGACATGAGTACGATCGATCAGTTGGTTAAAGTTCAATGTTTACAATGCTCTATTTTTATCTTTTTAGTAGTTAACCCATGAGGAATAGAGTTACTTTTAGAGGGTTTTTGTACTTGTAGGAAAACATGAAGAATATGTAAGTTGTGAAAAAATCGATGCGCTAGTCCAAAGTCAAGAGATCAAGATACAGAAAGATGAAGAAGTTACAGGACCTTGCAAGCTTCAAATAAGCATAACTTACGCTCCGATGGGTACACGAAAGTGATGGAGTTACTTTGACTGCAAAACCATGCCTATCTGTTGGAGTAAATTGGATGATCGTGCTGAGGGCTGCCCCCTCTTTCCCTCTTCCCCTCACTCTCCTTTCCCTAATATGAACCTTGAGTCATCAAAGCCATTGTAACTCGGCCTAGCCCTGTTGCCCTATGCGACTAGTGCTTCAAAAAGGCGAAACTCTCATTGTAGTTTGGCAACCTAAGGGGCAAACACTTTTTGTTATCTAAAGGCAAAAACTCAAAAGTGGGTGAACACTCAGCCCAGCAGTTACGGGGACCATAACTAGTCAACGGAAAGCTCTTGAGAAGGTACGTATTAAAAATGAGGATCGGAGAAGTTATTCCACTGACGTTGAGGCATCATTAAATGGCAGTGGGAAAAACATGTTGATGAAACTTGAGAATTTAAAATGTGTCGGGGCGCCACCGACATCGAGACAAGTTTTTATGGGTTTTAACCTAATTGTGATGTGATAAAAAGAGTAAGCCTAGAATACAAGATAGAATAATTTAACAACAATGAAGGATGAAAAAAAAAGTGAATTTTTATCATTCCAAAGGCTCTTCAACGTCAACATCATGCGAACTCTTTATGCTCGAAGAGATTCATGTTGATAAACCAATGAAGATGTAAGACTAAGTCACTTGTGATCTACTTCACTTGATGGATTTGTGCAAGTAGTCTTTTTTCTTAGTTTTTACCTAGTTTTGGGATTGAATCTAGAGCTAATTAAGTTCTATCTAATTTTAATTTTGATTTGATTATTTAAATGATTTGATTGTGTTTAAACCTAATTTTAATATCATATGCCTTTGGTTTCCTTTTACCATTGTGTATTTGGTTCTTACAATTAAGATTTATATTGCGTATTTGGTTTTTAGAATTATAACTTACATTAGGGCTAATATATATAACTATAAATAACCCATGAGCAGAGTCGATGTGAGAATAGGAGGGTGAACGGTGGCATATGCCATACGGGATCACCACCCCATGCCTTTAGGCAAAGGATAAGGATGCGAATGTGCTGGATCCCCCAGCAAACTACAAGCGAGAATGGCTTAGGTACAACTTCTAAAGCACAATGTCTAATATTTCTTTTATTTTCCATAGAAAGAGATAACGGCTGTGAGAAAGGTGAAAGGTAACACTACAATGGATTATTAATGGTTGAGGGGAAAATGATGTGATGCTTATATAGAAGAAAGAGTGTCCTGAGTGGGTAATGGTCATGTGAGTGTAAGCATAAAGTGTTGTCACGTAGGTGCTATGTAAGTAGAAGTGATTACACCCTCGCATTCACTAAATGTCGTTAATGATCTGGTGAGTGTGATTTACATTTTTGATTATTAATTAATCATTTCTTATACACATATTTATTTTTAAACAATTATTTTAAAAACCATATTTATTTTAAGAAAATAAAATATAAACAAAACATTAAGATTTATGTTAGTTTCTTAAGCATTATAAAATTTTAATCAAAACATAATAAATGCACCAAACAATTTCCTAAAATTATTACATGTTGTATTTGTCCCTAATTTCGTGCTTCATTTCTTGATAATTTCATGATCCCGCTTCAAGAAATGATTGATGTCAGCCCAAACTAGTTTCAAATACGAGTTTCTTTGTGTTTCTCTCTTCAACTCGAGTTTTACAAAGCTTGTTAAATTGCTTCCTCTTTGATATTGTACCCAAACTTTATGTGTGGTCAGGCTCTTTACAGGATGTAGTTCATTACCATTTGTTGTTCCTCTCGGGTGGTGAATCTCTTCCTCTCGAACTTCATGCTCATTATTTGTGTCGTTGTAGGTTTTTCTACTATGGATATTCGAATTAGATTGGCTAGTATTAATTGGAGGATCATGATTGTCTCATCAATGGAACCTTCATCCAATTCACATGATTTTACAAAGTCTTTTTAAGCTTTTATAAGAGTAAAACTGAACCCATCTCACTTATACATTCTTCACACAAATCGTGAAAAATATTAGTGTCACTTTTTGTGGCATCCGGTAATTTTCCGTTACCAAACTCCGTTAGTTCCATTAGTTCTTGCATACACGTGTCGTGAGCACACACTAGTTGTCATTGAACGTTGGTGACTTAATAACAATGAACCATGATAAACAGATAATAATCTAATTAATAATGTGATTATTAGTTGCGGTTATGTGATTCATGTATTTTAAGTTATTATTTGTGAATTTTACTTGATAACGTGACAACGTGTAACAATGATTTCATGTGTTTTGTTGATAGTTGAAAATACTTATGATTACTATTATTAATTGATAATATTTATATTCTTGTAGTTAAAGATTGTTAAAATGTGTTAAAAAGATTAATTTTTACAAAAGGTGATTAAAGAGGGTTTAAAGGGTAAATCTAATTAAGTTAAGTTGAATAAAACCCAAACCCTAGCCCCCCATTCCCCTTTGCGGCCGTAACCCTCTCCAAACACCCCATTCCTTGTAATTTTGATCAAGAACAAGCACCAAGCAATCGATTTTGATACGATTCAAGTATTACAAGTTGATTTCAAGTATTAATCATCATCTAAACACACCTAAAGGTAAGCATTTATCAAGTTTTTCATGATTTTAGTTCTTGATGAACTCTAATTCGAAATTGATGAAGAAAAGTTGAAATTGATGATTGTTTGATGATGATATGTTGTTAGTTAGGTTGTATGAATGTTGAGTTATGTTGATTATGCAAGAATTCCATGGTTTGATCATATTGTTCATACATTGCCTAAAGAGGAAACTTTTCTTCATGGAAATTCATGGATTGATGATTAGTATGTGTTAGATGATTGTTATGGACTTGATTAAGTATATATTTGATGAATTCATGAATGAATTGGGTGTTAGATGGATTTTGGGTGTTACTTTCCCAAAAGGGAAACTTTATTGATATGAATCCTTGGATTTTGTGAATTGGGCATGTTCATGATACTAGGATCATGCTAGAATGTTTATTGATGACGTCTAAGGTGTTGGACTGTGTAAATTGGATCATGTGAATGTTGGGTGAATTGCTTGAGAAATCTAGGATCCATAGGATATGTTGTGATGTTGATTAAGGGTAGTGAGTTATGAATCATGTATGGGATTGTAATAGATCATTATGATGTATGTTAATTGGTGTGAATTGTGTTGGTTAATGTAATAATGATTGTCATACACGCGTGTGAATCTGAGGCCCCCTACTTAGTAGGATTGGCAGGGTTTAGGACGTGAAGTCGTAGTGGCTTCACATGGCATGTAGTGCATGATTAGATTTAATGTATGAATTGCTAGTTGTGATGTAATTATGTTTGTGTTGAGCATGATGTTGGGGTTTAGATTTGCAAGTGTTGTATGATGAAATATGCTATATGATGATCTATGTTGGTATGATGATGTTGATAGAATCTAAGATTGATGATGTGATCTATGTGAAAAGCGTACATGGTAATAATGTGTTATGAGTGCTAAACTTGATCAAACAAGAATTTAATTAACAAGTCACCAACGGGTCAAACGGGTCAACTAGGTCAAATGTGTCATTTTGGTTTCAAAACCCTAGGGTTAATGTGTTGTTGAGCACTTAGGGTTGTTATGTTTCTCTGGTTGCACGTACTTATGTACTCACATGTTCTGGGTAACCTGTGACGGGTTGTCTTTCCTCTCATTGCAAGTTTTGTACTTATTGTTGATTTGCGCATCAGGTGAGTTCATGCCCCACTTTTAAACACTCTTTTTTGGGGGAGATAGCATACTTGTTTACAAAAGCTTTATTATTATGAAATGTGCATAGTTTAAAATAGTGTTGTATACCATTGAAAGTCCTCACATTTTCGGATCGTTAATTAAGGAATCTAGCGGGAAATCTTGGGTGGTACTACTGGGTCTGACAAGCCCCACCCGAAGACTGGAGGTCAAGCGGGTGCAATATTGTCCAAAACAACTAACAACGTCATGACCTGGTATGTCGTGGCGGGAGGCAAACAGACAAACAAAGTCAGCTTCGATCGCGAAATCACTATGGTTAATACTTATGAATATAGACTAGCTATCTATTTCAATGCATGATTTCTATGTTTTATAACTATCACTGATTATATTAAACGCAAATTCTTGAACTCACCAACCATTGTGTTGACACTTTTAGTATGCTATTCTCGGGTCATTAGCTTCGGTTGCTAGTAGGAGCACTTCACGAGTCCAGCATGCATCTCGAACAAGCATATTTGACTTAACATTTGGTTTTGAATTTATTCCTATAAACAATGGTTTGGCGCATGTTTTGCCAATGTTACACTTTGAGTACCTCGGGTTTGATTTATTTACAAAACGCTTCCGCACAGTTTTAAAGTTTTAAACTTTGAAATGTTTTAATTTTACACATAGTGTCTTTCTGAGTAACTAATGACTTGGATCCTGGTTTATTCACACGCCTCGCGGTTAAACTTCGCACACGGATTTTAAGGGTGTGACACTTTTACCATTACACAGTCAACCTTTCACATTGGTTCACATGATTCCTAGGGATCCAGATGTTGTACCTAGTTCTTTTGTGTTTTGGTTTTATGATTTTCAGTTGTGATTATTCAACAACATGGGGTTTGAGTGTGTTGCGGGATGAAATCAGGTGTGAGTGGAGATAGGTTTTGATTCGCAAAAGTGTACATTAGTTGGGTTGGCTTTTCTTTTTCTTTTTGGTGATGATAACGTTTGCTAAGATCAAATATGTTTTAGTTAAGCCAGTTGGGTTCATTTAGGTTAAATGGAAGGTTTTGGAAGAATGTGGAAGGAAAGGTAATTTAGGTTTATGATTGTAGAAGATGTTAAAAGTATATAAAATTGTGTGTACAAATTGATGAAGAAGAAATTGCATAAAAGTGTATTGATATTTATAGGATATCTATAAATTCTAATAAAGCAAGCTTTCTAAATACACATGTCATTCTCTTAGCCTACCTTTTTGCCACTTGTCTTTCTTTTAGACATTATCATCTCATTTTTCCCTCCAAAAGGGTATTATAGTAGTTTAAACATTAAAACTAATTTCTCTCTGTTATTAAAGATTAATTTTATTAATTGCAATATTTATCTCTCTTATTTAAATCTTTTAAAATCAATGTATCTTTTTAAAGTTAGATTTTATTAAGAAAATAAAAATCATATTTTTTTAATTAAATAGAACTAATAATAAAATTTTTTTATATAATATGAAATTTTCAAAAACACTAAACCTTTTTGAAACAAAATATTTTAAATCTGGCATTTTTTTAAAAAAATATAAAAAATGTGAACTTTTCTAAAACGGTATTATTAAAACAAACAGAATAATTACAAATCAAAGTTTTTAATAAACAAAATTTTTATAAAAATAAATTCTCTTATAAAAGAATATTAATACTAATGTTTAAAAATGAAACTATTTATATAAGAGAGTTAAGAAAAAAATATAATTGTTTTATTTTCTTGAACTATTACGCATATAAAATTCATATTTTATATTAAAATATCGTACTGTAAATTTTTGTGTTTATTAGTAACTATAATTCGTTTAATAAATGGGTTTCTAGCCTATCTATCTATATATTTATTTGTCTGTTTTTCTATCAATCTATCTATAATAAGAAAAAAAATAAGATAATACGTGACGCAACTTAAGCCTCATCATACTAACTTTCTCATTTCTCTCTATTATTAAAACTAATATTGAATACTAATAATATTACTCATACCATTTTCAAATTAAAAAATGTATAATTTAATAAACTGAAAATCTATTTATTTTAAATTAAAAACACACTTTTTGAAAACAAAAAACCAACGAACTTTTTAAAAAAAATCATTTTACTTAAAACTAAATATTTACAAACCATAAATTTTTCAATAAACAAAAGTTTAAGAAAAATATATTATTGTTTATTTACTTAAAGTAGCTATTTATAAATAATTGTAATCATGTTGAGTCTAGTCCTGATAGGTCTAGATACATTGTATAGGTTTAGAACTTTAATTAATTTTTTTGTAATAAACTTTTGTAAATCTTTATCTTAATGTATGCTTTATATGTATAGGTTAACCCATAACTGTGTTGATTTATATGTGTGATTGCAGGTTTAACAGTATACTTAGTCAATTTCACAAAAATTGACTAAGTGTAAGAAACATCTACGGATGAACATTTTTGTTCTTCCGTAGATAATCTTCTGAAACAAAGTAAAGTGCATCCGGGGATCTTCTGCGGAAGAACAACTTGTTGCAGATGAAGTTTACCAAGTGAAGACTCCTACGGAAGACTAATGATCTACGGAAGACCAACACTTGGTGAAGTGGCATGTACTTCACCAAGCACTTCAAGTCAATAAGTCAAACACTGAGTGATGTCATAAAGTCAACTCCTACGGACGACCTTATCTCAGTCAGAGAATGTGTCATATCAGAACATTCTCTGAGTAACTTTCTTACCACGATAAGAAAGTTACTGTTTCCAAGAAATTCACTGTTACCCTAACAGTAAATTCCTGAGTCTATAAATACAAGGTATAGGTTCACACTTTCAGGCACGGCTGAATACTTAACAATACAATCAATCAATCACAATCAAACTCTAGCAGCCGCAACATCATTTACACCAAAATCATCAATAGAATTATAGTAATCATCATCATTAGCAATTATTATTTGTTCATTTGTAATCATTAATATGTTTTTAATGAAATACTTTTGAATAAAATCTTATTTGTTCATTCATAGCAGTTAATTGTTCTGTTCTTCATTATCACTTATTACTGCATTTGTTATTTCGTATTCAATCAATCAAAAAACGAATAATGATAATTCCGCGATCATTATTCGAATTCAATCTAACCTGATAATTCCTGATTGCGATCCTTGGATTCACAGATCATATTTTATCTTTAAGCATAGTTTTATAATTCATAAAATATTTTTACTAATTATTTAATAATTTATATATTCAACCCGTATAATACACGGGGTACTAACCTAGTATATATATATATATATATATATATATATATATATATATATATATATATATATATATATATATATAGTTGAATTAAAGAGCCCAACAACTCTTTTTTCTCTTGGTCAATGAGCCCAACGACTCCTTCAACGTCTCTCATACGTGTTGCCACCCTCACATCATATTAGATTATAAAGTAATTTGATTTAGTTGAATATAGTTTTTGTAATGTTATAAAAAGTTTTAAAACCCAAATAATACCCAAATTTGGTATATGATCATAATATCAATCACACTCACAATTATTCTCCAATATTTCCTGTTATTTTGATTTAGTATCAGCTTTTGCCACACATTCTAACTACTTTGTCAACAGTACATGCTTTTTATGATCCTCAAGCCTCCCCTCTTATTTGGCCCAGGCCGCTTGATCATCCATGTCATCATCTTTTGAATTTTATTTCACATAGTAAGCTTTAAGTTACAATAAGCTCATATTGAATTTCATATGCTTGCCATGTTGACATATCTATAAAATTATCTTTACTCGTGTCCAATTTTCATAGTTCATTAGGGTAAATTTATGAAGTTGTGTAGGGCCGTGCTTGATGTGTGTATGGATGTACATATAAATATGATTTGTTTTCACACAGGTTTGTTTTAAATCTATTAAATGATAATTACTTTAACTACACCATAATAAGGAAAGTGTACCTATCGTGATAACAATATAACTTTGGTTATCGCCCACAGACAAAGGAGCTACTAATAGGCATAATTGTTTAGTCGGTAATTAAGGTTGGTTAGTTTAATTATTCATGTTAAATAGTAAACTAAATATAAAATAATCAATTAGAGAATCATATCACCTTGGTTCCTGAATCCTTCTTGCTACATCACACAATATGTATGAGAATATGGCAAGATCACTTTAAACAATAATGGATAGTGCTCTTTATAAGGGAAAGTCATAACTTCCTCTAGAAACGTACAGTTGATAAACACCTAGATCATGCATTGAGGTTCTAGTGATAATATCTTGCGATTTATTAATACAGATTAGATTAGCTTCCAACTAAGGATTTACTAGTTTATCAACTAAGTGGCATGTTAGCATGAGCAAGTCACATGTGTAAAAAGAATTCATTTATATAACTAGTCATAACTAATCAAATTCGTCCTACTCGATCAATGCTACAATAATTGTAAATAGACATCCAATTATCATAAATAAATGTCTAAGCAAAGCTAATCATGCAAGAACCATTTACCAACTTAATTAGTTACTTCGAGCTTAATACAAATGCAATCAATACAAAATAATCATGCTAACTTTATCACAATCACATAATAATGCCATATCCCACACATATTAATAAAATATTAACAGGAACTCATCATGTGAATCAAATTGATATATAGAAAACTTGCCTACAATCATTCAAGTAAGATCAACCAAGCAACATAAAAAGTTTAGAAGTAACAAAATGTAAAGATTTCAAACTGAATGATTAATACAAAGTTAGATGAGTGATGAATTATAAGCCCCCGTTTGATCATTTTTTCAAATGATGAAATTAAACTAAAATTAAGATAATTGATGGCTAATCTAACAAAAACATTTTTTTTTAAATTTTCTAATCTTCTCTACTTATTGGCCGAGAAGAATGTATGAAATAAGCTAATACTTATAGGCTTGGTGAGAGGGTACGACCGTGCTACTAGAGTTTTCGAGTGGTGCACCCGCGCGTGCTTCTGTGTCTTCGAGAATCTTGATCTTACACGACTGTACTAGGCTTTTAGCACGATCATGCCTCTGTCTACTTCTCCTTGAGTTCTTCATTAATCGATACGAACTTCAACAACCCGACCATTTTCCTACAAAAGCATAAAATAAATATCGTTATTTCTTATTATGTGTTGATCAATTCACTTGTTACATGCAGACAATTCCCTTAACCCAAAATATAACGTTTACAATGCATGTAAATTCTTTGTCTAAATTGTTGAACGCCAATTTAATACCAAAATTAAACAAGTTCAAACAGACTGGTGAAATTTCCGACCATTAACAAGTTTTTTTTACGTCATTTGGAGTCATTCACAAGTTAAGTTGACCATATATGAGCGAACAAATTGGTTCCATCAAATGACACATTGCCATGTTATTACAACATGCCTTACCTTATTTTCTTATTTTTGTTTCTCAAAGGTTCTGAGTAGTATTACGGGGTCTGACAAACACCGTTCGCGCTAGTTGCGCTAACTCAACTGGAGGTCAAACAGGCATTTAATTAACCTAACACTTGCTACTGTCCATGACAGACGTAGTGGAAAGGCAAATAACTTACAAACAATCAACCTCGGTTTTGAAACGCTAAGTAAATTGATATAAAGCTTTATTGATCCAAAATATATGAATCATGTCTGCTTACTACATAAGTCAATATAAGTCCTTAAACAAGTTTCATGGGCTTGATTCCATCATCTTTTACAAGATCTTCGTACACTAGGTTATACTAGTTCTAAAACTAATTCCTCTCTGTTTACTTACAAGTCTGGAAATACTCTTTTGTATATTATGGTTTATGTTGATGATATTAATGTCACTAGTAACACCACCTATGAAGTCAACTGAGTCATACAACTACTCAACGAGGGAGGTATGGAAACCTCACCCACGCAGCTGTGATAGGATATTCATTTTAGTGTTGAAGTCAACTGAGTCATACAGCTACTCAACAGAGGCTTTGCTCCAAAAATATCTTAGAAACTTTGACTGTTTTTCAAGCATTAAGATTGTTCTATAGGATTGGAATGTTCTTCTCATATAGTATAAATACATATTTGATGATATTCAACAATCTGGTCTTTGTGATTGCAAACTAGACACCTTTTATAAGCACGTCTTAAACACTATCTTTTAGGGACATCCCCATCTTTTCCTATCCGATCAGTATTAACAGATAGTTGTTTCAATATGTCATTATGTCTAGACCTGATATCGCCTTTGTTGTCAACAAAGTATGTCAGTATATGCATGCTTCGTTAGAGAATCATTGGTCTGCTATTAAAAACATCCTTTATTGACTATTGTTTACTCATTTGACATAATTCTAAGTACCACCTACAGGCATTCACTAGTGTTCACGGGCATGGATACTCACCACTTCGTGACTTCTTTGATGTTGACTGGGTAGTTGTTAAGATGATCACATGAAAACATAATAGAAGTACAAAATCATTCATAGAGTTCAAAAACAAAGTACAATTGATACTATTGTTGAACTAACCTAGGTCAAAGCTCTATTGAGAGAACTTAGGAGAGCCATAACAACCGTTCCTATATTTTGGTGCGACAATTCTCAGTTCAACCTATCTTGTAGCTAACCCTTTGTCTCCTGCCTGAAGAAAACACATTGTAGTTGACTCTCACTTTGTCAAAAAAAGAGTTGCACAATAAAAAGCTATGTCTTCAATTTATATGTACAAATGATTAGCTTACAGACATCTTCAAAAAGTCGTTGTCAACTCAAATACTCATATTCTTACGATTCAAGTTATGGATCGCTCCCCATCCGTAGCTTGCGAGGGAAATGGGGTCATATTGTAATTACACATAGTTGACAATAGTTTATGTAAATACACTAATGTATAAATATGTATGTAATACCTTAATTTGAAATATAATCACAAAGTCATTCACGCTGACAGTTATTCTCTTTTTCTTCAAGCATGGGGTCGATGGGGGCATTTAAGTGAATGACATCGAATCTTATTCCAAAATTATAGTAGACTCTATTCTTGGGGTTTGCTTTACCCACTCTCATGAAACACAAATAGTTTGGTGTGTTCAAAATCAAATATCTAAAAACTAGCTATACAAATTCTTAATATACAAACTTCTTAGAGTTGGTTTCACTACCAAGATTCACATCTGAAATTTCGGAAATAAATTCGAATAGTGAAACGGATATCTAAACAAATTAAAAAAAATACAAAAAAGCAATATATATATATATATAATATTTTCAAATTATAAAAACAATTAAATTTTTTGAAAAACATTAAAAAACATATATGTAAATATATAAATATAGATTCAGATTTTCTTATTTATACTTATAAAAAGATTAAAATTTTTAAAAATTTCTGAAATTCTGATGCATATCCGAACCATTTGATTTCTCGATTGTTTTGATTATGCCCATGTTTGGGATTGCTTATTTGTAGAAAAAGTAACTTTTCAAAAGTTAGTTTTTTTAACTTCTCAAAAGTAACTTATTTACTCTTAAAAATCAACTTTTTAAAGTTTTACTAAACATACTAAAAAAATTATTGACTTTTCAAAAATTAATAAATTAAAAATTAATCAAAAAGTCCCTATATTTCGTTTGATCTTTCCATACGATAAGCATCACTTGAATATTTGATTTATATTCTCACCACTTCGTGTATATCCACGAGAAGAGTCGTCCATTACGAAACTACTGTATTTATTCTCTTCCCTCTTGAAAAGCAACAAGTAGGAGCAACCTTCGAACAATCAACAATGGCGGAAAGTGCTCCTTCTTCCAAAAGATGGCTTCCACTCGAAGCAAACCCTGAAGTTATGAATCAGGTTTTTCTCCCTCAATCTTCTTGATTTCAATCGCCCTTTGTTTCTTTCTCCCTTCAATCAAGCTTAACTTTTATTCGCTATGATCTTATTAATGTTCTAATGATTGTGAATATTGGAGTTGGGTTGATTAACTTTGTGGACGAATTAGGGTTCACTTGGTTTATCATTTGTATGCATTTACTAAATTAAGTTGGTATGAACCCAGATTTGGTACCTTGTTTAAATCTCCAACATCTATAGGTTATGATTTTTTTAGGTATCTTTTAACTTGTAGCGTGATTTATAATGGTTCTATACTTTATAGTTCTATGATCATGCTTTTGTCTAAAACTTTAAAGGTATCAGCTTGAACACATCAGGTCCGGTGATAGGTGGTGAGGCATGGGCAGTTTGATGGTTTCTCACTTTCTTCTTGAGAAGTGAGACATGAAAACTTTATGGATATTGGCACTATGGGGTAGCTCTAGTTTTTATGCTATTTGTTCACACTTTGAGTAACTTGGAATGGTCTATAATATCTGGCAGCTAATTTATGAGAAGCCTGTTTGTTGACTGAGTGCGGCCTATATGGTTGTATTTTAGATACACCAAACCTCAATTGCAAATTGTCATTCGATCCTGTGCTTGTCTACATGCGGTTTAATCGTAGGATGTGCCCTGTGCATAGATTGTTATGGGCTTGAACCGAATGGTAGTGTCTCTCTCGTTCTCACACACACATGCACACACACAATGGGATAACCACTTCTGGTATGGATAAATGCCCTGCCTAAATAAAATGGTGTGAGGTATTGCACCAATATTGAGCAAGTGGAAGCCATTGAGCCCAAGAAGTAGGTTTATTTAATGTAGATCACCTTAAATAAGTTTCAGGGTATCTGATGTCTTGCTTTAAGTCCCAGTAATTCGCCACCATTAATCTCTCTTTCTGTACATAGTTTCCTTTTGGGCTGGGATCTTCTTTAATTAGCTTTTAGATTCCTGTCATGTGGCCACCCTTAAATTGAACTTTATCTTTTGAGCTGACAAACAAACTAGATTTAGCTAGACAGTTAGCGAGGCCCGGATATCTTAGATAACATCAACCACCTGGTTTTCACCACCTTTCTGATGAACTAGTGCATTGCGGCATTCCCAACAACTTACTCAGCTGTTTTTGTCAAGTGGGACTGTGTTCTTTCTGTCCTAAGATAAACTTCAGGGCTTGGTGGTCTGTTTCTCTGTTTCTATGATAAAGGCTCCACCTAGTAAGTATCCTTTGCATCTCTCAGTAACAGCTACTATGGCTACAAGACTTTTGGACCCAGAGCTTTTCTGAAGTTGGTGAGTAGATGTTCTCGCTTTAGCTTTCACCCAAACCCACCCATGAAGCTTGAGTTTCAATCAAAAAAATTTCTATTAATGTTTGGTAGAACAAATAGTGGGTTTTTATCATTGATGTTCTGAAATCTAAATACCTCCCACCCCCCATGACGCACACCCACACCAAAACAACCACCCACACAGATATGGAGGCCCTGCATTTTTCCCATATTCTTTTACGAGCCTTTTGGAATGTCTGCAAAGCCTAGCAAACCCCTTATGTCTCTTATATGTTTTTTGTGAAGGCCACTAACCCTGGGGCCTAAGTAATCTACTTGGTGACTTGCATATGCTAACAAAAGAGAAATGTTCTCTTAAAGTTCGTAGGACCAATATAATATTCTTCAAGTGGTCTTTCACTCTTTCTAATTTCTGTTGTAAACGAGGATGTCAATGAAGAAAACCAGACCAAACTTCCTGGAAATGGTTTGAAGACTAAATTCATAATTTTGGGAATGTTTGGGCATTAAATAGCCAAAGGGCATGAGAATGAATTCGCCCCTCATGGGTCCTGATAGCAGTTTTATCATTGTCAGTCTCTTTCATCTGAGTTCAGGGATATCCAATTCCTCAATTTAACTCCGTGAACAAATGGATTCCACATAATTCATCTATGAATTTCTTCACTGTTGAATGAATCTGATTCTAATAGTTAGGTGGATGAGTTTTCTGTACTCAACCCAAAATCTGTTACTTCCATCTTTATTCTTCACTATTACAACGGTGGAGGCAAACTCAAATTGACTTTGAAAAGTAATTCATGAGTCGTTTTATGGGTTTGTTTAGATATACGTCTGCAAGCTGGTATTACCTTTGTTTTTTTTTCCTACTTCAAGTGCTAGATTAGTTTAAATAGTTGTTCATTTGTATTTGTATAGTTTCTTTGGGGCCTTGGTCTTACCCCAGGTGAGGCGGAATGCAATGATGTATACGGATTGGATGATGAACTCTTGGAAATGGTTCCGAAGCCAGTACTTGCTGTGCTATTTCTTTACCCTATCACACCCGAGGTCTGTTATTTAATCTTTTAAACTTTTTTTTTTATATATTCTTCATGCTCTATGCAGTTTATATGCACGTTGATTAAGGTTTTTACTTTACATATTTTTCAGAGCGAACAAGAAAGATTACAGCAGGACTCTATTAAACAGGTAGAAATACTGATTTAAACTTGCCATAAAATTTATATTTTAGGAAATCCTCTTTCTAGTTAGACATTTTTATGTGGTCTTCTTTCTTTTCATGCATGATTAGAATCTCTTATGACTGCAGGCTCCTTGTGATGGAGTTTACTTCATGAGACAAACAGTGGGAAACGCATGTGGAACAATTGGACTTCTGCATGCTATAGGCAATATCACCTCAGAGATAAAACTTGGTATACTATTATTGACTTAAATTTAGAACATTGTTGATACCCTCAAATATATATTATCAACATATTTGATGTTCTTTTCCCAGTTGAGGGTTCATTCTTGGACAGATTTTACAAATCCACGGCAAGCATGGATCCAATGGAGGTATTATGTTATTCTAAACTTACTTTTGATGGTGTGAAGTGTGAACTTGATGATTGAACTTTATATTTTGCTATTATGTTTTTTATGTATGATATACATTTCATATATGTGTATAGCGTGCTCTTTATCTTGAGAACGATAGAGAAATGGAAGTTGCTCATTCAGATGCCGTAGCTGCTGGTGAGACAGAGGTGAGTTGAAATTCCTGGATAATTCTTTTTGGATTATGATTACATAAGCGCAACAACTAACAATTTTACTAGCAACTGCTGAACTTTTCTATTATTGATTTTAGTTAAGTAAATAATCAAGTTTAAGTGCCCAGTTTTACTTTATTGATATAAGTATATAACACGGACTTCTAAGTGCTACTTAGAATATGGTGATCTGATTTTATGTGTGATTGATTTATATTGAATGATGGTTACATTTATTGCAAATTCACATTTCTTTATGCAGGCGTCTGATGATGTGAATGATCATTTCATATGCTTTGCATGTGTTAATGGTAAACATCTCTCTCTCTCTCTCTCAATGTTATAACATACTAATTAATAATTTGTAAATATTGATTTGCAGGAGTGTTATATGAGCTTGATGGAAGGAGAACTGCACCAGTTCCACATGGCCCGTCTTCACCTACCACCTTATTGCAGGTAAACTTTGATAACCATGGAGCAATAATTTTGAAATATATTATGCTATATCCTCTTCATTTAGGAGTGACAGAGGCGTGTGTTGTGTTAAACCTGCGTCCAAATTTGACGATAAAGATTCTTGAGGTTGGTTAGAGATACTTTTATATATTGCTCGTATGTCGGTCGGTGTATAAACTTAGTAGACTTAAACCTCAAGTATTTTAAACCGTGTTTCAGTCAAGTTTAGGCAAGTCTTCACTATGTAGCTTCGAGAACTCATTCTATTCTCACTCTTACCTTAGTGCAACAGAATTGCATGAGTTAGTTTACAGTTGCTTGCGTTAGTTCAAAGTTGTGTCTGTTAGTTTACATTGACCGTTTGAGGTTAGTGCTAGGTTATTATTCAGTTTCAAATGGTGAGAACTAAAATACACCGTTCATATAAAGGTTTGTATATAAAGACAACTACTCAAGAATTTCATAGTTGCTTGGGTAGTCAAAGGTGCAAGGAGCACCCAAGGCCCTCACAAGAAATGCGCACGCTCAAAGCAGAAAAAGCACAGCAATGGGAACAATAAATAGTATATATAATAGGCATAGCAATTTTAATAAATTAATACCAAACCATAAATTTTTTTCTTACCAATCTTAATATTAATAAGTAAATTAATCAGATAATCAAATATTAATTAAATTAAAAATCTGAAGATAATTACAAAACTTGACTAAATAAACTATTAAATCAAAAATTAAATTAGAATAAAGGATGGCAACTTTCAATGAATACATGCATCACGTCCGTTGATAGAAATGTCAGAACAGCTTTGCCAGAAAAATCTGCACTAGCGGGTTAAGCTATGCCAGGATGTTAATAATAAACAAAAATAAATATTAACGTGCAGTCCTTTTCTCTTCTCTCAACTTTTCTTCTCCCTGCACAAGGAACCATAAGGAACCAGCTCAGTCTGCTTTAGTTCAGTTCATGGCAGTTTTTGTCTAGTTTCAACAGACGGCAAGTTGACCCCGTGGATTCAGGTGACCAAGGCGCTTCCCTCGCATGCGAATGATGTAGAGCATTGCCTTGTGTGCGTTCGAGGCACGTAGACTCGCCTTGCCTAAGCACATCAGGCTCATGCCTTTGACTACATAGACACTAAAGCATATGCAGTTGTAGAGTTAGTCATATTGAAAACGTGTTGGTCAGTGCCTTACAAGGGAAGCTTCTATAAGAATAGATACCGATAAGAAGGTAAATCGTTATGATGATTACAAGCTCACAACAATAAAATCAAAGTCCAAGATGTGACTAGAGGATGGAATATACACTACTATAACCATCCAATATGAATTTACAAGTGACTAAGTGAGTATAAAACAGTTTGTGCTTACGAGTTCTAACAGCCATCTCATAAACATACAAGGGTTAAAACCAAGATATCTATAAAGAAGATCTCATGGATTGCAATCAAATGCCATTCTAGGAATCTCCCAATGTTTTTGAAGCGATGAGGTGTTTTAGTAGTCTCGTTATATTTTTTCTTCTAGCAGTTAACTCTTCTCTTCTTCTTTAGGGTTTATGCCCTTTTACTCTCTTTCTGGCTCTCTCTATTGTTTTTTGGGTTTCCTTTTCTTGTTTGGACTTCCTTTTTATTGGTTGAGCTTTGATCCAAGTATTATTCTATCTTCAGTTCTGCATCACATATTTATGAATTGTTACTATGTTTTGGACTTGTTTGTGCTTTTTTTTTCTTGGTTAGGATTTGGAGTGTGTATTTTATATGCTATTTTTTATGAAAATTTACTGTTGTATAATTGTTATTATTTTTAAAATTTGATATAAATCAAATGATTTAATGCTGTGTTAAGTTTTTTTTTTTTTTTTTTTTTTTTTTTTTTTTTTTTTTTTTTTTTTTTTTTTCCTTTCTTAAGTATGCCTTTAATTAAACCTTGTAATTGTAATTGTATTGAGTAATTGTGTGTTTAGGGTTACAATAGAGGGTCCTTTATATAGATGACAATATTACATAATTAACCCTAAACTATTCACTAATAATAACCTAGTCTAATATTCCCCCACAAGCTAAGCTCGGGAGAGATTTAGCTTGAAATCTAAAACCAAAAAAAAAACTACAACAATAAGAAAATAAGTAAAGTAAATTGTTGGTCTTGTTCAATATCTGATCCAGGTCATTTGATTACTCCATCACTTCTCATCCGACCCCATCATGTTAATTAAAAATAAATAAGGGTTGTTGTTTCCCTTATTTAATCCGACAGACATGTTTGCTGTAGACATCGAATGTGGTGTGAGACACCGGTTGTGTTTCTCCTGTTATCATGTTGTATACGATGTGAAACTAAAACTCCTGTTGTTCTTCTCCTGTATCTCCTTAACAACCACACCTAAAAATCATGCACAAAGGTGCGCCGCCGTTGTATGGCGGAACCGCTGTTGTATAGCAGCAGCGAAACGGTGAAGCATCGCCTTGTATGCGATGACGGGTTGATATGGAGGAGAAGGAGCGACGACGATTGTATGTGGTTTGGTGGCGGCTAAAATTAGGGTTTGGCGGCGGCTAGGGTTAGGGTTTGGCGGCGCCGGCGGTTAGGGTTTGGCAGCGGCGGCGGTTAGGGTTTGGCAGCGGCGGTTGTGGTTGCTTGAAAGAAAAGAGACAACGGCGGTTTGTATTCGCCTATTTAAGGTGAAGATGGTAGTGGTGGTTATTGTAAAAGAAGCAATGATGGATGGTTGGACAGGGCGGCGGCGGCGGCCGGCCGCCCTGATTAGGGTTTCGGCGATGATCGAGCCCTCCTGGCTCTGATACCAAATTAAACCTTGTAATTGTAATTGTATTGAGTAATTGTGTGTTTAGGGTTATAATAGAGGGTCCTTTATATAGATGACAATATTACATAATTAACCCTAAACTATTCACTAATAATAACCTAGTCTAATACCTTTGATAACCTAGCTTTCAACCCATTTTTTAGGTTTTTTTTATTTTTTTATTTAACCATGTAAGCAATGAAGACTAACCAACACATTTAAATAACTGGGTCAAATAGTTTGGTTAAGCATAAGAGGCTACTAGTGGGCTTGTATATCATGAATTGTTTTTGAATTAGAGCTGATAACTTTGATTCATTCATCATCAGTTTTTGGTTATTACCAATTTGTTCAATATCCATCAGGGTCTAAAACTAAGAACCTAGCCAAAAATCAAACGGGTCAAATAGTTTGAACATGTTGGAAGTCACTCATAGTGTTACTCAGATCCTTATATATTGACTCATTCAGAATCATGATTCAAAAAAGGATACAAAATAGTGATCCATTAATTTCAATTTTTCTGAAGTCCCTTTTTAGATCTCAGAATCTTAATTTCATTATTGTTTTTTATTCAATTGCAAACTGCATTGCATACATTTGTGTTCTATTTTGCAGGATGCAGCTAAAGTGATAAAAGGAATGATAGCCAAAAATCCAAACTCGATGAACTTTAACGTGATCGCTATCTCCAAGAAAGTCGGCACTGAAGTGTAACCACAGAGTCTTCTGTTTTTTGCATAAACTTCAGTAATTTGGTTTTTTATACAACTTAAAAAGTTTCATAACAGTAGGGTAAATGGTTGATTATCTCTCTTCTCATGATGGTTCCAGTATGCATCTAACTTTTTCATTGATGAAAATTGCAAGACCAACCTTGATTAAACATTATAAAATCCTGGATATAATGTGTGAATCAAAGGTTTAGTATGTAAATGATAAGTTAGTTTAATCATTGAAGGAGTGATGTGATTTTACGCCTAAAGAGAAATGTCTTTTTGTGTTTGATGTGGGCCGCACGACTGAGATACATGTAGATGTATGAACAACTTTTGAGAGATTCCAGGTTCGCGCATCCGCCTTACCGATGGTACATACTATTGCTATGGTCCCATATTCTAAGATCATTAGGGGTAGGAGGCTTTGATCCAATGACTTCAGCAAGACTGAAAGCGAACGTGGGGAAGGCTTGTGGAGAGGAAGATTTCATCAAGCTGTATCACCCAACAACGCTAATTTTGCAATCAAAAGTTTCAAAGCGTGACGCACAAGCTGCAAGAAATGTCTAAAATGAGTTTTACACTGAAAAATGTAAAACTTGCATATTGACAAAGATAGCTATTAGAACTAATACATAGTAATCTATGTGATTTTAATAGATGATGCATCTGGATATTGTTATTTTTACTTACTAAATGCAAAAGATGAAGCATTATATACGTTTAAAATATGTAAAATTGATGCAAAATTACAAAAGAATGACTCAATAAAGGCACTTCACACTAATAGGAGTTTTGAGCACTATATCCTAGTTATTTTTAATCCATTAGAGAGTTTGAGTATGTAGGGTTGATGTAAGATTGTCTGAAGCCAAAAAGAAAACCTAGGGGTGAAAAAGATATTGATTGCATCTTCATATATATGCTGAACACTCTAAAGTTTATACTCTTTCATAAAATGATAGACTCGTTGTTCATGAATGTTTTCCTATGATGGTTACCCATTGATGTCGTGCTTTAACTTCTTGAAATACATACTTAAAATTATTAATGTGATGTTGGTGAATTTACACGTTTAAATGAATACGTGTTAACAAAACCTTTTGTATGAAAACGATTATATGTATACAATAAACAAAACAAGCAATGGTTGACCCTTCGTAGACTAGCAAGGAATACAAAAATATGTTTTACACAAGACAACAAAACCAAGACAGGTGGTTCGTCCCGCATGAGCTAGAGATTGGATACTAAGCAATCATTCGACCACATGGATCGGCGATTAGAGCGACTAACAAGGACAGGGGATGTCAATCCTAGCAGTACTATACATATAATCTCAATTTGATTCATAGCTAATGGCTATAAATACGATGATACGGGGACTTAACGAGCCCTAAATGATAAATCATGTAAATATAAAGGCCAGGTCTTGTTTTCTTGTTATCCTAAAAAATGAGTGTATGTATCCCCCCCCAATAGTTATAAAAGCTTTGAAAAGTAAAATGAGACGTGAAATTCACCTTGTGAGTTATTGATTCAAATGTGCTAGGAAAAAACGATGCGATGTATGATCGTCCTAACTATGACCTAAATAGGTATGGTTATCTTAGAACCTTATGATATAATATTAACTTACAAGTTGATCATGTATAAGTCCACCCAATTCGATAGACTCGTTGAAGCACGTGTTACATTTAAAAATGTGACCTGATGAACCATTGGTGACTTGTCTTTGAATTTTAAGTTACAAATATGTATTTAATCCCTATATATACACCCTATGGATGTTATACGTGTTAGGATTTTGATGGTTAATTAATTAAAACTCTTTCATTTTAGTAACCCTTATTTAACAAAGATTCCAGAACTTAAGCTGACTGTGTGGCATCATTTTGATTAACCTAACAAATTCAACTGGTTCTGAAATTTTTACCACATGTGCATAAATGTATTAGGTTGAAATAAAAGTATTTACTCAATTTGTTTGGTATGTTTAAGTGGTCTAGAACCATTTATTTAAACACAAAAGAATAGTAGTGGATTTACTGGAGTACTTTTGGAAATCCTGCTAATTGACCGACCAAAACTCATTTTTTTGACATGCTCATACAAACCTTAAACTTACTCAAAGTAATACACTTTAGGCAAAAAAATTACTTCATTTGGATTTGTTATGGTCGAGTTATGACTCCAACAAGCGGGACTAAAAATATGTTAAAGATGAGAGTTTGAACTTTTATTTTGTGTAAGTGGGACTAAAAATATTCAATCACAATATTAATATTGTTTCAATGTTCTCGAGAATCCAAGATCCTTTAATGAAGCTATGGCATCTTGTGATGATGCCTTCTGGGAGGAAGCAATAATTTATGGAGATGGATTGCATCATGCACAACAATACAATAACATATTTTCCTGCCTATTAGGAACCATTGGGTTGTCAATTGATCTTAAAAATAAGATAAAAATGAACAATACCGTAGATAAGTTTAACGCTATATACAAGACTTAAGACAAATGTAGAGTATTGATTTCTATGATTCATATGCTACATTTACAAATATATCCATTACTAGGATGTTGATTGCTATAGTATACACAACCTAGTAATACACCAAACGGGTGTAAAGATTGTATTCTTGAATAATAAATTAGATGGGAAGATCTACGTGAAACAACCTAAAGGGTTTGTGATGCTATGCAATGAGCATAAAGTGTTTAAGTTGATTAAGTTATTACATATGCTAAAACAAGCTACAAAACAATAGCCCTTAAAAGTTTGGTGAACTTATGTTGTATAATGGGTTTTTATAAAACCAAGTAGACAAGTGTGAATACAACAACTTTAATAACTTTTGTAAAGAAGTTACAATTTGTTTATATGTGATGGCATGTTGATATTTGGCACCAAGGTGATAAAATTAACAAGTTCTTGTCATCTACTTTCTTTAAAAATGATTTAAGGGAGGCAGAAATGATCGTAGCTATTAAGATCAAGCATTAGAACAATGGTATTACATTTCACAGTTTGATTATATTGAAAACGTATTAAATATAATTAGTTATAAGAATTGTTCACATATTAGCACTCCTATTAATCCAATGTAAGGCTTTTGCTTAACAAAAATGAAGCTGTCTCTTAACATGAATACTCAAAGGTCATTGTGTATCTTATTTATGTCATTATTAGCAATAGGCTACATATAGCCTATGTTGTTTGAAGTTTATTTGATTTACTAGCAATCTAACATGAATACTCAAAGGTCATTGTGTATCTTATTTATGTCATTATTAGCAATAGGCTACATATAGCCTATATTGTTTGAAGTTTATTTGATTTATTAGCAATCTAAGTTTACATCATTAGCAGGCTATAAGAAGAGTATTTAAGTATTTGCAGAAAGCCATGGACTATGATTTAACATACATTGGATTTTGTTTGGTGCATAAATGATAATTTGATACAAGATGGATTATAAAAATGGAAGATTACACCTTAGTAAGTTTGATGAGTTTTTTTTTAGGAAGAGCTATTTCATATGCTTTAAAGCAGCAAACTTTCATAACTAATTCAATAATGGAATCTGAGTTTGTTGTTTTACTTATTGCTAGTACAAAAATAGAATGACAAATAAACTTAGTGTTTGAGATTCTATAGTAGCTAAATCGAAATCACAAATATCTTTCAAGGGTGATAGTGTAGCTACATTGGCTAAACCATATAATCAAGTATAAAATGAGAAGTCTAGACATTTAGATGTTAAATATAGCATAGCATGTGAACTATATATCATGCATTGTATAGCATCTGTTGGATAAATTTTTATATAACATAATTTAGTGGATCATCTAACAAGGGTTAAGGAGATATGTTGTGCACAATTCTACTATATAGATAATATTAAAGTTAATTTTAAATCTCTTATGTTAAGACACCTATTTCTTATCTAATACAATTGTAGGTGCTGAATTCACTCGAGAAAGCTCAACATCTAGAGATTAGAATACATGTTTGATATAATCACAAGGTATGTGTTTTGACTTGTAAGTTGAGAAGATTGAAGTTTTAGTTTCTTAATGGTTCTTTCAAAATAGTTGCATATGCAAGTTAAAGAGTAATAGAACTACCTACATGAGTGTGAAGTTTAGCCACTTCAAAAGAGCTTAGGACTTGGCTTGTAAGTACTCATTGAAGGTTAACGAGAAAAAACCAGTAGCATATAGTGTCAAGGTAAGAACATATGAATATATTTAACTTTTGTAAGTATATTATCTTTGTGTATTCAATTGAATACCAAGGATTCAACCCTAAGAGACACCCTAATATTTGGTTATTTGAAATGTATAATATACTAAGAAGAAAATTCAATTGTCAAGACTATATATTTGTGTATAAGTTTGTTTTCTGTGAATATTATTTAAAATGAATAGAATGTTGATGATTTTAGTGTCATCTTTGATTTTGGTTAACTAGAATTTACTTGAGACCAAATGAGAGATTATATATATATATATATATATATATATATATATATATATATATATATATATATTGATACAAGTTAGATGGTGAAGAGTGCACACTTGATTACGACTAATGTATAATCTAATGCTAAGACACCTTAGTAGTTCTAATGGGCAAAGCCCTTAGTCTGAAGTGATTATAACTCATTCTTAAAATCCTATTTTATTCTATTAAAGATTTAGAAGCACCACAAAAATAATCTTAATCTGAAGTGATTACACAACTTAATAAGCCATCTAGAAAAACTCAAATATAAAAAACCACTATGACATGGCTCGCTCCCTGTCGGTCTTCACTTACCATAAGCTCACTCTAATAAACATTTTATGGTGATTATACAATTTTTTTATGTTCGATCTAACATGTCAAACTTTAAAGAATGATAAACGTTAAATACTCATAATAATTACCGATTTGCAGACCAAAGAATAGTGACATTTTGTATAAGTTTGAGAATTGATGAATAATACTAAAAGTACTCGTTTCTACACTTTCAAATATATATCGATTGAATATCCTTTTACATCGTGTTCCAAACTTTTGGTTATAAATAACTATATGACCAAAGACATTTAGCTAATGGTATAAATGATGCCTCCTCCTTAAAAGTTAGATATTAAAATTTAAAGATAGATGTATGTAGAATTAAAAGTAAAAAAGATGAGTACGTGAGTTGTCATATGTCAATTTCATAGCGCATCATATCTTATGCAACAAATTAGACACTATTTCACGTTTTAAACTGTGATTTTAATTGTTTAATTTTCTTTATATCAAATCTAATGGAATTTTTTTTAACCTTTTTCGGATTGGTAGAAAGTCTTCAACCATCTTCAAAAAATTAATAATAAAAATAAAAATCTAGATATCTATACATTTCTTTTTTCTTTTTTTCTTGTTGTAAAAAAAGATATCGAAATTTGATAAATGGTCATAAATTGAAAGGCACTAATGGTGTGCCCTTGTGCTGATCGTGATGTATGTATAATGTGTTTAGAGAAAAACATGAGAAACACGATCGCATCCCTATCATCAGCACTTCAATACCTTACGATTCTTCATAGCTAAACTATGCGGTTAAATCAGAGACCGATTGTGGTCCCAATAATGATGAACTGTAAAGAGAACCGACATTAAACATAACCGATGATGAAATGTAAACGGAACCGAGTACGAATCTATGAAATGATTACAAACTTGAGACTAAAAGTGGAACTAGACAAATAGTATATATGAGGGAAAAAAAAAAGACAAGAACCCAAATACCCAATAATGAATATCCAATATTATTAACTGCAAATTTTGAAGATAAAGTATAGAACAATTGAACATGAACGGCTTTTTATTATTTTGTTTTTAATAGCTTATTTAGTTTTGATTTTGTTAGGCTCGACTCTAGAACAAATGATTAATGTTAACTAATGAATGATGATTTGATTTTGTAAATGTTGAACGGATTTTGATAATCCTCAAGAGTGGCAATTCTACAATTTGATTTTTAAGAAGATTAACCCAATACGTCTTATTGAAGATTAATTCACATTTGATTTCTCGCTTGTTGTGGTTTCATTGTTCAAGGAGATGATTGACACTTCAATTGCTTATACCATTCGGTTTCTATGAAACTTTGACCTAATTTTTAGACAAAAGAACGATCGTTTATATATAGTTCTTTTCTTTATTTAGTTACGTGCTAGTGATGGAACGCCGACTACTCCCTAACTTGTGTATAATTAATTAGCTTAGTAAAAACCGTTAACAAGTAAAGTCAAGGTGATTTGGTTTAAGATATCAGATTATATATACTTACAAGCCAAGTTTGAGCTAAAGGTAGTTCACTCAACTAACGTTACCATTGATTTTCCTGAATAATGGTATTCGATAGTGTATTTTTTAAAACTTATTCAAATTATTTGGCTACTAACTTTTTATGTTCATATTACATAAAAACAAGGAATTTGTTGAATACAACTCGGATTTCAACTCAGATTGAAATCAACGAGTCAATCCAGATAGGCCCGTATTGTTATGAGCTTGAGTCGACTTAAAGACTGCATTTGCACAATTTGTTGAACCATAAACAAAACTTGACCACAAATAATTTTAGTCTTATTTTGCCTACAGATGATGAATACCAAAAACAACATAGGACCGGTCCAAATCCAGAAATTTTCCTATCGTATCTAGTTTATTTGACCACCAACTTTGGTCAAAATTTGACTTCAATTACATTTATAAATTAACTTGTATTCCTCTATCTTCCATTAATAAGGAAGCTCCATAGAAGGTCCCTAAAGCATTCTGTTATAATGAAGTTAGATTCTTGAATTGAATTCTTTGTATTAAAGCTTAAAAGCAGCCGATGAATATCAAGATTTCAGTTTCATTCAATTAAAAAACCTTAAAATCAAACAACTATTCAAATATAGTTTGTTTCAAAGCAGCCGAATTTATGTATCAACAAACAACTACGTATTAGAAAAAGCCCACTAGCTTTAAGTAAGCAAACTTAATAATATTAATAAAAGAGAATTCTTGAAAAGACGAAAGATGATATAACTTGTAGACCACATATATGTGTCACCTTTATTCTACGAGTTTAGTTGACGACGATATGTAATATAAAAGTAAAGCTTTTCAACAATGCATATTTTTGATTATTAAACGCCTAATTGAACAATATAGAAAAATACAAGTTATGGATAGAGATCAAATGTTAATTTTTGTATATTATGATATCCGTTATTTCAAGTAGTGGTCCACAATAGTGCATGTCGTCATTGTAAGAAGTGTTAGAGTATTAAAACTGGTGGTCCACAATAACGTTAAAAGAAATATAAAAAAAATGTAGTAAAATTATACTTGAATTAAAGATATTAGAACGATTTATTTAATGGTTTAATTTTTATAAAAAATTGTATTAAGTTAAAAAGGTTTTAAAAAAAGAGTGAAGTTTTTTTAAAACAACATTTTATGATATAAGTGTTAATTACATTTGAGTTAACAAGATATTGCAATGAATAAGTGGTAGCAAAAAAACTTTAGCCTACTAGTTATAATTCGGGTTTAGTGTGGTTCTGTATATATAGGTTGGTCATAATACACAACGTATGTGTATATTTAAGCAACAATACAATCCACATATGAATAATTACATAACATATGTATATAATTACGTAACATATGCTATAATTACGTAACGTTATATCAACACTTGTCAATGTATTTTTTACAAATGTTGTTTGATAAAAAAAAAAAAGATTTTGTTTTAATCAGATTATAACAAAATTCTCAAATTTATAGTATTATTTGTTTAGAAAAAATAATCAAGTATAAAAAACTTATTTGACTTTGAAACAACTTAATGAAACTAAATTTAACCTAAAATAAGTCTATTTCATTTTCGTTTCCACCATTTTTCACAATTTTATTATTCGTAATCTTGCTATTAGGATTTGTATGTCTGTTTTGAATAATTATGTCGACATTGATATACGAGTGTGTATACATTTTCATATTAAAAATTCTAAGATAATCTAGCTCAAAATTTAGAATACAACATAATAAAATTAATTATCATAAGCAACTTAATCAAGCATAAACAATGAACGGTGTCGAAAGAAATAAAGAATCCAACTCAAACCAAATGCGAAAATAAAAATCCAAATCCGATATACCTTCAAAACAAGGGGCGTCACCACGGGTAATCTTAACGTGCATACGATTAATTTTCATATTCCATTACTTCTCATAACGAGAGTATAAAATACAGTGGGAGTGTGAGGAAAAATAATATGATTGTGATAAAGTATCTAATATGGCATGCAAAAGTTTCCGAATAAAAAACCTAAATTCTAAATATGAATTATTTGAAATTCAAAATTTCAATGATTTTAGAATTCATATAGTTCAGATATCCGAACAACCTCTAATTATATATATATACTAGTTTTAGTAAACCCGTGTATTACACGGGTTGAATAAATAAAATATTAAATATAATAAAAATTTATTAAGTATAAAATGATATTTTACGATAAAATTTGATTGAAATTACGTATGAGTAAAAACAATATGTAATAAAATAATTATATCAACTTTTTAAACTTTTGTTATAAAGCTTTTTTTTTCAAAAAAATAAATATTTTGTTTCAAAACAATGTGTATTAAAAAATATAATTTTAGAAAAAATTATTATAATTTTTAATTTTAATTATTTTTGTTTATAAAAAATTTACTTTTTAAAAGCACTAATTTTAAAAAAGTTTGATAATTTATAAAATTTCTTATTTTATAAAAATTGTTTTTTAGAAATAACATAAATAAGAAGATCTTTTTCTAAATTTATTAAAAAACAATTTTTATTCTAAAAAATGTTAAATAATATAATTGGTAATTAAGTTAATTATTTAATCGGAGAGAGAAGCGGTAAAATTTTGGTGATGATTAATGTGGTGATTTCATGTGTCACCCCAAGATACTATTTTATTAGAGTAGAAAGATTTCTGTAGTTTTTGTTGATGAATTATTTGAAGAAAGAAAAAATATCGGGTATGATTTAATTTCTAAAAAAAGATGTGCTCTAAATTAGGGTTAAATTTTCAAAATTTCCCTAAATATCTCTTGTATCAGAAGTTGACTTTTAGTCAAATGAACCTAGACTAACATTAAAAACAAATACATATTTAGGCGGGAAATTGAAAAAAGTAGAGCCTTAAGAGAATGACACGTGGCACTAAAGTTATTCTTTTATTAATAAGTATAGATGTATGTATAGAGGAGGGATACTAAGAAAACCACAAAGTTATGAGAAAACTAGAGAAAACCAATAAAAATGATCACATAATTTATAATTTTTTTTTATCAATACCCTCTATATATATGTGTGAGTATATATAAATAAAAGTATGGATCAAAAGAAAACCGTAGCATGGTTTTACATATATGTCACACATAGTTACGTATACGTAACCATTTTTCACTCGACAGAGTGTTACGTATACGTAAGTTTCTTCATTCTCGTATGTATGCTCAACATATATGTACCAAACACTTAAATAACATTTTAATAATTAAAATAACAAAAAAAATTTGAATTATGTTATTGCTTTTCGTGGTTTTCTTTGGTTTTCACATAACTATTGGTTTTCTCAAGAACCCTCCCCTGTATGTATATATGTTAATTGTTTTTATACCTTAAAATAAAAAAGAAAATCCGCATTGAAATTCAAAATATTATATTTATACATATGTTTTAATTTTCTTTAAATTTTATATTTGTTTTTACAATTAAAAATATTATAGGTACATATATCTTTAATTTATTAAGTTTTTTTAATTGTTTCAAATATCTCTTTAACTATCCAAGATCCATATTTTGGATATCTATTATTTGGTATACGAATTTAGATCGTGAAATTAACTATTCTAAAATTTCAAATATTTGATGAATTTAAACAGCCTGGTATCTACTTAGCATCACTGTCTAGTATTCTAAAATTTCGGTAAACTAACATTCTTAGGAATTGGAAAAACCGTGCAGATTTATTTATAGTTCAAGGAGCTAACATTTTGTTCAATTGTTTGGTGTTCATAAGAAGAAGAAAACGAACTAACAAAGTCACGGCTCATGATTCTGTTCTTCGGTTAGTAGTCGATCATAATTCACGAATAAAAGTTACAGAACTCATACAAAAGATTGAAGAAAACAAACAGCTTAAGTACTAAACAAGTTCTAAAGGTTAGTTTTACAAACAATTTGTTCAATTGTTGATTACTTGGGGCGGCAAGACAAGGCTACTTTTGACTTTCAATTAGGTATTAAGGTTGTACACTTGTATTCTTTTAGTTAGGCACCTTTACACTTTCAATTCGGTTGATAGCTGTTATCTTTAAGTTAAGTTAGCTCTTGTTTTATATTTTCATTTGGGTTAAATTAGCTAATGTTGAATTGAGTGATAAGCTCTTGTTTTGTCAATTTAAAATATCGAACTAGATTGTTTTAGTAAGGTTGTTTTTTTTGTTGATATGTGCATAGAGCTTATAAAGATTATATTTAAATGTCAAATCAATTCTGAAAACGCGCAATCGCTGCATCAAAAAGAGCAAAAAGGTAAAATGAGAAGCCATGGTAAAGGAGGGGTTTTTTATTATTAGTTTTCGGAAATGAAGCTAATTTTTTAGTTCACTTGGGGCCTTCAAATATGTTGAACCTTCCTAGATCCGAGTTGGTGAAGTTGAGAGCAAAGACATTAACTTCTTACGATAACGACACACTATCATGGATTGGGATCATATAAGAACCATTTATAATTATGATAACTCGTTATCTTTTCAAAACTATTGATTTAATATTAAATATTCAAGATTTCAAATAGAGAAAGATCAAGGGTAAGACCATCATTTTTCTTTAGCTACTTTTTCTATCTCACTGTTAGTTTTTTTTACATGATAAAGTCACACTAACAAACTTTTTATTCCTTATTTTTATTAAATTCTTAGATTTTCAAACCATCATATAAGCACAATTCTCTTAAATCCAAAGCAAAATACATCAGACCCATCTTCTAGATCTAGATAGGTAGATGATGCTGGATTAATCGTATTCCGGGCCGAAGCAATGAATTTATTTGAAGTGGCTCATTTCGTATAAAAAAAACCTATGTATGAACAATGGTTAATTTTACTTTCCCACCTAGCTACTCTAGGTTGGGAGTAGATCCTGGTGGGAAAGTTATAGATACTTTTTTCATACTTTGTATCTTACTTCATTTAATTTCTTCTGTAGTATTGAGCTTTGGCGGTATTTATCATGCACTTTTAGAACCTAAGACACTTGAAGAATTTTTTTGTTCTTCGGTTATGGAAAGAAAGAAATTAAATGACCACAATTTTAGGTATTTACTTAATCTTGTTAGGTATATGTGCTTTTCTTCTAGTATTCAAGGCTTTTCATTTTGGGGGCGTATATAATATTTTGGTTCTTGCTTGTTAATAGTTTTTGAATAAATATATAATTGTGATCTTATGGGTGAAATATAGATTGTATTACTATTCTCTTTACATTCATGTTACACTTTTTTACATTAACGTTACTCCTTCTTACATTGGTGCTAAATATTAGTGTTTATTCTAAATAAATTAAGTATACTTCTAATTTCTTATTTGTTATATTTGGGTCCGATCTTGTTTCTAGTTTGTTATATTTTTGTTTTTGCTTGTCATTAATTTTTAAATAAATTATAATTGTGATTTTTATGGGTGAAATAAATGTTGCATAATTAACCGGTCTCTTTACATTGATGTTACATCTTTTTATATTAACGTTACACCTTCTTATATTGGTACGTATTACACTTGTTTACTTAATTGTTACACCAAGTTACATTAAATTACCCTATGTTACATTAGCTTAATAACTCATTACATCAATCATCAATGCACTACCCATGTTGCATCACTTGTAACACTTTTTACACATCCGTAATACCATAAATAACTCATTTCTGCTACATGTTATAGTTTTCAATATTTAATGCAAGCTCATGAATGTAATCAATTAGATGATAGGTGTTAAAGTTCAGAAGTTAGATGGTGTTCAAGTTTAGAAGTTATATGGTGCTCAAGTTTAAAGTCAAGATGCAATTGAATAAATGTATCAAAACTTGCTAGTGCAAAAGTTGATGGTTCCTTTTAAGTTCTTGAACTCCTTGTACTTGTATCTTTGTTACATCGCTATTATATTTAAACATAAAAATTATAGTGTGATGTTATTTTGATTTGTATTATAACATTTTATAAAAAAAGTTACTATCGTTTAAAAACCAAGGAGTAAACTTTTATAAAATAAAAAATAAAAAGTAAATGAAATCTTTTAATAGTAGGTAGTGACACTTGTTACCAATATATTAAGGATTATTGGATTTTAATAATCATAAATTTTATTTATTTGCCGGGATTAATCCCAACTCAGAAAATGTTTGAAGAGACTCTCAACTTTAAATTTATTTTCCTCCATTGATCCCTTGCTAACTGAGAGTTAACATGCGTTAGTTTTTTTCATGAAATGGGCCAACATTAAGCCATTTTTTAACTACGCCGCCACCCAGCCTCCACCAAGTCCGTTTTTCGATGTCTAGCCTCCAACATCACCTGAAATCTACCTCGAATGTGTTAATTGGTTCAAATCAAAAGGTGAAGATTGATAGGTTTAGGGTGCAAAAGTTACAGATTGACGGACCAAATGGTTGATTTTAACTTTCGACTTAGTGTTTTGGCCATATAAATAGTCCACATTATCGAAAAACTAACGGTGTTAACTCTCAGTTAGTAAGAGATCGTTAAAGGAAAATAAACTCAAACTTGAGAGTGTTTGTAAACATTTTCTCAGTTGGTATTAATCCCGGCTAATAAACGAAAGCTGCAATTATTAAAATCATAAACCATATATTAAACAGCAAATGATGGTTTTCAGAAAACAGAAAAACTTAATCCAACCGCCGGCTTTTTGTTTGGTTCGGTATAACCATTTGGTTATATAGGTTAATTCGACTTGGGTTTGATTAATTAGTTTTGTATACAATCTAGTTCAGAGTAAACAGCATTTGTACGATTGTTTAATAAACAACGACAAAGAAAGGTAAGAAATCAACAAAGACCGTTGTTTAATATTTTTCACCAGATGCCATATAATATTTGTATGCCTCCACCTACTTCTAACGCTATGCTCTTGATCTTGAATCCGTGAAAAATAATTAAACGACTCATTTTGACTAGATTAGTGTACCCGAAGAACCTTTTAATTAAGTTTTTTTTTTTTTTTTTTTTTTTTTTTTTTTTTTTTTTTTTTTTTTTGTGGTTTTACTCGTAAAATTTGACGAGTTTATTATATAAGGATTTTATTCTTTAATTAATTTTCGAAATAGATAATAAAATGTTAACTTTTTTCTCGATTCTAACCTTTTGTAGATTTAATGGTTTACGAGAATATCTTTCACATTTTAATTGCTCTTTCCGTTTTATTTTCATTTTTATTTCTTAGTTCTTTAAATATTATTTTTTAAATTTATTCTTTTTCTTTTAGAAACAAGTCTCCCTATCCACATCATTGAACCAACCATGAAATTTGATTTAAATATTTTTATTCTAATAAAATAATAACGAAGAATGACACATGACAATATTATATTAGTTCTTATCAAAATTTTTTCGCTTGTCTATATTTTTAAATAACTACCTTAATCACTAATAATATGCTTTAACTTCTTTTTTAGATTAGAAATAGTTTTTAATAAATTAAGAAATAGATCTTTTTATTCATGTTATTCCTACAAAGACAAATTTTTATAAACAAAGATTTTTTTCTAAATATCAAACTTTTTTAAAAATAAAATATTTTAAAATTTTGGTGTTTTTAAAATGTAAGCTTTTTATAAACTAAAAATATTTAACATTAGGAGTTATAACATGAAATTTTTAAAAGTGACATTTTTAATACGTGTTGTTTTGAAATAAAATGTTTAATTTTTTTTTTGAAAAAATATTTAAAACATTGATATCATTGTTTTATTACTTATAGTTCTTACACATATGTAATTATAATCATATCTTATCTTAAAAATATTATTTTATACTTAAAAAACTTTCATTATATTTAATACTAGATTAATGCCCCGTGTATTACACATGAGTTGAATAAATAAAATATTAAATAATTAGTAATAAAAATTTATGAATTATAAAATTATGTTTGAAGATAAAATATGATTATATGAATACTTACTTTAAGTAAATAAACAATAATATACTCTTCTTAAACTTTTATTTTATAAAAAAATAAAGGTTTTAAATATTTTATCTTAAGAAAAATGAATTTATTTTAAAACGAGTTCGTTGTATTCTCTATTTTATAAAACTTTTATTTTTAAAAAGTGTGTTTTTAATAAAAAATAGGTTTTAATTTAGGAAATTATATAACTGTTAATATAAAAACATCATGATTAATATTATTAGTAGTCAATAATAATAATAATAATAAGAAATAAAAAATTAGTATGATAAAACTTACAATTGTGTCAAGTCTTATTTTAATTTTTTTTTGTTATAGATAGATAGATAGATATATAGATAAATAGATATGATAGAAACCCGTATATTAAATGGATTATAAGTTAGTAATAAACACGAACAATTATAGTATGATAATTTAATATAAGATATGATTAAAATTATATATACGTAATAGTTCAAGAAATAAAACAATTATTCTATTTTTTTAACTCTATTATCTAAATAGTTTTATTTTTAAACATTGTTTTAAGATTTTTTTTATAAAAAAATTATTGTTTGTAAAAATCTTGTTTACTAAAAACTCGGGTTTCTCATTATTCTGGTTGTTTTAATAAAAATGCTTTTAGAAAATTTCATATTTTTTATAAATTATAAGATATGATTAAAATAATTTAATATAAGATATGATTAAAATTATATATACGTAATAGTTCAAGAAATAAAACAATTATACTATTTTTTTAACTCTATTATCTAAATAGTTTTATTTTTAAATATTGTTTTAAGATTTTATTATAAAAAAATTATTGTTTATAAAAATCTTGTTTATTAAAAACTCGGGTTTCTCATTATTCTGGTTGTTTTAATAAAACTGCTTTTAGAAAATTTTATATTTTTTATAAATTTTTTATAAAAGGACTAATTTAAAATATTTTGTTTCAAAAAGATTAATTAGTTTTTTAGAAAATTTTATATTATATATAAATTTTGTTTTTTATTATTTCTATTTTAATAAAAAGATGTGATTTTTAATTTCCTTAATGAAATTTATTTCAAAAAACATAGCTTGATTTAAAAAAATATAGATGAGAGAGAAATATTACATTTAATAAAATTAACTTTTATTAAAAGAGAGAAATTAGTGTGAGTGTTAAATTATCATAATATCCTTTTGTAGGGAAAATGAAATGAGAATGCTTAAAATAATAACAAGTGTCAAAAAGGTGGTTTAAAATAATGACAAGTGGTAAAAAAAACATTGTTTTATTAGAGTTTATAGATTTTTTATTAAACCATGTAATACACATGTTTACTAAAAATCATAATATATATACCACTAAACTTAGGTATTTGTTAAATGCGTAGCAAACACTCTTTTTGCTATGCATTTGGTCTTTACGTGCTACACTCCTTAATTTGTCATGCTATAGATTTATGCTATGAAATTACATTTACAGCGGTTTTAGCTATAAAATGGACTGGTTTATCTAGAGATTCAGGTACGGAAATATTCGCTATGGGATTTTTAGCTATGTATATGGTTTGCAAAGGGTTTATGCTTGATATTATACTAAAGATTTTTTCAGATATATATTTATTAATTAGGGTTATTGGATTTAAATACTTTTAACTATTGGGAATTGGCCGCTGCCACCCTCAAGTATTATTTTGACGAATATAACTCCCAAGTAAACATTTCGGTGTATGTATTACCCGCCGTTTGTCAAAATACTAAAAAATGAGCTGATTTATTTTGGTCATTGTGTAAAATAAATCAGCTCATTGTGTCATACACGTTTATTTTGTGATATATTTTATATCATTTGTTAGGGTTTGGACAAACGGCTGGTGATACAGACACCGAAGTGTTTACTTGGGAGTTATATTCGTCAAAATGATACTAGGTGGTGACAGTGGCCAATTCCCAATGTTTAGAAGTATTTAAATCCATTAACCCTATTAATAATTATTTAAATGCTTACTACTTTTAATTATTTAAAATATCTATTTTATGATTTTGTTGCTGATTAGCTACAGGTTTGTTAACGTTTTCTATTGTTTATTTTTCTTGATGTTGATACAAATTTTATTAGGACTATAATTTACGACGGAATATAAATAGTTAAACCTTGGTAAATACGTTCGTAGCCAAATCAAAACAAAGTTATGAAAATGGTCACTTTATTGAAATAAAGCTTGTCACACACCGGTCAAATGTTAGACTCGTGAATTTATGACAATGAATCAAGCTTTTTACGTTTACATCGAAATTTCATTTCGTGTTTAGTATTGACAGAATGTCATTTTGATATAAAAAAAGAGTTAATGAATTTAAATACTCCCAACTATTGGCCGCTTCCACCCCCAAGTATCATTTTGTCGAATATAACTCCCAAGTAAACATTTCGGTATCTGTATCACCCGCCGTTTGTCAAAATCCTAACAAATGAGCTGATTTATTTTGATAATTGTGTCAAATAAATAAGCTTATTGTGTCATATACGCTCATTGTGTCATATATTTTATATCATTTGTTAGGGTTTTGACAAAAGACGGATGATACAGACACCAAAGTGTTAATGTGAGAGTTATATCCGCCTAAATGATACTTGGGGTGACAACAGACAATTCCTAATAGTTGAAAGTATTTAAATTTATTAACCCGCAAAAAAAATGCATATGTATGTCGCAAATTATTTAAAACTAAGTAATAGGAGTAAGCAATCTCAAAAACCAATAATATTTGGAAAAACGTGAACGTGAATCACAAAATATTCGAATCCACACTAGAAATTTATATCTCGACTACAGTTGCTGATTTTGTGAGGAATATAAAGTTGGTGAAGAATATAAAGTTGTTAACAGTCGGAATGAAAAATATAAGATGCCTTTTTGATTCGTAATTGACCTCTGAATTGGAGTTTGAAACACAAGTAAGCGTGTATAACTTGAACTTAACTAACTACTCCATCATCTTTTCACTACTTTCCTTATAATTCCCATAAAATCAAGTCATACTTTCTCAACTTAAATAGCTTAATTGACAAGCTTTATAAGAAGTTCCAAAAGTACTGTTGACGTTAAGATAGATGTACATTTATATAATAATAATTAGCAACTTAGTTGTTTATTATGGTTTGTATCTTATGTTTTGTAGATTGTATAATATTTTATTTTTCTATATTTGTTTTACTTTTAACCATATAGTTTTCAATCTTAACATTTAACATAACATATTTTTTTATGTTCAACTTTAGTGCCATTTACTTTTATTCTCTTACAATTTTTTCATTTTACGTCTCGGTCTGAACTTTTTTAGTTAACATACTGCAACATACGTATGTGGTTCAACATTTTTACATTTAATTTTTTTCTGTTTAACGCCCGCATTGTGTTTTACGTTTCGTTCTAATTTATACACATTAACACACCATAACGCACGTGCATAATTCAATGTTTTTACATTTATTTTTCATTTGTTTTACGAGTTTTTGTGGTGTTGGTGGTCGTTAGCGACATTGATGTTATATAACACGGTTTTATACTCCCACCGCAACACATGGGACTTGAATACTAGTTTATACACTAAATGTTAACACTTAAAATTTTACTAGTGGCAGGTATTAGAGTAAATTAACAGTCGTTGTGTAAAAGTAAGCCTTATAAGATCAAATGTTTAAATACCTAACATATTTCTATGTGTATCATCATAACAAATAATCTTCGCTCTTTTATATATAATAGAAAAACTAAATTTTAAGACACATTGTTACGTTTCTATGCATTTTTTTGATTGTTTACCGCATCTCTATTTCTATTAATATTTCTGCTTAACAAAATTATTAATTTCTTATTTACTCTGTAATCAAGTTATAGTTTTCTTGTTTTTTTTTTCTACACTCAAATCAACGCTTCCTTATTCTAAGTGAGTTATTTTGTTTAAATCGATTTTTTTTTTTAGTATTCTGATTGTTTATATTTAAAACTTTATTCATTATTTTTTATAAAACGTTTTTGAGAAATATGTTATGACTTATTTAACATAGAGAAATATGTTATACCTTATTTAACATAAATAGCACATGTTTATTTTTACTTACTTAAAAAAAGAGAATTTTTATAGTATGTCATAAGTTAAATCTAGGGGTGTTCCAAGTCGGATATCCGAAAAATTCGGATAGTAGAAATCACTATCCGCATCCGAAATTTCGGATATCCAAATTCATTTATTATTTTTCTTATTTTTTATTTTTTAATTATTTACAATAATTAGACATATGCTATTATAAAAATAATATAAAAAACCAACTTATATCATAAAAGTCTCAATATACACTAGAAAATCTCAATATAAAATAAGAATATGTTTAAATTTTAAAAAAATAAAAAAATATTTTTTAGTTTTCGGATAATCGGATATCCGAATATCCGAAACTTTTAACAATCACTATCTGAATTCGAATCCAAATTTTCAGATATCCAAAAATTCGGATATTTTGGATTCGGATTTTTAGATTTTCGGATCGGATTTTCAGATTCGGATATTTTTGAACCCATAGGTTATTTGATGACAAAATTACTCTATTATTATTTGTTAAATAAAACGAATAGTTAAGTTTTGAATTTTAACTTTAACCATATTAGTTTTTAGTATTTTTATTTTTATTCTTAACTTTTGGTTATTTGACTTTGGCCATTAATGTTTAGAATTTTAGAGTCGACCATCGAACTATTTACAGTGAAGCTTTATTTTTCGAGTTTGGCCACTAGAGTTTAGTTTTTTATATTTTGTTCGCCAATTTGTTTTTTTAACTTTTGCCACTAGAGTTTAGGATCTTATAGTTTGGCCATCAATTTGTTTTTTTTGACCTTGACCATTAAATTTTAAGATATTTAAGTTTGGCCACTAAACTATTTATAGTGAACTTTTATTTTTTCGGGTTAATCCACTAAACTTTAGTATTTTTTATTTATTTTCTCCACCAATCTTTGATTTTATGGATTCTGACGAGCCATACAGATAATGACCAAAATAATGCAGCATTGTTTGTCGAAAAATTAACCTAATTCCCACTGCATAGTATGTGACTTTGGCTGCTAATTAAAGCTTAGGATCTTAGAGTTTGGCCATCTTTTTTTTTAATTTAGCCACAAAAGCTTAAGAGTTTAGAGTTTGGGAACTAAACACTATTTATAATTAATTTTTTTTTCAAGTTTGGCTACTAAAATTTAGTATATTTTTTTAATTTCACCATCAAACCTTGATTTTATGGTTTTGGTGAGCTAGACAGATAATGACTAAAGTAACACGGCGTTGCGTGTGAAAAATTGCTTCTACCGCGTAACGTGGGGAAAAAATCTTGTTTAATAATTAGCACTAAAATAGGGTTCAGGTTGTTTTTATATGATTGTTTAAACATGATTGTTTTTAACTCATAAATTTGTAAATTTAGAGTATACATGCAAAAAACTAAATGGGTAGACGAACAGTGCTCTTGTCGACTATCGCTCTTGTTGACTATCAACCTGTGATTAACGTGTGTTCGTATTCGGGTGTGTCTATAATATGATTTTAAGTTTTTTTTCGTATCAGCATTTGTGTAAAAACCTTCTTATCTTTGATCTGTCAATTTCTCAACACATGGTGCGTTTAACACCCTATACCCCAACACACAATTATTTGGGGGTTATTGTGGATAACCTATCTAAATATAGTGTCCATTCAACATGCTTTTATTCTTATTACCTTTTACTAGTACACCTCCAACTGATCAGACTTACACGGACCTTATGGCACTAGGTGGCAACATGTTTTATAAATCCGATTGCTTTAATGTACAACTAACATGACATGAGCAACATGCTGTTCCCATGTGCCAATGAATAGATGAAATCATCTTAGATATGATGCCATTGGATTAGAGGATCCACTTAGAATAAAAATGGGTCCCATGTACAATTATACACATAAGATACCCTCATAGTATATATGAAAAAATAGAATGAATAAAAAATTTGGGAGGCTTCCCCTCTCTCTTGTTCAATCAAGAATCCTTGTGGTGTGCTTGTTTCTTATAAAATTACTGGCTTTTGTACCTTGTGTCAATATTTGGGATAAGTTTGAAACAATATCTAGTTTCTTTTTGTTATCTAGATTCTTGTTGTTTTATCATCACTTTGCAACATCTCACTTAGCTATGATCTAGTTATCCATTACCTACACAGACGTGACTCTTGATATAGTGAGGAGAGGCCTTCATTTGTTGATGTTACTACTAACTGTCTAATCAATAGAGAAGTTAGTCTTAGTTCTTCAGTGTTCATAAGCTCACTAACAAATGCATTTTAGTAAGCTTGAAGAAGTTATAACTTTAATTCGTGCTAGCTTCCATGATTCTATAAAAGTCTTTTGTATCATGCTAGCTTCCATAATTCTATAAGTTAGAAGAATCTGGAAAAACATGCTAGCATTCGACATGATTGAGCAACTAAAGAAAATGTTCCAATAGCAGACTCGTCATGAGCGGTTTGAGATGATGAAGTCACTGAGTACTACTAGAATGAAAGAGGGTTATTTAGTCAACACTCACATGTTGAAGATGAATGGTTATTGTAATCGCTTAGCACGTCTAGAGGGCCCATTGAGTAATGAGTTGGCTTTGGATATTATCCTAAACTCATTGCTCAAATCATATGACCAATATGTTGGACATTGGATGTCCGATCATCATTAATTTTAATGTTACTATCAAAGTACGATTTAAAAAGGTTACACATTGGGCAACGATAAATAGTAATGTGTAATGGTTTCACGTTATGAATTACAAATTACAGTTTACTTAGTGGTGATTAATTATTAAAAAAAATAGATTAAATGTGGTTGAACGTTTATTGATTGATTTCTAATTAATTTAACGTATTATTAAATTATTTAAATTGTTTTAATCTAATTAAATATTAATTAGTAAAATCGTATGGTTTGAAATGTAACTAAAAGTTAATTACATATTATTTATTAAACGTTAATAATTAAATGACTAAAACCTAAAAGTTGGGGGTTATTATGTAAATTTTTTTACATATAAAGATCCTAAAAGTTTCTATTTTTAATAACTTTAATTTGTTTAAGTTCACATACGATACTCAAAAAAGTTTTCCCCACCAAGGATTCTCAAAGAATCTCTAGGTTGCAACAAGATGTGAACGAGCTTCTTAGAACAATTGAACTCGACAAACAGTCCATTCTGACGATGGAAATTGAAACTTGCAAGGGTAAGAGGAATCATGTCGATAGTAAAGGTATGATCGTTGAGGGTTAAAGTGCAATCACTGATAATAGAGTGAACATTAATTAGTTTACCATCAGCTACTTCAATAGTTTAAATAGTTTCTAACATGGTACGACTTGCGTTAAGTAAGGGTTCTTCTAATAGAAACAAAACTTTTACCACACCGGTAGCGAACAAAATGGAAGCAAAATAATTGTTTATTAGAAACATACCCATAATGATGTTAGGATATTCATGAGCTTTATTTACCCCAATAGCAAATAGCAAAGGCATGAGCATGGGCACCTTGGTTGTTGCTCTATTTGGGCCAATGATTTTTGAAAAGATTAGTGTCTCTACACTCATAGCACACTTTATTATTACCATAGTAGGAACCATAATAATGATAACATTATTTTTGGAAGTACATGACAAGTTTGGGCTGAATGCCCAAACCTTCAATATTTGGTGCAAACTCAGCATAAATTCCCATGATGATGGTAACTATATTTAGCACATTATGGGAACGTTCCTATATACTCCTTTTTACCATGAATTTAGGTATTAGGGGCAACATGGGTAACCAGAGTGGTAGGAGTTACCATAGCAAATTTCTTCACTGGTTTTTTCTTCTTATGATGATGGTTGAGCTTCTTCACCATTTCTTCCCTAGCCTTCTTGTCACCCTTCTTAAACACTATCCCCGTATTAACCAAATTGTTTGTGCGTGATGCAGATAACCGAATGGCTACCTAATGTGTAAGGAGAGCTACCCATGATAATACACCACATTTAGAAAGGTGGTACACCTGTACAATGGTTGATCCTTCAGCTCAAAGGAGTCACCCATGATAAGGAGTCACCATATGTGAGACAAAGGTGCATACTCGATACCATCCATAGTTAGGCCCCACATACAAATATCATAAACATATACATGTGCTTAATGTCTAGTTCAAATGGATAAGGAATTGCTAATTGACTAATCCGAACACAATCAGTGTGCACCACATCTTTCTCTTGGAGAGAACATTTTCTCACACCCTCAGATTACACCTATCGGGTTTTTACCGCGAGGTGCATAGATACGATCATGTCAAATGACTCTTTATGCCTTTAAAATAAATGTTTAATCTTCAATCAGAGTAAAATATAGTTTTAATGGGATAAAGTGCGGAAGCATATAAGTAAAATTTAAAACTAATAATAGTAACTAGGTAAAATACGGGCCCGAAGGAAAACAAGTTTGTGATGTATGCCAAGAATGAAAGCTTAGTCGTGCGACCTAACCCTTAAGCATTCATTTGAAGTGAGAAAACAAACTTAAGTGTGTTAACACAAGGATAGTTAGTTTACAAGTTTAAACAACCGACGATATGTTTGAAAGTGTTCGCATGGTAAAGTAAATAAAACACATAGATAGGTAGATACCCTATAATCAAGTTACTTAGTGTTTCGAAAACGAAACTAAATTTTTGTAAGTTGTTTGCCTTTACACCTTGTCTATCACAGACTATAAACATGTTAGGTCAACTAATAACCTGTTAAACCTCTAGTCGAGTTAGCATGACTAATGCGTGTAGGTTTGTAAAAACTAGTAATGCTACTCAGAATTATCCCGCTAGCTTGTTACTAAAGGTTCAAGAATGTAAGTACTTTTAGATATGTTTGTACTACAATAATAGACAATAAAAAAATAATACTAAAACCACTACAAATATAGTTTGCATGTTTTCTCTCGAAAAAAGGATAGTGTGTTAAATAGGGGCTATGAATTCACGCCTTAGAATGCATAGATAATGATGAATTCCGAAAGCTAATAGTTACCCAACAATGTAGGTCTCTGAGTGTGCATACATAATGGTCTATATGAAATCCATTGTATTAAAACAACATGACATGTTAGTGTGTTCGAGAAAAGCTAATCATGTTTGACGAGTTTGACTTTTTGACCAAAGTTGACTTGATTGACCCGACGAACTATGGGTGACCGAATTAAATGATGACATGTTTATACTTAAATAGTTAAGTTGAAGTTGCATATAAAGTTTCATGTCAGAAATCTATTTTTGGAAGGTTTGACTTAATTACACAAATGTAATCCAACTTCGTGACTAAATCACATATCAAATTAAGCACTCAATCTTCATGTGTAATTTATCTATTACACACCCATTGCATGTCAATATGACCTTTGTTGGATCAAAAGGAAATGAAACAAGATTTGTCTTATGATTGGCAGATAACAAATGCGGGATCTTTGTTAAATGTCTACTAAACAAACACACAAATAATACTTTAAATAAAAATAACACAAGGAGATATTTTAAAGTAGTCACTTAATTATATTTACTAATTACACAAATAAATAATAGGAAAACAAGTGAGCAAACTAGCTAACCTCAAAACTATACAAGTGTGAGGTATTGATACAATGAAATATAAATACTACAACAAATCTTGACAATCTAGGTTTAGAATTAATGGCATGTTCCGGCCATTGATCTGCATATTATGGCATTCCACAAAAGTGTAATGCTGTTGGTTATAAAACGATGTACAACATAGACAAGTATAAGCAAATCAGAAGATCAACAGTTGCAAAGTATTTTGTTGACACTAATCTTCAGCACTATCACTCTTGTCTACATAAGTAGTGAATCAGCAGATATAAATGTGTTAATTCAAAGTTGTTTAGTAATTCGTCAGTTTGATTTGTCCTTAAGTAGATGGATTTTATCTTCGACATATCTAATCAGCAAAGAACATATATACATGTTTCAAGGTAGCTTCATGCTCTTCATATCTCAACAAATAACCCCTAGGATGATGCTATCAAAACTATGTATTACTCTTTGCGCATTCTCATTAAGAGGACTTCATACATATAACCTTTTGGATCCCTTGCAGGTTCTCCAAGAGGGATATCCACCAAGTCTCTCATATTGTGCTTGCATAATCTAAGTAGGTCCAGTTCACTTACTTTGAATCTCCCAGCTTCAAAAAATGTGAGATAGAAAGAGTTGATGGATGAATCAAAAATCCATCCAGTGATTGGATCATTCACATTTAGAGGAGTAACATGAAAAACATCTTCTTTATCACTTCCACTTGGTTCAGCATCATTTCCACATGTAAAACATCTTCTTCACCTTCAAAATCCATTGACTTGTATTTGTCTGGCATATCTTCATATTTTTTTGTGAGAGAGTGAACTATTTGAAGTTCATCTTGGTTTAGCTTGAGAACTTCTAGTTCATTCATGTGATAATATTTGGAACCATCACTTCTTGTAATGAACTAACTCTCAGATTTAAAGTCATATCCCCAATCAACGATTTGTACTTTTTCAGCTGTTGTAGACTTTTCATTTTCTGTCTATGAGAGATCATCTTTAGAAGCTTGCTTCGGATTGTCCCAATCTCTTCTAATCATTTCAACAGCTGTAGTAATTATTATTTCTTCTACCGATGAATCAGACTAAACTTCTAGAGTAAATTTACCTGCTTGAGGTGGTAGTTGGATTGAGGGAGTGTGAATCTCAACCGTTTGTCCTATTGACTAGGTTGACTAATCATAAGGTAGAGATGATTGTGATTCGACATATTGAGCTGAGGATAGGTTTAGATTTAATGGTCTGTCTAATTCATCAAGGTAGAAAGATCAATGTGCTCCAATCGATCGAGCTAATTGGTTTTTCGGTGTGAGAGATAACGTTAGAAGACAATGCTAAAAGAATTAGTTGTTAGTTTTTATTGTGTTTTACATATTAGAGATACACAACATTGTTATTTTACCATTATATTTTTTTAAATTCATCATATTAGACAAATAAAATAGTATTCAGTTAAACACAATAACTAACATAAAGACATAATAATTTGCACTAATGAAAAAATGACTAGATATAAACTTCAAAACGTAAAAAAAATTATTATCCTTTTATATTACAATACTACACTTGTTTTAAATAAAACAACTAATTTTTATGGTGTAATTTTTATAAAAAAAATAATAACGTACATAAAAGTTATGAACGCTTAAAAAATGGAGGAACTTGCAAAAAAATCAACAATAGCGGTTATTCTTAAGATACTCCTCTAACAAACTTTTTTTTACAATTTGATCTCAATCATTTATTAAAAATATTTATGGTTGAGAATAATTTTACACTTTTTAGTTTTAGTGGTCTTTTTATTTGAACCTTTTCCCTTGACATTGTCGTTTACAAAAATTGCCAATAATAACTTGTTTTTTATCTTTCAAATACCTAATTTTATAACAAATAACACAAAAATATTACAAATTACCCTTAAAATAACACACTTCACATCCCTAATTACAAAATCAAATCCATAATGCATCTTTCAAATCCGTAATTCATATCTCTAATTTCAAATCACTAATTTTTATAACAAATAACATAAAATATTTGAAATTAAATTTCATAAAACTTAAATCCCAAATTTTATAATCTAATAGAGTAAAAATCTAAAAATTATTATCTTGAAGTGATGAAGGCAATGGGCGGTGGGCTGTGGCACGCAGCAGGCTAGCGGTGGGCGGTGGTAGCAGGTGGGTGAGGGGCTAGGTGCTACTAATGTGGTCTATTGAAGTGTTGATCTTGTTGTTTTTTTTTATTTTTATATTTTATTATTGTTTGGGCTTATTATTATATTGGGTTGGGTATTGAGTAATGGGCAATGGATTAATGGGTATTGGGTGTTTTGGGTTTTAATGTTATTGGGTAATGTGTTTTTATGTTTTTATAAATTATTTTAAATTATTAGCTTTTTTTTATAAAATTTAAAACTTGCTATAAAATGTTGAGTTTAATAAAAATTTAGGGGTAACGTAAAACTGTAATTTTTTTTACATAAAACCGTAAAATTTTTTTTTTCACACTACCCATAAAAAGTTGAGGGGTAATGGAGGCTACTATTGTTGCGGAACCAGAATGTGACACCCGACATTTTCAGGTCACTATTTGATCAATACAAATAATGTTTTTTCGATCATACATTCATGCATTTAATGTTGTTCACTTAAATGCGTCATTCTTTACGCAAACATTTACGAACCTTTCATCTAACAGTAATTTACACGATTGCCGAATCGCGCACGCGTCTATCCCTAAACGTTGGTGATTTGTCAAAATACTTTTCAAACAATCATAATTGGTGTGAAATTACGTGTAATATGATTATGTTACTAAATGTGTAGCTTGGTTGTGAAAACTGGAAATTTTCTAGCATTTATGTGTTTTCGCGCATTTTCGGCTTTTAACGGCTAATTCTTATAAAAATGCCTATAAACTAGACAAATAAGTATTATTTCTTGCTATTAATGTTTATTTGATGTTATGTTAACATTTAGTGGTTTTGTTGTAGAAAATTTTAAATAGCGTAGCGATAAAACGATTTTATGAAACGACGAGGGCCTTTCTTTTAAAAATAAAGTATAAAACCCAATCCCCAGCCCTAATTCCCTCATTCCAGCTGTCCCCTTCCTTTTCCCCTCCCCTTTCTCGATCATATACTCACAAAAACACACACACATGTTTTGCTTTGATTCTTGCATCCAGGGTTGGAATTCGAACGTTTCTTACACAAAACACTTTTAGCACGTGATTACTTGCATCAACAAGTAAGTTTTATGTTTGATTTCATGTTCTTTGATTATCATGATGAACATGAACCCTAGAAATCTAATCTCGAGTCAAAACTTGAAATTGATTGAAATTGATGATTGAATATGCGTTAGTATTCAATATAATGATTTTTGTACGGATTGGTTTTGTGAAATTGTGTTATTCTGATCAAAAACCGTGACTTACTTATAATGGAAACTTTAATTCGGGGCTTTTTTAGAAATTGTATTAATTAGATGAAAATAGATTGAATTGATGGTTCTAGTATGTTAGTTGATGATATTGGGTGAAAACTCATATTTTGAGCTTTTGACTTCGGCACGGTTTTTGGGCACTTTCCATTAAAGGAAAATTTTTGGGTAAGTTGGTTTATAGATGATGATTTATGCATGTTTATGAGATGTGATAATAGTTATATGATGTTTAGAACATAAGAGTGGATTCGGAATAATCGAATTGTGAAAAACGTTTCGTACGATCATGCTTGCTATTTATGAAAAATTTTGTGATATGATGTGATTAATGTTGTGTATGATGTGTATAACATTATATGATGATGTGATTTATCTTTGTTGTGATATGCTTTATAATCTTTAAATGGATTACACATGTGTAACGATATCATACTTTACAAAAATAGAAACTTTCCAAAAATAGATTTCCGACATGAAACTGTATGTGAATCATTATTTGAGCTATTTGAGCATGACTAAATATTCTTTTACTTATTTGAATCACCAACTGTCATCGCGTTAGTCAGATCAACTTTGGTCAACATTTTTGGGTCATGTGGTCAATAGGGAAAGAATACCTATTGATCGGGCAAAAATAGAAACTATTAAGAATTGGGTTACGTCTAATACTTTGATAGGGTATGATAATTTCTTGAACTGGCTGGCTACTACTGGCAAGACATCGAATGGTTTTCAAAGATCGCTCAACCTCTTACAGCATTAACTCATAAGGCATTACAAATGATTAGGGTGACAAAAAAAAGTCCGCATTTCAAATTATGGAACAGAAACACTGTATTGCACTGATACTATCCCTACCGAATGAACACATGATTTTGTAGTACATTGCGATGTTTCCATCCAAGTTCTTGGTTGTGTGCCGATGCAACGCGAAAAGGTCATCCCATACGCTTTCAGTCGATTAAGAGTTCATAAAAAGAACTACATGACACGACTCAAAGTTGGGAGTCATTGCTTTGCACGTAAGATATAGAGGTATTACTTGTACGGTATCAAATGCATCATTACACCAATCACAAGAGCCTTTAGTATGCCTTTGAGTAGGAGTTTAACATGAGGCAGCATTTTTGGGTCGAGCTATTGAACGAGTATGACTGTACAATTAAACATCAACAGAGTAAGGCTATTGAGGTAGCTGATTGCCTGAGTCGAAGGAAACCACCCAAACCAAAGCGAGTTTGAGAATTACAACTTACCATTCATACCGAAGTACCTGATCAAATCCATAATGCTCATGTTGAGGCTTTGAAGGATGAGAATCTGAAGGCAGAGTTAATGCGCGCCATGAAAATAAAAACAATTAGTGACAAACTCCAAAGGAATTCATTATTGCATGAACGGATATGGGATTCCGCGTATGGAAATTTACGAAAGCTGAAAAGAGATAAAGCTCATAAAACTCATTATCCCATTAATGAAGGTATAGGTAAGAGTTAAGACGTGTCATGATTTAGAAGTTCTTTATTGGTGGCAGAATATAAAAGGTGATATTTCCACGCATGTTAGCAAGTGTTTAACTTGTTCTAAAGTTAAGATAGAATATGAAAGACCGTATGATTCACTACAACAGCCGCAACCAGAATGGAAATGGTAGTAGATCTCAATGGGTTTAATTGCGAAGTTACCTCGAACTTCAGCGAATGGGTAATGTGATCACCTTGTGCAATTAACGACTGAGAAGATTGTACAAATTCATAACTGCAGGGTAGCAACACGTAACTGACAAAGGAATTAAGCTGACAAACACCTAAAACCATTAGAATAACAAATCGACAACAAGGTACTTCTAAAAGTGTCACCTTGGAAAAGTGTAATTCGTTTTTGAAAAACAAGGAAAGTTTAACCCCGCTAAATTAGAACCTTTGAGATTGTCAGAAGGTTGGTTTAGTAGTTTAGCAACTCAATTTCTCTAGAGAAGTCAGACGGATACAAAACGTGTTACACGTTCCAAACCTAAAGAAATGTATGACTGATGAGACATTCATCGTCTGTTAAATGAAATACACATGTTGATGAACAACAATGCTTTCATTTGGGAACTAGTTAAATTTATTGACAAAGAGGTCAGAAACACTTAAGCATAACTGTAACTCTATCATCAAAGTTCGTTGGAACTCCAAGCATGGACAAGAGTTCACCTTGGAACGCAAGAGTAATATAAAGGCCATATACCCATAGTTATTCAAAGATGCGCCGTCAAGCGTTGAGGTTACCAGTTGAATTTTAGGGAGAAATATCATAAAAAATGGGATGATATGGAAACCGGGAAATTTCCGTCCGTCTTTTAACGGAGTTAGTTAAATTTTGGGACGAAATTTCCTTTAATAAGGGGATGATGTAACACCCAACATTTTCAAGTCACTGTTTGATCAACACAAACAATTTTTTTCTGATCATACAATCCTGCATTTAATGTTGTTCACTTAAATGCGTCATTCATTACACAAACATTTACGAACTTTTCACGTAATGGTAATTCAGATAATTGCCGGATCGCACACGCGTCTTTCCCCGAACGTTGGCGATTTGTCAAAATACTTTTCAAACAATCATAATTGGTGTGAAATTATGTGTTATATGATTATATGATTAAATGTGTAGCTTGGTTGTGAAAACTGGGAATTTTTTAGCATTTACGTGTTTTCACTCATTTTCGGCTTTTAACGGCTAATTCTTAGAAAAATGAATTTAAACTAGACAAATTAATATTATTTCAAGCTATTAATGTTTATTTGATGTTATGTGAGCATTTGGTGGTTTTGTTGTAGAAAATTTTAAATAGCGTAGCGATAAAACGATTTTATGAAAGGACGAGGGCCTTTCTTGTAAAAATTAAGTATAAAACCCAACCCCCAACCCTAATTCCCTTATTCCAGCCATCCCCTTCCCTTTCCCCTCCCCTTTCTCGAAAATATACTTACAAAAACACTCACACACATGTTTTGCTTTGATTCTTGCATCTAGATTTGGAATTCAAACGTTTCTTACATCAAAACACTTTTAGCACGTGATTGCTTGTATCAACAAGTAAGTTTTATGTTTGATTTCATGTTCTTTGATTATCATGATAAACATGAAACCTAAAAATCCAATCTCGAGTCAAAACTTAAAATTGATTGAAATTGATGATTGATTATGCGTTAGTATTCAATATCATGATATTTGTACGGATTGGTTTTGTGACATTGTGTTATTTTGATAAAAAACCGAGACTTACGTATAATGGAAACTTTAATTTGGGGATTTTGTAGAAATTTTATGAATTAGATAAAATTGGATTGAATTGACGATTTTAGAATGTTAGTTGATTCTATTGGGTGAAAATTCATGTTTGAGCTTTTGATTTCGGCTCGGTTTTTGGGCACTTTCCACTAAAGGAAACTTTTTGGGTAAGTTGGTTTATAGATGATGATTTATGCATGTTTATGAGATTTGATAATAGTTATATGATGTTTAGAACATAAGAGTGGATTGGGAATAATCGAATTGTGAAAAACGTTTCGTACGATCGTGATTGCTATTTATTGAAAATTTTGTGATATGATGTGATTAATGTTGTGTACGATATGTGTATAACATGATATGATGATGTGATTGATCTTTGTTTTGATATGCTTTATAATCTTGAAATGGATTACACATGTGTAACGATGTCATACTTTCCAAAAATAGAAACTTTCTAAAAATAGATTTCCGACATGAAACTGTATGTGAATCATTATTTGAGCTACTTGAGCATGACTAAACATTCTTCTACATATTTGAATCACCAACGGTCATCGCGTCAGTTGGGTCAACTTTGATCAACAAAAGTCAACTTTGGTAAAAAAAGTCAACTTTGTCAAACTTGTCAAACATTTCTCGAACACACTAACAGTTTACGTTATTTAGATACAACGGAGTTCATCATGACTATTATATACAAGCACTCATAGGCCTATATTTGTTAGGTAACGATTAACTTTCAGTTTATAAACTTTAGGTTTTTTCTGCGCATCTAATGTGAGTTTTCACAGCCTCACTTTTACTTACTTTGTTTTAGGGGGAGAAGCAGGCAAACTATTCTTATTTATATGGTTTTAATATTATTGGTATATCGCTTGTTACTGTAGTGCAAACATTATCACGCAAGTCATTACGCACTCGAACCGTTAATAACGAGCTAGGGAGGTAATTTTGAGTAGTACTATTGGGTTTGAAAAACCCCACCCGTGTTAGTCGCGCTAACTCGATTGTAGGTCGAACAGGTGTTTAATTTACCTAGACACTTGCTATTGTTTAGTGATAAGACATGGCGGAAGGCAAAACAACTCACAAAAAGTCAGCTTCAGTTCTAAACGCTAAGTAACTAGATATATAGGATAGATACCTATGGTATACCTTTTGTTTTCTTTTACCAAGCAAAAGCTCAAGCATATTTAGTGTTTTAAACATGTGAACTCACCAACCTTGAGTTGACATGTTATTGCATGTCTTATCAGGTCACTAGCATGCTTAAGGCTAGGGTTGCACATATGAGGTTCATGTATCATCTATATTGTTTAAACGCAAATTAATTGACATTTATTGTCTTTCATTGGGCGCCTTGTTTTTGCGCATTCATTACCTATGTTTTACAAACGTTTATTCTTTCGCATTGATTGCATTAAGAACTGTGTTCTACTCTGATTTAAGGTCAAACACTTATTTCAACACTCATATAGCGTCGTTTGATATGACTATATCTGAGATCCTGGTTTGTCACTCGTCTCACGGTAGAACCCGTAGGTGGATTTTGAGGGTGTGACATAGAAATTATTTTCTATGGAGTCATTGTATTCTTATAATTAGATTTTTAATGAAACAACAAATAAGTTTTTGGGTTGTTCGATTAATTCGGGTCGGGCAGGTTGGGACGTAAAAAGAAGATTCATTAATTAAAAGCTTGCTTATAAGACTTGTTGATATGTTATGCCTTCAGCCTCAAGCTCTTTTATGATAATGTACATATATATCAAAGATAGTCATTGATATTACATAAATCAATCTAAAGCAACTAATCAACTTGAATAAGTACTTTACTTGAAAATGGCTTAATCAAGTTAACGTGAATCAAAACCGCAATGAAATTAAACTATAACCACTAAGACTGTGATGGAGAAACCACAATGAAAATAGCAAACTTGTTCTTGGAGTTGGAGATCTAGACAATGACTAAGAAATACAAAACTTAGGGTTTGAACAAAATCTAGATACTAAAATCACTAAAACATATTAAATAAGAAAAATGAAAACATCATATTTGTAGAATCAAAATCTAGCTAGGGTTTGAATATTCTAATTAAGGCTTGAACACAACCTAGCTTCTAGATTTCTAATTACCAAAATCACCAAACAAATTAACTAACAAATAAGTGAAATAACAACAAAAAACACCAAAATAACTTAAATAAAAACTAGGATTTTAATCCTTATTAATAGACAAACAAATAAAGAAAATATTTAGAAAACCAACCTTGAAACTTGAAAGCTAATATTTGAATGAATTAAATCTTGAAAGCTTATAATCTATTTTCATTTCTTTAATATTTTTGAAAACACCAATGACCGCTGTAGCAACCATCAATTGTGCTCTTACCAAACAAATTAATTTAATGGGTCATTTCCTAAAAACATATGAGGTCACTAGACTTCTTGATTACATGGACATTATACAAAAACAAAACTTAAGGGGGGTCAGTTGACCCCATACTTTACAAAGTGGCTCCGCCCCTAGGCTACCCCTCAATTATATATAGGTTGACCCCATACTTTACAAAGTGGCTCTGCCCCTAGGCTACTCCTCAATTATATATAGGCCTACCCATGGTAGTAATGATCTTGAGTTAACATTATTAACTATGGTCTTCAATATCAACATTGCTTTTTACTACTAACTTTAACAGTAAAGTTTTCTTCAACACTAACTCTCTTTTAGGAGTAACTTTGGCCTTCACCAAAAACATAGATTAGTATCAAAACAATTATCATTAGTCACACATAATCCGATAAATTAAGCTTAAAAATCGTTTAATTCATTTGACTATGTACACATTAGTTTACATAATCTGAATAGATAAAATGAAGATTGGAGCAAGAATTATAACACGAATTGTATAATACAAGTAGAAAAATGTATTATCAAATGAAGGTAAAGTATAAAATTACAAAATGAAAAATAACTTATACAAACATAAAATCCAACTATTAAAATCAAGGAAAGAAGGAATATTTATTCATTCTAGTATCACACGTCTATAGATGGACACTTTAATTGGAATATGCAACTACAAATTTGATTGAAGTTTGAAGGGTCCTAATATAGGGACACCTAAGTGGATAAATCGACACCCGCCTATACGCCACTTAAGGGTCCATACACATCGTATAGGCATCCACAATTAATGCCTGACATTCCATGTCACATCAGTCGTTGTCGTGGTGTTTATACGCGTTGTATAGCCCCATACGCCGTGCATAGCCTTTTCAGTCGACAAAACTAGACCAAGCCTAATCAATCATTCATTCAGCAGGACTATACGCGGCATATGGGCCCGTACGCCACGTATAGCCCTATGGCGTATAGTTAAAGGTGTAGGTCCACCGACACCTATACGCTGCGTATGGGGCTATACGCTGCGTATAGTAGGGGTGGGTGTCTAGGGTGCCCTACGCAACTTATACGCGAGACCCCTATACGTTGCGTATAGGATTATATGCTGCGTACAGTGTGGGTGTAATGTTCGTTTTGTGTCATACGATTTTGTTTTATAACTGTTATATTTATATGCGTTTTGGTATGCAGATATGTATTCCGATTCAGAGATTAGGCTGACGTTGTTGACGTTATTGCCGATCATCCTTGGCCATAGTTTGAGCCCGATACCATGGAGCACGCTAAGTGCTCCAAATTTGTACGAATTAAGATCGGCTGTCAAAAAACCGTCGATTGAAAGGTGATAGCCGATCTCGGAGAGCGCGAAAGACTTGCTGGTATTATCAAGACGATACACTATGACGTCGTTTGTTTGAGATCACTTTCTTCCCTTCTTACCGAGAGATGACGGTGGTGTTTTTATCCACCTTTACTTATATTCGTCTTGATGAGATGGAGGAGGACGATGAATGTTTCGAGAGTTCGTTTAGGTTATGTGGACATCCACATAAGATGTCCATAGAGCAATTTGGTATTCTCTCAAGACTTTACTATGAGCTGGAGACTGTTACCCCTCTATTCACCGAGGGTATTATTAAGATTGAGGAGAGTCGATTGAGAGATTGATGACCTCAGATTTCGGAGGTTCGTTTCAGAGGACTAAGGGCAAGATCACTAGCATTAGAGATCCTCTCATTCGTTACTTACATCGGATGATCGCCACATCCATCACAGGACGGGGCAAGAGTCGGGAGTGGTGCCTCGTTCCCAACATATTTTACTTGTATTGTTTGCTTACGGGTACCAGGTGCAACCTAACGAGATGTTTGGTGGAGTATTTTGCTTCGTATTACCATCCCAAGTAGCGAGTAGCGGTGTACGGCAGCGCTTACGTCACGTTGATTGCTTGAGCCCTTACTTATCTTCCTCAAATCTTGGTGATGTATCTCCTCTGATCGAGCCAGTGAGACTAGATCATCATACGTTGTTCGGCATGCGTATTATACGGCAGTTTCTGGGCATACGATTCTCTATTCGACCCGAGGTGATCTAGCAGTCGGAACACGTTCTGCAGGTTGGTGTTGATGATCAGCAGCAGCAACAGGAGCATCCCCTACATGATCATCCGTCGCACGACGAGGCGCCTCACGACCGGTCACCGCCACCTCAGCCACAATTTTCTCGACACATTTACAAAGATGTGAGGCTGCCTGCACATATGAAAACATTTATGCATGAGGTTGTTGTGAGTTATGGGAGCAAGGTCGTTGGCTCGTTCGAGTTGAAGATCTTATGGATTGGCACGTTCAGCTCAAGATTGCGTGAGCACGTGCTGCTGGTATCAATCCTCCGGAGTTGCCACCACCTCAACTTTACCCAGACTCATCGTAGTTTTTATATTATTATTAGAAATGTAACTTTTATTTTGTTCTGTATTGAATAACTTTGTTATGTATATTGTTATTTTATATTAATGTTTGTATTGTTATCTCGATTGTTCAGTTAAATTATGAGTGTTTGTATTACATGTTTTGTCGGTAGTTAAATTACAAAATTAAGTAAAAGTATAAAAAAAGATGTAAAAATAACATAAAACCATTCGATTTATAATTATTTATATATTTGTCGATTCGTGAAAATTATTTGTATATTTATAACATAACATAAAACTAGTCGACGTAAAGTTATATGTATATTTATAACAAAAAAGATGTAAAAATAACAAAAAAAATGTACTTTAACCTATACGTGACGTATGGACCCATATCCCACGTATAAGTCTCACATGCATATGATATCATAAGTTTGAAAATAAATAAAGCCATACGCTGCTTATGGGGCCAGGTGAAGATTCATGTTCTAAGCAGAGACAAGATGGCTGAAGCAAGAGACTTCTCCAACACGATCAAAGCTATTTTGGATCCATCACAGTCAGAACCAGCGCCAACTCCATCATCATCAGTCCAAGCACCAGCAGAAGAACCAAAAGAATCTTCACAACCTCCACCACCATCAAACCCTTGAAATACATAGGTTGTATAATCCTTAGGGGGAGTTTTGTTGGACCCTGAAAGGATCATACATGCCAATTCAAGAGGTGGTTGAATGCTATTTTGTTGGAAACTCCCACAAGTCCAACAACATATGCGGGTGAAGAATCAGAAAAATAAAGCCAAGTGTCAGCTATCTGCATTACTATATGCAGATGACCAACAGAACAAATACTGACAAGTATTTGTTCATCCGCATTTACTAATGCGGATAGTTAGAACAAATACGGCCAAGAATTTGTTCATCCGCATTAACCAATGCGGATGTCCGGAGAAATGCGCATAAGTATTTGTTCATCCACATTTGCCAATGCTGATGAACATACTTAATGCTGAACACCAACAGAAAAAATACTGATGAAGATCAAGGCATCTGCATTAGTTAATGCGGATGAACATCTACCAATGCTGATTACTTTTTGTACTTAGTCTAGTATTCTGATGTATAGTTTTCAGGGTAGTTTAGTCATTTTGTATAGGTAGAATGTCAGCCTATAAATAGAATACAATACCTTACTTTTACAAGTTTTCCGATTGTAAGATTACTCAGTACTCAAGTTTCGAGGTTTTAAGATTTTCATGTCAACTTATTAAAAACCCTAGCACCCACTGTAACTTGTTTTACCTCCATTGATACACAAAGAATTTATGAGTATTTTCAGCATTTAATGTTCTGTGCTTCTGTATTTCCGCTACTTAATCACTGACTCAATCATCATATTCGATCCTAGTTGAAGTCACATCAACTGAGAATTCCATTCTCGGACCCTGTCAATTGGTATTAGAGCCTCGTCTCTTGGACTCTTCTTAAAATCTGCACACATCTTGAACGAAAATCGATTGATCTGGTGATTGAGTTGTTTATTGGCAAGTATTCTACTTCTAATACGCATATATACTGAAAATACCAGAAATTTCATCAACATCAACTGTTCTTTGTTCGAAAATCTGAAGAACATTACTAGATTGTTGATTATCATAAAAAATCAGACATAAAATCAACCAAAAAGAGACACAAAGGTAAACTGTTCATAATATCAACCATACTGCTGATACTATTCACCGAGAAACCATAAAAAAATCCCGTGACTGTGGACTGTTTGAACATTCTGGACATAAAATTAATTTAATCAGTATTCAAACCTTCTAAAACAAGCTTATTATCATGAATTCTGTTAACTTTTCTAAACTTGGTCATGCATCTAAACCCCCAATGCTTAAACACAAATCTGAGTTTAAGCAATGGAAAATCAGGTTTAGAAATTACATTACAGGTGTAGACATGACTACTGGATTTTAATCTGCAAAGGACCCTACATTCCTGTTTCTCTTGCTGCTGATCAAGGTGCTTAGTACAAAACAGTTAGAATTCCCATTGAAGATTCTAATCTAACTCTTGATGATGATAAATACAAGAAAATCAAGATAGATCTCAAAGCATACTTCATTCTTACTTAGGCTTTGAAAATGGATGTCCTCAAAAGATTAGAAAAGTATGGAACTACCGAAGGTGTCTGGGATACACTGCAAATCATGTGTGAAGGAAGCAGTGAGGTCACAGAAATAAACAAAGACAAACTAGTGAACCAATATGAAACCTTCCATCAAGCCAAAGGTGAATCAATCTCCAAGCAGCTACATCGATTTGTACAGTTGGTGAAAGATTTGGAGATCATGGGGGTTACATATAAAGAGAAAGAAATGAACAAGAAGATGCTGCATAGTCTGTCTGAAAGCTGGAAGCAGAATGTCACAATGCTAAAGAACACTCTTGATTTAGAAAGCACCAGCTTAGACATCATGATTGCAAAAATTGAAGCTCTTGAGTTAGATGAAAGGAACAGAAATTTTAGTGGACCTCAAGTCATTGAGGCATACAAATTTCCATGAGAATCTCATTTAGTGGAAAATGCATTTATGACTGAGGAAGATGATTTTCTATCTTCTAGAGATCAAGCAACAACCACTGGATTCATTGTTGCTCCACAACAAAGCAAGCCATCATCATCAACTCAAACAACAACAACACTCTCAAGCATGCCTAGTGATCAATTATCTGAAGAGCAGAATGCAACTTACAATGCTTTTGTTGCTAGCTTTGAAGCATATCTGGGAGGAAGACTCACATCAGCACATCTGATTTAGGAAGATCTAGAAGAAATGGATCCTGATGATGTTGAAAAAATGGACTTGTAATGGTAGATGGCCATGATTGCAATGAGAGCCAAGAATTCTTTAGAAAAGGGAAGAAACTGAGTCTGAATGAGAATACAAAACTTGGATATGACAAATCCAAAGTAAAGTGTTTCAATTGTGGTATGACTGGCCATTCCTCTCTCCGGAATGCATTGCTCCGAGAAGAAGTAACAACAATTTTCAAAGAACTACACATAGTCAACCATCTTCTTAACCAAATGAAAGCTTTCAATCAAGCAGTCAACATCAATATCAGCATCAAAATTAGCATCAAAAAACTCATCAAAGTCAGCTTCAACTGACTCATCTAGCTCATGGAAGCAACCAACCCACCTCCAATGCACATGTCATCATACAAGATAGAGTTTGTGAGTGGAGCCTGTATGTGGAGGAAGTCAAACCTCAATTCCAGAATTATGCTCTCATGGCTCACATCAATAATGATGGTCCAACTCTAATGCCATCTGAGGTAAAATCAAATCTCTGTAGTGATAAATGCATTAATGAACTACATGGATATTGAGAATATAATCACAAGCTGGCTATTAAAATCAAAGAAGAAAAGGTCAAGTCTGAAATGCTTAAACAAGAAATGAAAAGTTTTGAAATTAAAATCAAATCACTTCTTTTAGATATTGAAAAACTTTATTGTGAAAAGTATACTCTAGCAGCTGAGAATGAGAGGTTAACTGAATTGTTAACAAAAACAAAAGTTGAGCTATCAGCTACTGAAGTGAAACTTAAAAAGTTTTAACTCTCTTCTGCTAAGCTGCAAAAGTTACTTGCCTCACAGAAAGAACCAAAGGATATGACTGGGATAGGATACAATTCGTACCTTCCTCCATACAATGACAACTATATAGTTTTGCCTGAGTCACTCATTCTTTCTGATTCAACTGAACCTAATGTTATTGAAACTAAAACTATGGTTTCACAAATAACAAATCCTCAAAACAAACCAAGTGTTTACATTGAAACCAATGAGGATAAAATCAAACTAGGTCATCCAATCAAAATCGAAGATTGCTCATACAAACCTGTAGGTGTTAAGAAACCAAAGAGCCCAGTCAAAGCCAGTGTAGCTTTCATGAAATTCATCCCTAAAAGTAACAAGGTGAATTATAATGCTAAATTTTTGTGAAATCCTCTGCTGAAAGCAGATCTGATAGTAAGATTAAATCTCCAAACAATTCAAGCAAATCAGAAAAGATTTCATTGAAAGACAAGAGCAAAACAACAGCTTCTCCATCATCCAAAGGGAAATCTCCCATGATTCAAAGATCAAATGTAAAAACTGATTATCAATCATCATCAAAGCACAAACAAGGAGTTATTTTTGACATTTGCAACAAAGAGCATGTAGATCAATTTGAACAGGATTTAAGTAAAGGTAAAAAAAAGCAAAAACAGTCTTTAAAGTTCAAGCACAGTAGATTTGTGAAACAATCTACGGAAATCAAGAAGACTGGATTTGCTTCTTCATTGAAAACCAAATCTGAGGCTAATCTAAAATCCAGTAAATCTCATGAAGCCTCCCCATCAAAATCAAAAGACAAACAAATGTGCTATGATATTTGTGACATGTATAATCACAAACAAATGAGTGTTATTTTAATCAATACTGCTTTATCTGTGACATGAACAATCATTCAACCAAAAACTATTATTTCAACAAGTATTGTTCTGTACGTGATATGACAAATCACAATACATTTGATTGTTTCTTTAAATAGAAAGGCTTGAGAATTTCTCAAAACAAGCCTATTTCACTAATTTTAACTGACAAAGTCAAAATTAGAAGTCTATCACATCCTAAACAATCACGAATTTCAAATTCTGATGATGACTTCTATGATCAATGGCAGTCAAAGAGTATCAAAAAGAATCTTAAGCAAAATATGAAACAATCACTTAATTCTCATCCAAGATTCAAAACAAAAATGGTTTCTGAAAATAAAAAACGAGCCCAATTTCTATATAGAAATAGGGATCAAAGATTTGAATATTCATCAGACAACTCAGATGAAATTGATGAAAAGAAACCAAAAAGAACACCATAGAAATTCATTAAAGCTTCATCCTCTAAATCATAACCGAGAGGAAAGTATCAAGAGGTTACAGTTATGGATAGAAACAGGCAACCCAAGACCATCGTGGCTTGGGTTCCACATTCTAACTAGTTCTTTCCTGGTTGTAAGGTCGTCCATACAGGTCCAATAGATTATGGTATGTAGACAGTGGATGCTCCCGACACATGACTAGAGACAGTTTCCTCCTTCATGATTTCAAGCATATACAAGGAACTACTGTAGCATTCGGTGGAAATTCACAAGGTGGTAGAATTACTGGTGAAGGATCTATGACGAATTGACCGTTGAGTTTTAACAAAGTGAACTACTGCGAGCAATTGAATTTCAACCTCCTCAACGTGTCTTAGATCTTTGACAAGAAATATCCCACTCACTTCACAAACACTTATTGCTACATTCTGAAACTAGTATTCCAAATTCCTGAAGAATGGGTTGTCTTGAAGACTCCTAGAAAGAATAACACCTATGTCTTGAACCTTAATTCGGCTCAACCAAAAAAAGAAACATGTCTCTTGTCTAAAGCATAATTTGATGAGTCACAACTTTGGCATAGACGTTTGGGCCACACAAATTTCAAAAATATAAACTTATTAGTAAAAGAAAACCATGTAATTGGTTTACCTCAAAAAGAATTTTATTTCATTGACAGCTTTTCTGCATGTCTCAAATGAAAACAACATAAGTCTTCCCACAAACCAAAGCTTGTGAACACAAACAATTCTCCATTGAAGTTACTTCATATGGATCTGTTTGGACCAACTCATGTCATGAGTATTAGAAAGAAACAGTATTGTTTGGTGATCATTGATGACTTTTCACGATTCACAAGGGTCTTCTTTCTACTTCATAAAAACAAAGCATCGCAAATTATAAAAGATTTTATTACAAAAATTGAAAATCAACTTGATCAAAAAGTAAAATCAATCAGAAGTGATAACGGGACAGAAACCAAAGGCATTACTCATCAATTTAGAGCAGTTAGAACTTCTCAACAAAATGGGGTAGCTGAAAGGAGAAATAGAACACTGATTGAAGCAGCAAGAACAATGCTAGCTGATGCTAAGCTGCCAATTACATTTTGGGCAGAAGCAGTCAACACATCATGCTTTATGCAAAATCAAACTTTGACAGTTGAAGAAAGTAACAGAACACCTTATGAACTTATTTTTCACAAAAAACTATTTATTAGATTTTTCAAGTCATTTGGTTGTCCTGTCTCAATATTAAACACTTGAGACCATTTAGGAAAGTTTGTTCCAAAGTCTGATGAGGGATTCTTTATAGGTTATTCCTCTGTTTTAAAGGCGTTTAGAGTGTTTAATCCTATATAAAACATTATTGATGAATCAACCAATGTTCAATTCAATGAGCATTCCTTTCTTAAGTCAATAAATGGTCCTGATTGGTTGTTTGATATTGACTCTTTTACAAGATCTTTTGATCAGTTTCACTTGTCTAATGCCAATCAACTGGATCTTCTAAAACAGTAGAAAGAAGAGATGACTTTCCCATGATACCTCCGTCTTCTGCTAATCAACTTAATAAAAAAGTTCCATTACAAGCTGATCCTGTTAGACCAGAAGTACAAAATCAAAGTGTTTCAACTAAGGCTAGTCGAGCACACTTCTCAATCCTTCAAAAGAGCCATCTACTGAAGTCAGAAATTTAGAACCAGCTATGCTACCTGTTGAAACTACAAGGAATACAAATGATAAAAGTCATCAAACTTCTACTAATGCTAAAACTAAAGCTCGTGAAGACTTTGATTACTTTCACCACTCACCAACATCACAACCTGAAGGTGCCTCTCACCAAGATGATCTAAATGTATCCAATCTTGATGTATCAATTGCTGGTGACTCCATTCCAACAACCAGGATATAGAAGAATCATCCGGTGTCAAGCATCACTGGTGAATTAGATGAGCGGGTGACTAGAAGCAAGTCAAGTATTGCAAACATCTTTTTGTTTTCTAGCTTTTTGTGTCAAACCGTACCCAAGAATATAAAAGAGGCTCTTCAAGACAACAGCTGGATCGAGGCAATGCAGGAAGAATTGCTCCAGAAACAAGAAGTATGGCAACTGGTAGACCTTCTCGAAGGACAATAACCTATAGATACCAGATGGCTATACAGGAATAAGACTGATAACAGGGGTATTGTTATCAGAAACAAAGCAAGACTAGTTGCACAGGGATACACTAAGAAGAAGGAATAGATTATGATGAAGTGTTTGCACCAGTAGCCAGATTAGAAACCATCAGACTTTTCCTTGCTTACTCTGCATCCATGAAATTCACTATGTATCAAATGGATGTAAAGTGTGCATTTCTTTATGGCAAAATCTCTGAAGAAGTTTATGTGAGTCAACCACAAGGCTTTGAAGACCCGGATTTCCCTCATAAGGTGTACAAGCTTGACAAAGCTTTGTATGGTCTACATAAAGCTCCTCGAAAGTGGTACAAGACTCTATCATCTTTTCTTCTTACTCACGGATATGAGAGAGGAAAGATTGATTAGACCATATTCAGAAAAAGAAATGGAAAAGAAATGTTGCTAGTCCAGATCTACGTGGAAAATATTATCTTTGGTTCAACAAACAAGCAAATTTGCAAGTATTTTGAAGACCTTATGCATTCAAAATTCCAGATGAGTGCTATGCGAGAACTTACATTCTTCTTAGGATTGCAAGTACAACAAACAACCGATGGAATCTTCATCAATCAATCAAAATATGTAGAAACCATGTTGAAAAAATTTTATTTTGCAGATTGTCAGTCAATTAGAACTCCTGTTGATACAAGAATGAAGATAGGTCCAGATTTAAAAGGCAAATAAGTGGATCAGACTCATTATCGATCAATGATTGGGTCACTCATGTATTTAACAGCAAGTAGATCCGACATAATGTTTGGTGTATGTGTTTGTGCTAGATATCAAGCAGATCCCAAGGAATCACATGTGAATGCTGTCAAGAGGATATTCAGATATCTCAAGGGCAAGCCTGCACTTAGATTATGGTATCCAAAGGAAAGTGATTTTAATCTCTATGCCTACACTGATAGTGACTACGGGGGATGCAACTTCAATAGAAAGTCCACTTCTGGTGGTTGTTAATTTCTTGGTCCCAGGCTGGTATCCTGGTAGTGCAAGAAGCAGACAAACGTATCTGTTTCAATAGCAAAAGCTGAGTACATAGCAGCTTTAGCTTGTTGCTCTTAAGTTCTCTGGATTCAAAAACAAATGCTTAATTATGGTTTTAACTTCCTGCACACACACCACTTCACATTAACAACACAACAGTCATGTTCATAACAAACAATCCAGTTCAGCACTCAAAAACCAAACACATTAAAATTAGATATCACTTTTTGAGAAATTGTGCTGAAAAAGGGTTAATCAAGTTGATATAGGTCCACACGGATAATCAATTAGATGATTTGTTCACTAAGGCATTTGATCCTAGTCAGTTTGAATTCTTAGTCCAATCCATTGGCATGATTAACCTTGAGTAGAAAATCAAAATTTACAAAAACATACAAATATAACAAAAATTACAAAAATAAGTCATTTTGTTGAAGAATATAATATATACTTCAAGGGAAATGATATAATTACAGTCTTTATATCATTCACTTTGCTTATTTCAAAATTTAGAAATACAGACATAACTTATCTTATATGCGGGTAGGCTTAGCTTGGAAAAGAAGATACATGTTGTGACGAACTAAAGCTCATATTCAACTATGAAGTATTCATCTCAAAGTATAAGTAAATATTAGCCTATCCAAGTGTGTGTGTGTGTGTGTAGTAACCTAAACACACCAGGTAATGATGCCTTTTAAATCTCATTCACCCACATCAGTTTCTCCTCTATTTTGCTGAGCAAAGATCTGGAGAAACAAACACAGAGTGCTGATGTCATGATCCAAAAAGATTCTCAATGAGAAACACATCCAATCTGGATGAATTAATAAAGACCACAGTCCATGTGAATGAACAAAAAGAATCCCTAAGTGGATCACCTTTCAAAGTAAAAGGCAAAAAGATCCCAATGTGGATCAAATAAATAAAAGAATCAAAGTAAAAGAATCCCAATGAGGATCAATCAAATGAGATCTTATAATTCAAATGACCTGGTCATGTAAGTTGTGAAAAAGTTGTACCATGCATTTCATGCGGGTGGTTGATCTTGCCATGCTTTTGAGTGTGAGGTACATGTTGAATACTCAATTCACTCAAAACATGATAAAGATCACATGCATCAAAATATTAAGCAAGCATGTGTTTAAGAGTAGAAACATACCTACAATCAATATATTCTTGATTATGTCTATTTTACTAACAACTGCTTGTATTTGTGAAAGGTAAGATTGATATGATACCAAGTAAGGTATACTTTCTCTTCATGTACAGATAAAAAAACAGAAAATCACAAAAATATTTTCCCTTCAAAATTTTAAACCCATTAAAGTTTTTATCTCATATGGATATAAACTTTAGGGGGAGTAATTAAAATTTTGATTATTATGCACAGTTGTTATTTTTCTTGAAAATATAAAATCAGAAAATTTACTGTGTTGGTGTGGAAGTTATAACATAGTATCTCAGTATATGCAGATATCTGGAAGCACAAAAGTCCAAGATCAGTCAAAACTAGGAAACTTGTATCACACCTGGTGTGCAATTCAATCCAAGCAAGAATTGACAATCTAAGCAACAGTCAAAACTTCATAAAAGTCAAAGCAACAAACGCAGCTTTATAACAGTCAAAACAAAAGACTCATCTTCATAAAAGTCAAAGCATCAGCACAAAAACAACCAAAAATATCCACAGCAAAAGCATTAACTTTAGAAGGTAACCCAGGCATATAACCAGTGCAGGTAATAGTTTTGTACAAGAAAAACACAAGTGAAACTTATGCGGACAAGTTAACTCTTCCGCATTTATTTCAAAACAAATGTGTACAACAAGTTTTGAAGTGTTGAAAACTTATGCGGAAAAAAATGTTCGTCCGCATTTTTATATACGGTTAACATTTTGTTCATCCGCTTTTGTTTAGCCGTATTTCCCATATGCAGTTCACATGATCAATGTGGACAACATTGTTGTGTATTTGCTTCAATAATAAAATTTTGTGCTCACACTCTTCTGTTATGGTGTGTTTGAATCTCAGTTAAGGCGGATGGATAATACTATGCACAGAAATACAAACATCCATCAGCATTAACAAATGCAGTTGAAGGTCAAGAAATGCGAACAACTAATTTGTTCAGCCGCATTTGTTACAAGGTCAAATACTAACAAGTTTTGTTCTTTCGCATTTGTCACAGTACACAAATGCGTACAAGTCTAAAACATTCGCCTTTGCTACAATACACAAATGCTAGCAAGTTTTGTATTTCCGCATTTGTCTCAGTACACAAATGCTGACAAGTTTGACACTTCCGCTTTTGCTACAGTATAAAGAACCAATCCTCTGCATTTGTTTAGAAACTTGCAAAGTTTGATAAATCCATTAAATTGACTATTTAAGCACATTAATTAGAGTCATTTAATACTTTTTAAATTTGAGTGGACTTATAAGATAAAGATACCATACACGTTCAAACCGTTAATATATAATTAAATTTATATTGATCTATTATTTAATGTGAGTGTAGCTTATGTGGATTCAAGATATGAAGCAACCTCATGGAATTATAATTTCAAAAAAAAAATCCAAGTGAAAAATATCTACCAATCCACGTCAATTTAAAATTGGATTAAAAGAATTAGTGTTTTACAACAACTAAATGTCAAATGGATTTGGAGATAAAGATGAATCCACCACCTGTCATTGAGTTTTACCAGAAGATCACAACAACCTAACATTGTCGCGAGTAAAAAGAGAGGAAGGCAACTAAAAAAACAGGGAGATTCATTAAAAAGCAGCCGCAAAGGAAAACACGGGAGAAGAAGAAAAATAGATTTCATTGCTTGAACTTCAACTTTGGAGCATTCGAGTATGATTAAAGAGCAATCTTAAAGCAAAAGAGCAATATCGGGGAGTATAGGATTGATTCAAGCATTGAAGATCATCCCGTTTCTACTCGTTCTTGATTATTTTCTTTGTTTCGTCAATTCTTTTGTTTGTGTTTCTAAAGTTTAAATCTTTACTAATGTTCTTAATGTTTATAAACATTATGAGTAGCTAAATTTTTAGTACTATCTAGTTTGGGTTGAAAACTAATATGTTTTGATTAAATATTAGGTTTTAATTTTGTATATTTGTTTATTAATCTTAGAATTTAATTATTTTCTCAATTAAATACGGATATGTGTATTGTTTTATACTTAAAAGTTATTGCCATGGTCGTGTATATTTGATCTTGATTGATTACGTGACATCTTAAAAGTTATTGCCATGCTCGTGTATGGAGAGATGCTCCGTTAGGGAGCATGTAAGTATATTTTATTGTAGAAATGACCGCGACCATCATTACATGTCTCAAATTAAATTTGGTGCGGGGAAATTTAAACCTTGGTGGCGTGATGCGACTAGATATTTTAGACGTTTGGTGAGTTCTACCGTTGGATTTTTCCCAACCAACAATAGACGTAGGAAGCTGACTAGAACAAATGGGAAGAGAATAAAGGAGAAGCCACCTGATTGAGAATACATATGGGCTCGAGTCAGCCTAACCACTCGTAAATAAAACAAGTGCTTCCAGGAGGCAACCCGAGGGTTTGTTTTTATTTTTTTTTGCATTTTTAGTTTGCTTTTTATTTTTATTTTTTTATTTTGTCCCGAATGCTTTTGTTTTTGTCTTTGATTTCAGGCTATTGCTCGAGGCTAGATGATCATCTACGTGAGGTTGTTCGTTAGTTGAAGTATGGGGATGCCATTTACATTATCGGTGGACCTTCTGTAATTGCACGCTACATATTAGGGGAGTTTCAGTTTTCTCATTTCTTACACTTTTATTATCTTAATTGCTTATATGTATTTGTTCAAACATTAGGGACAATGTTCGATTTAAGTGCGGGATGGGGTAGTTGGCAAAACTAAAATGTTTTGGGTTGATGATAATATATTAATTGATAAATCCTTGAAATAAAAAAAAAAGAATTTAAAAAAAAAACAAAGAAAGAAAACACTAAGTACCACTCGTCCATGCATATAAAACACGACTTGTACAAATCATGATGTGATACCGATTAGCGCTTATTAATTAAACTTAGAGCATGATTAACTTTTCAAGTCACATGATTAAGTTAACTTAACAAGCGGTTTTCAAAATAAAATGGTATAGATGTAAAGTGAGCTAAATAGAGAGATAATAAACGTGCAATTATCCACAACTTATACCCTGATTACCTCTGTTTTCATGTGAGATTGAGTCTTTAATTCTTGATTATTTGCATTTCAGATGCATTTCTTTGTTTGAGCGTTTAGATCACACGATCACATGAATTTTAGAACTTGTCTAGGTTATAGGCGTTAAGACTATGAACTTTAAACTTGCACAGAAGTGATAGAGCCACCTAGGATTTAACCTTGTGTTTAGCCTGTGACTACCCTACCCTGAAATTATCCACTAGTTAGCCATGTTGAGTCATTTAATTACCATTTCCTTTTGTTTACACCCATGTTAACCCTAGCCTTTGCATCTTTAAGCCATTTTTGTGTTAACCCTTGTGTTTTAAAAAAATCCTACTAAGTTAGTGTTTAAATAGTGTGATTAAATTGTTATGTTTGATTAGTTAATCTCAGTTAAAAAAAAACAATAATAAAAAATAAGAAAAATAATAATAATAAAAGAGGGTAAAAAAATTGACCCCACAAAAAAAATGTCTATTAGTTTTGTGTTTGTTAAAGGATTCTAGTTTGATCCTTTGTTCTAGTTTATCAATTGCGTATTGTGTTATGTGTTTAGCCTAGCGAAGTCGGATTACTTTAAACACCCGAGCCTTGCTTTTCCCTTGTTTATTCCTACCTGTCGCCCTAGCCACGTTACAACCTTTGTTAAGACCTACTTGATTTGTGCAATGCTCAATTGTTAATTGGTGTAGATGTGATACATTTACAAGCTTATGATAATGTTAAATCGTGATGATAATGAGAGTACCACATATATAAACTAGTACATATTTTACTAGTCCACTAAAGAAACCGAGATGAGAGAACATTGTAAGACATCGTGGATTATTGTATGTTTTGAGTCTTTAAATGAATTAAATTTAGTTAGTACGTCTATTTTCAAAATCAATATCATGGTTGCTTGTTAAGTTGTAATTCTATTGATTGTGACTAGATTGTTGATTATGTCTTTAAGGGAAACGGGTTGCTTTAATTTGGGTTTACATTTATGTATTTAAATTTGTTGAATATGTCATTGATGAGTTTTGCTTAGGGACAAGCAAAGTTCAAGTGTAGAGATATTTGATACGTTCTAAACTTTACATACTAAATATAAATATTTTCTATGATTTTAAGTAACTTTTGAGTCGTTTTTAAACAATTTCACTCATATTTGGTTCACATTCATATTTAATGAGTTTCAAGAGATTATAAGCTCTAAAGATATATATTTTTTAACAAAACTTGAGACTGAAGAGTACAACGTTTTAATAAATTTATATATTAGTATTGTTAACAAATCAGTTTAAGAAAATTATTTTATATATATATATATATATATATATATATATATATATATATATATATATATATATATATATACTAGAAACAAGTTAACTAAACATGATAGAATGATTAATATGAAAATTTAATTTATAAGATCAAGATACTATACACATTCAAACCGTTAATACATATTAAAATTTTTATTGATCTATTATTTAATGTGAGTTCAGCTTATGTGGATTCAAGATATGAAGCAACCTCATGGAATTATAATTTAAAAAAAAAATCCAAGTGAAAAATATCTACCAATCCACATCAATTTAAAATTTGATCAAAAGAATTAGTAATTTACAACAACTAAAAGTCAAATGGATTTGGGGATAAAGATGAATCCACCGCCTGTCATTGAGTTTTACCAGGAGATCACAACAACCTAACATTGTCGCGAGTAAAAAGAGAGGAAGGCAACTAAAACAAACAGGGAGATTCATTTGTGTTCATTAATACTCTTAAATATTTGTGTGCATTAGCTTATCTTCGTTTGCATTCGTTAATGTTCGTGAACAGTTTATGAATAGTTTCAATTCGTTAATGAACCAACACGAATAAGAAATATCATTTGGTAAGTGCTCGTTAATAGCTTATGAACAATTTATTTTTTTAATGAACGAACACAAACAATGTCCTATTTATATTTGTTTGGTTCGTTTACAGCCCTACTAAAATATAAAAAATACTAAAATGACAATGCAAATTAATCTTTCGCCACTAGTGGCGGAGCTTGAACCACGACTTAGGGGGGCGGGGGCGAAAGCAAACTATTTTAGGGGGGGGCGAACTCTATATTTATTATAAATTTTCAACTACCGGATCGAAAATTTACACTGCCGAGCCAAAAATTAACAATATTGGTGGAAAGGGGGGGGGGGGGGTCCGGGCGCCCCCTGGCCCCTATGAAGCTTCGCCGGTGTTCGCCACCTGATAATAAAGTCACAGAACATTGAACTGCCCGTGTCAATGTGTAACGGGCGTGTGAGCATTTCAACATGAGCAAATCTTTATCTTTGATCAAATTTGTTGATTAAAGCTTGCAGCCTGTATAAACAACTTGAGTGAAGTTGGATCTTTGATCAACTTGTCAAATTTGTATTTCTTTGTTATAAAATTATCCTTAAAAAAACCTTAAAAAATACAAAAGATTTTATTTTTGATTCTATATGTTAAATCTAAGAGTAAATTATAGTTATTGTGATTTGAGTTTATAATAAATTTTAGAGTAAATTACATGGATGGTTCCTGTGATTTGGTTAAAGTTTTGAATTTGGTAATTAAAGTTTTAAAATTACGAATATAGTCCCTAATATTATAGTTATATTTTATCAATGGTCCCTACTCTTTTAGTTCAGTTAGTGATGTTAAATTTGTTAAAATAACTATTTTACTTGTAAGGATTATCAATATAATTTCATTTTATTATAATCTTTTTATTATAAATATGTTTATTATTTAATACACAAATATAAATTTTTTTAAAAACGTCTTCTTTTAAATGTGGTTTATAATTTTTTAAACCAATATGCAGGTTTTTTAAACCTTTATAACATGTCTTCTTTTATAAATGCGTTTAAAACTAAATTGTTTTTTAAAAAATGTTTGAAAAACTAAGAATTTGTTTAGGAAAAGCTGTTTTAAAAAATGAATAGTTAAAAAAAAAAGAACTTTAGAAAACAAACCAGTTTAAAAAATAAAAATTTTTTGAATGACGTATAAAAAATGAACGGTTAAAAAACCGAACATTTTAAAAACATGTTTTTAATAAGTTTTTTACTTGTGTATTTAAAACGTGTGTTATTAAATAATAATCTTATTAATAATGAAATTATAAAAATAATATAAAAATAAAAAATTTAGAAAAATAAAAATATTAAATTTTGAAAAGTAAAATAATACAATAGTTTAAAACGTAAATTAAATAGATGACTAATGCAAGTAAAATGATAATTTTTATAATATTTAACATTATTAACGGTTAACTAACAGATCTAGTGATCATATATGAAAAATAAAGAAATGTTAGGGACTATATTTAAAGATTTTAAACTTTAAGGACCAAATCTAAAATTTAAACATAACCACAAGGACCATCCATGTAATTTACTCTAAATTTTATTTTTTGTTTTCAAACAAAAATAATAATAAAAAAGAAATTTGATGCAAACTTACTTCCTAAATAACGCATGGTTAAATGTATCTGTTCAGTACTCGATCATCTTTTCCTGGACAATTATGCACGTTGCTTTTTATTTTTATTTTTAATATCTTTTCAATATTAATTATCAAAAAAGCTTTTTACATACTAAATAAATCTTATTTGAATTTGTATTTTGTTGTAATAAAAATTATCCTTAAAAAAACCTTAAAAATACAAAAGAGAGGATCGATTATCAATATTTCTAACCTAAAATATAAATCATAAGGAAAATTTATTTTAAAGCAAGAGCTCTTTGGTATTTGCCACGTCAACTGCCGATAGCCATTTGGTCTACTGGCACTAGCTGGTGTGGATAATAGCTTTGTGCTATGAGATCACAAGTTTAAATCCCACTTCAAACAAAAAGTCTTGCGGACATTAATTGGGGTTGCCATTAAACTCTCCAAGCATATGCAAGTTAGGGGGTTTTACGAGCTAGTCGGTTTCCTCGTGAAACATGTTGACGCCATCCTCGAGCATTAAACTAACGATTGATGGTTGAAACTTCATTTAAGATATGAACATACCTGTGGTATGAAAAGATAAGCCACTGAGTCCAAATTACCATCACCATTCTCAAAAAAATAATTGCACGTCAACTAGCAAATCAATTTAAAAATTATTAAAGCGGACTCAATCTTGAATATTTTTAATAAAAGTATCTGAATTTTATAGGATATATAAATCATAATCTTTGAAACTTGTAACATTTTTATCGTGGAAAACAGCACTTAACAATCACAATATTCATTAGAGACAATCAAATTCTTGATCCCATCCAAATTAAAATGTTCACCATTTTAGTTATTTAACATACAGTACGACATATATGCTATAATTTATGTTACACTTTACTAAATTTATCTTCTTCTGTCTCATTTTTTCAAATCATTTTGATATAAATTACAATTATAAACAAACTTTTTGACTTTTAGAAATATCATGTCCACAAAAAAATAGCTTAATGTTGGTGTGTTTACCATGTTTTGAGACAAGCAGACCAAATGTTAAACTAAAAATTAAAAGAATCCAAAATAGTCAACAAGCAAGGACGGTGGTCTACTTTAATCGGTGCTTCCATTAGTAGATTTTATTTTGACTTTTTTTTTCTCTTTTTCTTTTACTTTGTTTTAGATTTTACGACATTTCCACCCACGTTCATAGTACATTCCAATTAGGTCGCGTGTTGTTCTTAATTTATAAAATGTGTTATTTAATTTATTATTACTAAAAATGATATCAATTATTCTAAATTGTAGACTTATATTATAAAACTATAGATTTTAACATTTATGAAGTATTTAAATTTTATAAGACTTTTTTCTTGAAAGTTTGTTGATAGGAACAAGTTCTTGGCGTGTTTTTGAAGATCACCTCCTTATAAGCTTAACTAAATCGATTATCCAAGGATTAATTAGGTCCGTAAAAATATTTAATTTTAACCAAACAAATTGTAAGAAAAGTTTTAACAAACAAATTTTATTGTTCGTGTTTCTTTCGTTAACATAATGAACGTGTTTGTGTCCCATATGGTTGTTCGTTAATATTTTAAACGAACATTTACGAAAACAAGGAAACACAATCGAACACAAACAAACATAAACAAGTACAAACAAATAGAAATAAACATAAATAAACATAAACAAACATAATTGAATGAAAAATAAACGAACAACATTAAAAAGTAGTGGTGTATATTTAATTTTTTTTTCTTACAATATCATGATTATTACCCCTAGCAATGAAAAATATTTAATTAACATGAATGATCTAAGGAATAGGCCTGTGAACAATGTTTAACTCTAACGGAACAAATGAAAAGATAGAAAATTTTAAATAAATGAATTTTTTGTTCGTGCTCTTTTGTTATCAATAAACGTTTTTGTGTTTGTTTATGGTGGTTGTATAATATTTTAAATAACCATTTACGAACATAATACACACAAACATGAACAAATACAAACAAAAATAAAAATAAGCGAACAAAAAATAAATAAATAAAAAGTAAAAGTAAAAATGACTATTTAAATTAAAGTCTAAAATATCATGCTTATTACACCCAACATTTTAAAAGTTGACAAAAATATCTAAATTAAAGGAGATTATTGTAAATAAGTTAAAACAAAACGGCCTAAGGAACGTTAGTCTCTAGTAGGGGGTGAAATCGTTTGACTGATAAAAGGGGCATAAATTTGGCTTCATCGGTAACAAAAGATTAGTACTAAAATTAATCTTCAGTAGTAACTGATAACCGATAGCAAAAATTATATTGTGTGGTAACCAAAGGTTCGTAGGAACTATTAGATTTTGATACAAACCATGGTCGGAAGTAAGTTTGTTGCTATAGATGGTTGGTAGTGACTTAGTACTGATGCTGTTGCTACTAATTTAACTTACAACAAATGATAGTTACGATAGTTGTAATTGTCAACTTTTATGTATTTTCATAAATACTTGTAACGATTTACTGTAACATTACAACCTCTCTATATAGGTTGAATTTGGTCGGATTTCATTGATTTTACACAAGAAATTATACACTCTTTGTTTAACGTAAACCTTTTGTCTTATCATATCAAAGATTTTGTAAAAATGAGCCGAGCAGTGCCGGCTTGGTTGGTAAACGAGTCAACCCTGAGCGAAGGTCAGTTCGATTCGTGATTCTCTTGGTAGCGGGTTTGTTGACTGGTAGTTTTGATATTTCTAATGTAAAAAAATATCATATTTTGTATCGATATATGTGAATGTGTGTAGAAAATAACAAAACAAAATTTGTTTAAAATAAACAAGTTGTCTCACTAGTCGGCTTGACTCGGCTCTTATATAAACGAGCCGAGTTCCAGCCCTATTCTAAGCTCGTTAAGATAACCAAGCCGGCTCGACTCGGTTTGGTTTATAAACGAATGGAGCACAAGTTCACACTAGCTCGGTTCGACTCGATTCGTTTACAACACTAGTTTGAATGGGAATATCACACATTTTCATTAATGGCGATGATAAAAAGTTGGAAAATTTTTATTATTTTTTATGGGAAAATATTATAGAATATAACCAAGTTTAAAAAATATTTCAATTATATGAGTTATACACATTTCCCTCAAAGTACTCGATCACTAAATTATCAAATCAATTCATTATTGAATTATTTTGATTCAAGAAATAAATGAAAAAGAAGATGTGGGGGTCGGGATTTATAATATATGTAATTATATTTAAAAAATTAAAAAACATGTTAATTATATTAAAAAATAAAAAATACATAAAATTAACGTCACCACGCCACGTTCGCATCAGTAAAAGAAAAATATATTTCATAATTTAAACAAAAAGAAAAACATGTTAAAAAATGTTAAAACCTTTAAATTAAGAAAACATGCAAGATAAGTTACTTAATTGTAACACTTTTTAAATTTGAATAAGATAATTAGAATACTTAAAAAAATTTGATTATTATTCTTTAAAGAAGGTTTTACTAACATAGTGTTGTTAGAAATTTTATTTATCAAAATAGGTGTTTTAAAAAGTATTTATCAAAATGAGTATTTATTAAAAACTTACTTCTCTCACTCATAATCTTGTTAGCTAAAAAAAAGTTTTTTTAATTAAATAATATTATTATTACTCTCTATATTAATTTACACGGGAAATGAGCAGGATATTTTTATGAATTTTAAAATTGGCCACAAAAGTTTCTATTTCTTAGGTTATGTTTATATAATAGGACAAATGTATATTTTATGATGAACTAAGAGTTACGATAATAAAATTGTTTATTAAATTATATAGTAACAATAATATTTGTTTATTGAATCCAAATCTGATCAGTTAATTTTGACATGTCACTTAGACCCATTTAAGTTTTTAAAGTTTCGGATTTATTTTAATACAATTTTTACTTAAAAAACTAATTTCTTACTTTTACATTTTTAGATATTAGTCGGGTCCAATACAAAATGTTTTAATGCATACATATTGACTTAAGTTTTGTTAAGAAACAAGTCATGCAAATATAAACGTTTTCATTCGACGGTATAAATCCGAGTCACTCTATATTTCAACGTAAATAAGTTCAGAAATGAGTAGGTATGATTGTAATTTATGTGTTTTTTTATGTACGCGTTGACTTGATATATATTTTGACATTATTTTGTTTGGAAAAGAGGCGATTCAAGTATAATACGTTCTCGTGCAATGGTATAAATTAAGTTACTTTACGGTTCAACGTTAGCCAGGAGACAAGTGGGGACGACTGTTAATATATACTTTATCGTGTTGTATAAGATGCCGCCGCAATGCATGGCCGGTGAAAAACCTAGTATATATTAAAAAGTAACTCAAAAGCTATAGTAAATTTCAAAGTTTTTTTATTTTAATCACATGAGTTTGACTTTTCACATGATGCTCTTCACATTTGCTACAAAACTTATCCGGTTTTCAATTTCGCCACATATGTTTTAAGTTGGTTTACGTTTTGATGTGAATTATGTTTTGAGTTGCGCCAAATATAATATGTTTTCATTCGACGGTATAAATTCAATTTACTTTAAGTTTCGACGTAAATTTTGTTTGAAAACAAGTCGGGTCTATTAAAAATCTATTATTTATCAAGCCGCATATAGCGCCGCTGTAACGCGCGCTGGGTAAAGCTAGTTAATTAAAAAAAAATAAAAAGTTTCAAATAAAATTTTTTTTGACCTGCCAGTTGAAAAAAAGTCCTTTTAAATGTTTTTACTTATTCACAAATGTTTTCTTAACGCCTTTTTTAAATACAAATATTATACTAATATTTGAGACTTACAAACAAGTATAATATATGCATCACACGTTTTGTTTTAAATCTATATGAATTTTATAAAAAAAATAATGGATCTCTCATAGTTTAAAAAAGTTTTTTTTAAATGTTCAATAGTTCTTTTATAAATGTCATGTGATGTTTGTCCTTTTTTTATCAATAATTTTTATAATTTATGTGAAAAAACTACAAACATTTGTGTCTTTTAATTTTTGAACATATATACTTTTTAAACACGTTTATAACTAATGTAATCGAAAATACATTTGTATTTAACAAAATGATTTATCATGCTCAAACAAACAAATTAAATGGTTTATCTTTAAATTTTTGAACATATATTGATTTCAATATATTATTATGTGTTCAGTTATTACTTTTCTAATAGTTAAATGAATGTGTGAAAATAAAATAGATATCTAATAAAATTTCACATAACAGTAGATCTAATAAATGTTATACGTCTCAAATATTGATATTAGTTTTTTTATATTTAAAAATGATTTAAGAAAATATTTTGAAGAACTAAAAACATTTTATTTTTTAAAAGGAACTTTAATTTAAACTGCAGATCCAGAAAAAAAAAAGATTTGGGTTTATATAACACTTTTTCCCTTTAACCCTTTTTAAATAACATTATTTAACAAAAACTAAATTAAAACTTTTTTGTCCAATAATATTATGAGTGAGAAAATAAAAGTTTTTAATAAATACCTATTTTGATAAATACTTTTCAAAACACCCATATTAGTAAAATAAAATTTGTAATTAACACCATTTTACAACAAAAAAAAAGAAAAAAAAAACCCCTCTGTAAAGTTACCCTATTATTTATTTATTATTATTATTATTATTTTCTTTTTGTGGTGATGAGTGGGACGTAGATTTAGCGCGTTTAAAGTGAAAAAGATACGAAAAATGAGATAGAAGCCCTCACTTTGCTACTTAAAAATCACGACTCCACTTATTAATTCAAGTGCTTATCACATGTATTATTCTATAAATGCACATTTATTTTATAATGCATATTCCATATCCTCCAATAGAAATTTTTTATTAGGTCTCAAGTATCATTTCTTCGGCGACTTATTGTTTGAATTTGTTCGACTTTTCGTTTAAAATAATCTTTTCAAGCTTTCTTCTTCTATTTTTATAAATAAAAAACATTTTTTTTCCTACTTTCATAATTTTTTTCTTGCATTAACTTATTTGACGTAAGGGCTGTTTGTCAATATCTGAATGATTAACTGCTGAATCAATAATAGGTCTAAACCATTAAGTGTTGAACCATTAAGAGATTTGAACCATTAAAAGCTAGTATATCGCTTAACTATTTAAAGGCAAATGTCTGACCAATTCAGATAAGAGTTATTAACCATTCAGCATTAGACCTTTTAACCATTCAGCATTAGTATAATGCTTAACCATTCATAAGCAAATGTCTGAACCATTCAGACATTTGCTTGCGAAACAAATAGTCTAAACTATTAAGTGTTTAATCATTTAGACATCTGAACATTAAAAGGTTTATTAATAGGCTATCAAACAGCCCCTAATTAAATCTCTTCAATTAACTTGGATTCGTTTCTTTACTCCTGAATTTACGTGAAATCTGCAACTAATTTAAATATTTTGCAGGAATCGTGTGTAAATTCGATTTAAAAAATCTTAACCTATGATTTTACTATTCAGAAACATTTTACTATTGGGTTTATATTAAATGTATGCATCGACGATGTTTAAAAAGAAAAAGCTTCAAAACTTTCAACTGTTGCATATTGTGCCAAATGTACCATTTGGCCCTTAACCCTAGGATTCACAAAATAATCAATTCAACATCGGGGATTATTCGTTTTTGGACAAGTAGGCTTCAATCTAGGGTAGGTCAACGTTTATGAAGGTAGCAAAAAAGTATTTTGAGGTCTTTTAAAATTTTATTGTCAAGAATCTTTTTTTTTATCTTAGATTGGGATCGAAAATAATAAACTAAAGAATTTATAATTGGTGGAGCTAGAATTTTTTTATATATTTTTTAATGATGCTATATAATCAACTTAACGGAAATAATTTTAATCTACGTGTGTTGAAAGTTAATTAATTTTTCTAGCTTTACTTGTAATTTTTTTAATATAATCACCATAATCAATTTCTTCAAAATATTCTTGTTCAAGCCACAAAATAGGTAAACCTTTTAATCTTCTTGTGACAATGTTGATCTTATACATATATTTTTTATTAATTTATTTTTAAAACGACTTTGTTTCACAGAAACAACTATTACGAGAATAGTTAAGAGAACTCTCTGCAATATAGATGTATTTGAAAAAGAATTAAAATTTTTAATATCATTCTATATTTTGATTTGTGCATCACATTCTATATTTATAATTCTCTTGAAATTTTAGTTCTTGAAAAGATCTAATTCATTAGCATATAAATTCTCATCATGGTTTAAGCCTTTTGCAAGATGAATAGATTTTTCTTTTGTACTTTCACTATTCATCGATTTTAAATTTTTTATACTAATGGGAAGTCTTTAAATCAATTAAATTCACTTTGATATGTATGTATATATATATATGTATATAGAGAAGGGATGCTGAGAAAACCACAATTTAATGAGAAAACTATAGAAACCAATGAAACCGGTCATATAATTTATAAATCTTTTTTTATCATTATCCTTTATATATATTTGTGAGTATATATAAATAAGGGTATGTATCAAATGAAAATCATAACATGATTTTACATATACGTCAAACATAGATTACGTATACGTAATACGTAACACTCTTCATTCTCGTATGTATGCTCAACATATATGTACCAAATACTTAAATAACATTTTAACAATTAAAATAACAAAAAAATTATGAATTATTTTATTGGTTTCCGTGGTTTTTTTTTATTTTCACATAACAATTGGTTTTCTTAGGAACCCTTCCCTATGCATATATGTAGTAATCAGTTTTAAAATATTCAATAAGAGCTTTGGTAGGTTTTTATCAACATTTTCATCAATTTTATTTTTCTATGAACAATACGTTTCACGTGAAAATCAAGTTTTATATTCAATTCAAGAGCTATATCTTTAGCGACAACTATAGACTTTTCAAATCTATCTTTCATATATTTTATTAATAGAAATAAGTAATTTATGTTGATATATATCATCATCAAGAAATATCTTTTGATTACAAGTTATTGCTAACTAAATTAATAGCAATTAAATAATCATACCAAATAATCATACATAATAAAAATTCAAAATCTAAAATTCATATATGGCTAACAATTTAGCTTAACGTTTGAGGTTAAGGTCTACACAATCATCAAATACGCCCAACAATGTATATCTTAATGGTGTGTGCAAATTGTACATATATTTTGATAAAAGTTTTCGCATTCATCATTTTTAAATGTTTTTATTAATACTAAACTATATACGTGTACGATAAGTGTACCTTTCGTATGATAATATAATGTTGGTAAATACCAAGTTTCAATCTGTGAACACACTAAGTCTACTTAACAACCCTTATAGTTGACTATCCGATTTGGGTTTTAAGAAATGATAAGTTTGTTTTGAGGTGACCAAATCTTTTGGATTTTTAAAATGATAAGTTAAGTAGATAATGATAAATAAAGATCGACACTTTTCGTGATTTTTTCAGTGAAACAAGGTTATCATCTTAATTTAGATTTCATTTTAATAACTATGAAGAATTGGTGGTATGGTTAAAGATATTGATTGATGTAATTATGTCAATTTTTATAAAAGTGAGTATGTTTGTAAAACAAACTCTTCGTGTAATCGCTCCAAGGTAAGCTGCTGAGACGACTTTATTCAACTCCTCCTAATTACTCAGAATCGATCAAACACGATCAACCTTGGCCAAAATCAAATATAGTAGGTTAACTCGGGCCGAGTTTGACTTTAACATAAGTAACATACTTTCTATGCCTATTATATCATAGAATGAATATCATTTTCACGTATTTTGTTATAAATATTAGTTAATTTACGTTATTTGACATACATTTAATTTCCCAAAACTAAATTATTTATAATTTAACATGTCCGAGTACTCCCCGAGTACTCCCCACCTAGGCCGAGTACTCTCAACTCCCCGCTTGACCGACTAGGAAACGCCTAGCGAATTTTTCAACCATGAACGTGAGCCAGTGTGAATTTCTTGTAAAGCAGCTCCATAATGACAAGGAAAGCCATATCAAGTTACTTACAATGCTAACGTGCAAGCCCCTAATGATGCAGGTAATAGTTGTGTACCCTTTTAACATACGATTTCTGAAAACATAACTTAATGTTAGAAAAAAAGTTGATCAAGTTCTTTTTTAACATATCATTAATTTAAATAAAAAAATAACAATTATTGTAGATTTTTTAGACTAACAAAAAGGTACCCGCAAATGATCAGAAAGTTAAGTTGATATTATTTGTAACAACCATTTCTACTTTATTAGCCATAGATTTATTATAAAGACCGATTTAGTGAATAAAAGTTAGTTTATACGTTTTTCTACCTTGTATGATATTCATAATTACAAATCTTAAGCTTTTAACTTCTCATTCAATTATAGATGCTACCCATCAAAAATTTACCCAAAATTACCATAACATTAACGTAACATAAAACACACCATGAGTTCATCACTAGTTACATAAATTTTCACTAAATTAAAATAATAAATGAAGTTTAGCTCATATTGAGCTTGAACAAAACAACATAGAATGAAGTTTAGCTCATATTGAGCTTGAGCAGAACAACAAAGATAGAAAATAGTAATAATATCATCAGTAAATTAGAACAATCAAAGCGTTGATTTACTATAGATGATTTTAAACGATACCGAGCTTCTTTTAAGTGTTAAATGGACCTCCAAAGCCTTCCTAGGACTTTTAAAGGCTAGGTTCCCGAGAGAGAACACCTGCACTTCACCTCCCAAATGCTCATTTTAAAGTTGAAAATGAACTCCTATTTATAGGTTTTTTGGAATGTGTGAGCATGATATCATGCCTAAAAGGCATAGCCCCATGCTAGTGCAATGCCTACTAAAGTTAGCCAGCTCGTACATGTAGAGATTGTCGAGCAGGACCCCGTGCTTGACGGTGGGCACGCCTCCGTGCCTCCTGGGGCATACCCCCATGATTATGTTTTAAGGGATGGTACTTTTGTCTTGTTAGACTATCAAACATAGGGGTGTGCTAATTTTAACATGGAGGTGTGTTTCAAGCTGAGCATAGAAGCGTGCCTCATGAGGCACGCCTCCATGTTTGAATTCAAGAGCTTGTTTTTTTCAATTTTCTCTTTTTAAAGCTTCTTTTATTCATATTGATCTTTCTCAAGCTTAAAACCATAATTTAAACGATTTAGGTATTAATTCGTCACTTTTAGTAAGAGTTTTGAAAATATTTAATTTGTAATTGATATGTTTTATATGTATAATTTAGAGTATATCACTTAAGTATTGACGTTGAACTCTAATTGCTTTATAGCTGTAAGGTATTTGAAAGAGGCTTATGCACTCAAAATAGTCAAGATGTCTCCTGCATGCATGCATTTTGTGCATGATAGAAGTTACTTCGGAAGTTTTACACACCACAAAGAAATTACTCTAAGTGTAAAATCTTCCGAAGCCAAAGACCAAATATTCTTAAGCCAAAGATGAAGTCTTCCGAAGCTTAGAAGACAAAGTCTTCCAAAGCCTCAAAGATAGAAGACTGATTTCTTTCGAAGACAGAGAAGACATGCTTTCTGTGACCAACAACTTTTCAGGAAAGCTGACCAACTTTTTGCTGCCACTCTGCAGACTCACCAATGTATACAAGTTGGTGAAAAGGTCCATGCTTTAGGAAGCTGTAGATTAAGGTTTTGAGTCTGTAACTTTCTACTTTATATACTTTTATCCTTTTTGTATTACATTAAGATGTGAGCTATGGCATGTCATAGTCACTAGTCAAAATGCAATCTGTCTTTTGACTTTACATTGATCTTGTTGTCTAGATTAGTATTTTCAACTGGCTTTCAAAGTATGACCGGCTGTAGGATGTAGTATAAAGTATCTCAGGTCCTTATATTTTATTTCTATGCTTTGTAACACTTGTAATAGAACTTGAGAGCAATATACTTTATCCTTAAAAATCAATCTGTTTGTTCTTGAGTTTCTATCTCTCCTATTTACTTGCATTTTTTAGTATCACCATAAAGGTTCCAGTTTTCTATTTGATCTGTTAAGTGTTCTAAGTCTCTCCTCATTGTGAAACTGATTTGCATTGAACACCTTCACCGGTCCGGCAATTGGTATCAGAGTTTTCCAGGCTATTGATTGTAAGATCTTACTATCTTAGATCTCTTAGTTTTTCACAAAACACTTAACAACTCAAATGGCAGCTCTTTCAAAGGCTGATATGGAAACTGGGACTATAACAAAGTCCCCACTGATCACTCCTGAAGACTTTAATACTTGGTGTTAAAAAATGGAAGGCTTCATCAAGTCATAAAACTCTTGGATGTGGGAATCTGTTGTCTTTGGACCTTACATTCCATGCACCTCTTCAGCTGCTGCTGGAGGTGGCATGATTCCAAAAGAGGTGGCTGATTATTCTGAAGAAGATAGAAGAAGATTGATATCGATCGGAAGGCTATGACTGCCCTCCAAACTGCCCTTCCTAACTCCATCTATAGGGGCTTCAAGAAATGCAAAACTGCTAAGCAGTTATGGGATGCACTAAAGCTCATGTATGAGGGGTCCTCTGAAGCAAACTAGAACAAAAAGGATCTCTTGAAGCAGCAGTTTGAGAACTTCACCTACAAGACAGGTGAAACCATAACTCAACAATACTTCAGGTATGTTGAGATTGTGAATACTCTAATGGATGTTGGAGTAACTCTTGAGAACAGGGACATTGTGAGGAAGTTCATGTCCTCCCTTCCCAGGAAGTGGACCCATCACTGTGTTGTTATCAAGAGGACTGAGAACCTCAAGACTCTTACTCTTATAGAGTTGTATGGTATTCTCAGTGGCTACTAGATGGAGATGAACATGCAAAATCCATCTAGTAACTCCAGCAATCAGCAGATTTCAGCCCTCCATGTAGTTGAAAGGGATTGAAGAGAACCACAACATCATCTCATCTGCTTTCCTGAGACACCAAGGGAGAGCTACATCCAAGGAAGTCCATTCCAAGAGAGAAGCTCTTCTCATTCCTTTGTGTCTATTGATGAGAGTTCAGGCAACTTTCTCTTCACCCTTGAAGACCTAGACTGTATCCATCCAGATGATCTGGAGTACATGGAGATAGTCTAGCAGATGACTCTTCTCACTCACAGAGCCAAGAAGTTCTACAAGAGAACAGGGAGGAAGTTTCCTAATAATACAGCCAGTGGAAAGTTTGGACTGGACAAAAGCAAGGTAAAGTGTTTCAACTGCAACCAAATAAGACACTTTGCTAGGGAGTGCAAGGCACCTAGAACAAATAGTGGCCAAGCACAAACCAGACCAAACTACACTGAAGGAGCCAACCAAAATAAGAAGCCAAAGCAGCAAGCTGCAGTTGCTGTTGAAGAAGGAGGCTTTGACTGGAGCTTTCAGGTTGAAGATGCATCTGCAAACCAAGCACTGATTGCATGCCTGAAAGGGAAGCAGCATAAGGTATCTCACAAGCCAAAGGAAAGAAACTCCATCACTACTCCCCTACGCCTGTTACATATGGATCTTTTTCGCCCCACCAGTGTAATGAGTCTAGAAAGAACTTCATACTGTTTAGTGATCACAGATAATTTTACTAGATTTACTTGGCTCTTTTTCCTTAGAACTAAGGATGAGACTCCTGAGATCTTGAAGAATTTCATTCTGAAGATTGATAATCAATCTGATCACAAGGTCAAGATCATAAGATGTGATCAAGGAACTGAATTTAAGAACCAAATCCTTGATACATTTTGTGATGAAAAAGGTATTTCAAGACAATCAGCAGAATGTTGTTGGTGAGAGGAGAAACAGTACACTAATTGAAGCTGCTAGAACTATGTTGTCGGACTCTAAACTGCTCATCACCTTCTGCGCAGAAGCAGTGAACACTGCTTGCTATGTGCAGAACCGAGTTTTAATAGTTAAGACTCATGGTAAGACTCCTTATGAACTGTGACACAAAAGGCGACCTTTCATTGGTTTCCTCAGATCATTTGGATGTCCTTGCACAATCTTGAATACCAGAGACTAGATAACCAAATTTGATGAGAAATCAAATGATGGATACTTTATTGGATACTCTTCTCAAGCCAAGGCTTATAGAGTATACAATCTTAGAACTAGAATAGTTGATGAGTCAGCCAATGTGACTTTCAATGAACACACCCCTTGTATGAGAGGTTCTGGTCCAGATTGGATATTTGATATTGATTTAGTTACCAACTGTTTTAACAAGTCTTGTGAGAATGTTTTAGGATCTACAGTTAACCAATCAACAGAAGATCCTGACCCAAGATTTGAGCTGAGAAGACCTTCAAATCAATCTACTTCAGCCCCGGTGGTAACAAATTTTGTAGATGGAGCTCCTATCAGCACAACAATGACAAATACTGCTGATACATCTAAAGTGTCTTCAAATTCCAGCTCAAAGGCAATAAAAAAACCAAAAGGAAGAAGCTTCAAATGTAGAAGAAAGTGGTAATGGTGACAGTGATCAAGAATTCCTTGATGCTGATAATCATTCCATGAAAGACAACATCATTGATGTCACACACTCATTGGATCAAGTTTCTCTTAATAAGTGTGCTGATTTGGTGGGTGAATCTACTCTGCCTGATCAAAATTTTTCAAATTTAGATCTCTCCAACCAACTTGCTGTGATCCCTCAACTCAGGATCCACAAGTCTCACCCCACCACTAACATCATTGGTGAAGTTGACAAGGGGGTAAGAACAAGAGGGCAAACCCATGACAAAAATGTTTGTCTCTACTCTTGTTTCCTATCCCAAGTAAAGCCAAAGAAAGTGGATGAGGCCATAAAGTATGGAAGTTCAGTTGAAGCTATGCAGGAGGAGCTGCTTCAATTCAAAAGGCAAAAGGTTTGGAACCTATGTACTCTTCCTCCAGGGAAGACTACCATAGGCACCAAGTGGGTGTTCAGGAACAAGAAAGATGATAGAGGACTTGTCATCAAAAACAAGGCAAGACTAGTTGTTCAAGGGTATACTCAAAAGTAAGGGATTGATTACACTGATTTCTTTGCTCCAATAGTAAGACTTGAAGCTGTTAGGATATTCCTAGCCTTTTCTGCATCCAAGAATTTCAAGGTCTACCAACTTGATGTCAAGTGTGCATTCTTATATGGGGTGATTGACGAAGAGGTGTATGTCAAACAACCACCTGGTTTTGCAGATCCAGATCATCCTGATTATATCTTCAAGCTTGATAAAGCTCTATATGGGTTGCACCAAGCTCCAAGGAAGTGGTATGAGACTCTATCTCAGTACTTATGTCAGCATGGTTACAGAAGGGGTACTATAGATGGAACTCTCTTCATCAAAGGAACAGGAAATGACTTGATGCTGGTTCAAGTTTATGTTGATGACATTATCTTTGGGTCAACTAATCCAAAGCTTTGAGAAGCTGATGAAGAATAGATTTGAAATGAGTGCCATAGGGGAACTCAATTTCTTTCTAGGAATTCAAGTGAAGCAGGTTGACAATGGCATCTTCATAAGTCAGTCAAAGTATGTTTAGAACATACTTACAAGATTCAGCATGACTGACTGCAATGTTGCAAGGACTCCAATAGCCAGAAACCACTCCCTTGGACCTGACCTTAAGGTGGAGTATGTGGATGAGCATCTCTACAGGGCTATGATTGGGTCTCTTATGTACCTCACTGCCAGCAGGCCTGATATCATGTTTGCCATATGTATTTGTGCTAGATATCAAGCAAACCCCAGGATGTAACACCTGGTTGCTATCAAGAGAATTCTAAGATACCTCAAAGGTGCTCTTTCACTAGGCCTTGGGTATCCAAAGAATTCTGACTTCAATCTTTATGCATATACAGATAGTGACTATGGTAGCTGCTACATGACTGCAAAGTCTACATCAGGGGGATGTTAATTTCTTGGTGGAGGGATAGTCTCATGGCAATGCAAGAAACAATCCTGTGTATCTGCGTCAACTGCTAAAGCTGAATATATTACTGCTGCCAGCTGCTGTGCTCAAGTGCTTTGGATTTAGAATCAGATGCTAGACTATGGATTCAATTTCAAGGATACTCCCATCCACATAGACAACAATAGTGTTATTTCTATTACAGAGAATCCTTTGCAGGACTCAAGGACCAAACACATCAACATCAGGTATCATTTAATAAGAGATAATTTTGAAAAAGGTTTAATCAAACTAGTCAAAGTTCACACAAATGAACAATATGCTGATCTGTTCACCAAAGCTTTTGATGAACATAGATTTAATTATCTTATATTAGCTATTGGGATGATTAACTTTGAGTAGATTTTCTTTACAAAACTTAAATTCAATTTTATTTCTAAAATCTGTGTGTAACTAGTTGTCTATTTTAATCATCTTCATAAGCCACTAACAATCTTTGAAGGAGAGTCTTTTAGCAAAAATTTTCCTTAGATTTTTGAAAATTTTGAACAATCATTTCTTTCGGAAGAAACTAAGTTACCTTCGGAAGCAAATTATGTCTTTAAAATCAAATAACTACTTATAACAATTTACCTTCAGAAGAAATTCTCTAAATATCTTCTGAAGCCAAATTTCTCATAAGTACTCACATGCTATTAAAGAATAATTTTCTTTCGAAAGTACTTATCTCTATGAAGCAAAATTTTCAAAACTCTTAGAAATATCTTCCGAAGCCAAATTGGCCTCGGAAGCTTTTAACAAAAACTTCCGAAGCCAAATTACCTTCGGAAGAATTTCAACTTCCAGAAAAACTACTTTTGAGCACTTTTTCAGAGGTGGGACCAAAATCCGGATTTCAAAGTTTATCCTTTCGCATTAACTTTGTCTCAAATCCATTTCATATATATATTCAACGGTTTCCCCCTCTTTCACTTTTCTCTCTTCATCTGCAACTTCTTGATAACCAAAATTTACCCAGAAACCGTCTTTGTTCTTATCTTCATTCATGACGAAGCTCTCTAAAATGGCTCACCAAATTTGCAGAAACCAACCCGATTTCTCCATGCAACTTCACAGGCAACACAATCAGGTTGCTCTGTTGAACTTTGAGAAAGATCCTGGTTTCTCAGAGGTCTGCCATTTTCTTTCTTTGACAAACTACTTCACCTCCCTCACCATTGATCCTCCTCTCTATGAGGATGATCTTCTAGACTTCTGGTGGACCTGCCAAGAGGTCACCATGGATGGGGAGAAGGCAATGTCTGCCATAGTGCAGGGGAGGACAATCTTCATCACTCCGACCATCATCAACACCCATCTTCAACTGGATGATGCAGAAGGTGATTTGTCTTTCCCAAAATCTGCTGTTAATCAGTCTTTTAAGCAGATGGGGTATGAAGGAGACTTCTCAGTTAGAACCTTCAGGAAAAGGAAGGCCTCTTACCAGTGGAAGTACCTCCTCCATTTCATCATACACAGCTTGTCAAACAAGCATGGAGGATGGGACCAGATTCCTGAGTATATGTCCTTCATAGTCCATGGACTAATTCAAGGGGTCAAGTTCAGGTATTCTCATTTTGTTTACCTTAATCTGCTTTCAAACTTGGACTCCGTAGAGTATTACATGTTCCCTAGATATGTCCAGCACATTCTTAACTGTGAACTGGGCTCACAGTTGAGGGGAACAGGTAATACTCTAAAATTGGGACAGATGAAGCCCAACATCTTTAAAATAATGAGAAAACCAACTGTGGGATTCTTTGGGGTAGAAACAGCCCTTGTCCCCAAAATGTTAGAGCTCATTGCTCAAGGTGACAACCTAGCAGCACCAACTAGTGTTAAACCTACACCTGTTGTCTCTCATCCACCATCTCAACCTACAATAACCATCACCTACTCTAGAAAACACAAACGAATCCCTGTTCAAGCTATTTAGTCTGAGCAGGCCCCCATATTATCACCCATGCAAGAGGAAGTGGACACTAGAGCTCCCACCTCCTTTAAGGAGCAAACCACTCGCATCTCCCAAACTATTAGTGCTGAGGTTCCTCATGCTCAGCTTGATGAGCTCACAACCCCAACTGCCTTAAGCCTTCACTCAGAGTCTTAAAACTCTAGTGAACAACCTTCAGGGGACACTTACCATCCCTAGCCTCTTGATCTCAACCAACCAATTTCAAACCTTGAATTCAATGATGATGAATACATGGGATTCACTGAGTACCATGAGTCTCTCTTCTCCACCCTTGCTCAAGGAAAGACACTCCCATGTCTAGCCCACATCATCCATCCCAAACTGAGGTGGATCTCCCTAAACAAGTTCAGGAGATCCATATGGAAGAGGCTCTCACTATTGCTAGTGATTACATCATTTAGACCTCAACCATGGCAACTCAGCCCATTGACACTTCGCCTGAAGTTGTTAGTGACCAGAGGAAATCCAGCAGCCAAGAACTCTATGCTGGTATGAGGAATAAGACATCAGTCCAATTCTCTCATCCCCCCATGATTCTTCATCTGAAGATGAGGGGAGTCTGAAACTAAAGGTGCTACAGCTTGAAGACCTATGCACCTCTTTAGTCTCCAAGGTCAGTCACTTGGAATCTCAAGTGACTACCTTACAGAAAAAGGTCAATGACCAGCAACTTAAGATCACCGATCTCAAGGGCAAGTTAGCTTAGAAACCATTAAGACAAACTCAACCAGGTCCACAAGAACCTGTGGAAGTAGTGGACTTGACCTCCAGCTCACCTATGCAAGTGGGTGATGCTACCAAAAAGGGGGAGAAAGTCCTTACAACCACAAAACCTAGGAGTTCTATCATAAGTATGAACAATGAGGACTCACCACCCTCACTTGCAGTTGTCCAGACTCAACAACTTCCTTAGGCTCACACTGATGTGGAGGCCATATTTCAATAACTGTTTGAGGAAGTAATTCCAATGTCCATCCCTGCCCCATCCCACTTAGCTGAAAATCCAATAATGGGATGGTGGCTTGACAACTCAAGAATGGCATTGGTGCTATCAAGAGCTCAAGAGCAGCAAGAACTCTTCAACTTTCAGACCCTGAATTTCTATGATGGTATGAACTTGGTTAACCTGCCCTTCATCAACCCAAGCCAAAACAGACGGGCTGGTAGGTTAGCTGAGGTGATTCAAGAATGGGTGCTGAAGGAATTCAAACAAAGAGCTCAATTATATAGACGGAGGCTAGTAGGAAAAACTGTTGGTCAACTGGATACTGAGGCAGACCCTAAGATTAGCTTCGAAAGGGAAACCTCAGTTGAAGGCCCAGCAGAAGAACGTGTGAACCTTAAGACAGGCTCACCCTCAGCACCCAGTACCCTTAGTGACACACCTGCAGGTGAAGGTGTATCACAACCTCTCTCTGGCCAGAGCTCAAGCTCATCACAACCATCAGTAGGCCAAAGCTCTCTCCACCCTGAGTCATATATGCTAATAATTGACAAAGAGAAAAGGAAAATGACTCCTGAGGAGATTGAGGAGGAGAAGAGAGAGAGGAAGAGGAAGGCCAGTGGAGAGAAATCTGGTGAAGTACCAAGCTTCATGCTAGTTGTAATCAGGGCTGCTCATAGACTTGATACTTAAAATGATGAGTTAACAGCATCCAGATTGAATTATCTGGGACTTAGAAATTACAACATAGATGAAATCATCTCTCTCCCCTTGGCAGAGTTAGATAAACTGGCAGACAAGGAGCCGTATAAAAAGAGGAAGGAGGCTGAGGCAGCAGAACTGCTTCTCAAAATCAAAGAAGAAAGAAAAAGAAAGAAAAAACAAAAGCCTACTGTCCTCTCTCCGGTTCATGAAAGTCCTGAGAAGGAGTCTGTGGCAGTTGAAGAGAAAGAAACTCAGATAAGTAGGAAACAAGAAAGACAGAAAATGATAGCTTATTTGAGTGCCACAGGTCTTTATCAGGCAGCAGCCCTCAATCCCCTCTCATATGAATAAATTGAGTTTGAGTAGCTCAAACAGCTTGATGAAGAGTCTCAAACTCAAAGAAAAGCTTTAAAGAGAAAAATAAGAGAAGAAGATGCTAAAACAAGAGCCACCATCAAAGCTCAAGAAAAGAAGTCTGCTGACAGACTAAAGATGGTGATCTTCTTGAAGCTGTATGGGTTCTCTGGAAGGAGACTTGGTCCTATGTCTCTATCCACAATGGATGAGCACATCAGGAGGATCAAGTAAAAGATCAAAGAAGGTCAGCTTGTTGACTTGCATTCTACACCAAGTCCAGCTGCACCTGAAGTTGAGGTGAAGGTTGAAGAGACAACACAACCTGAACCTGAAGCTACACCTAAGCCAACTTCATCTTCTTACCCACAGCAGGGTTCTAAACCCCCCTACTGATCTAATGGGGAATAAGGACCTAACTGAGGAGAGCACAGAAAGCCAAACTGGTGCTGCAGGCCACACTCCTCAGTTGAAGTATAGAGTGAGGAAAAGGATGGCCATCAGAAGGGATAAAAGAAAGAAAAAGAAGTCCAAAGCATCCTCCTAAACATCTCAGGATGAGTAATAATATCTTGAGAAAGTGCATTAAGAGGCTGCTCAATCAACTCCATTCAGAGTAGAGCCTCTTGCATCTGAAAGACCATCTATGTCCTGATTGTACACTGCTGATCAAGACATGAGGACTGCTAACTGCTAAGCATCCTCTCTGTTTTGGTAGCATCAGCCTAGGGGAGTTTGTAAGGTATTTGAAAGAGGCTGATGCACTCAAAACAGTCAAGGTGTCTCCAGCATGCATGCACTTTGTGCATGGTAGAAGTTACTTCGGAAGTTTTACACACTTCAAAGAAATTACTCGAAGTGTAAAATATTCCGAAGCCAAAGACCAAATCTTCCGAAGCCAAAGATGAAGTCTTCCGAAGCTTAGAATACAAAGTCTTCCGAATCCTCAAAGATAGAAGACTGATTTCTTCCGAAGACAGAGAAGACATGCTTTCTGTGATCAACAACTTTTCAGAAAAGCTCACCAACTTTCCGCTGCCACTCTGCAGACTCACCAACTTATACAAGTTAGTGAAAAGGTCTATGCTTTAGGAAGCTGTAGATTAAGGTCTTGAGTCTGTAACTTTCTACTTTGTGTACTTTTATCCTTTTTGTATTACATTAGGATGTGAGCTATGGCATGTCATAGTCACTAGTCAAAAGGCAATCTGCCTTTTGACTTTACATTGATCTTGTTGTCTAGATTAGTATTTTCAGCTGGCTTTCAAAGTATGGTCGGCTGTAGGATGTCGTATAAAATATTTCAGGTTCTTGTATTTTATTTCTATGCTTTGTAACACTTGTAATAGAACTTGAGAGCAATATACTTTATCCTTGAAAATCAAACTGTTTGTTCTTTAGTTTCTGTCTCTTCTTTTTACTTGTGTCTCTTAGTATCACCATAAAGGTTTCAGTTCACTATTTGATCTGTTAAGTGTTCTAAGTCTCTGCACATTGTGAAACTGATTTGCATTGAACACGTTCACCGGTTCTACAATAGCTTTCAATTCGACTCTCCTAACGTGGTTACGATAAAGATTAAAGAGTTAAATTGAGCATATGATCTATTAAAAAAATTTCATCATCCAATGATTTATGAAAATAAACAATTGAAAGGTTGTATCATTCCAAAAAAATTCATTAACTCTGTTACAAAAACTATTCATATTACAAAGTACTAAAGTTAATCTATGACAACTATATGTTATATAAAATACTCTAAGATTAACATCTTACAATCGTTTTTGTACACCTTATGTTTTCCTTTCATATTGGAGCTATTGTTATAATCTTGTCTCCTAATATCATTTATATCAAGTACTAATTTATTAATTTGTTCAATATAAGACTTAAAGGGTTATTGGATTTTAATAATCCCAACTTTCATTTATTGGCCGGTATTAATCACAACTCAGTAAATATTTACACACACTCTCAACTTTAAATTTATTTTCCTTCAACGATCCCTTACTAACTGAAAGTTAAAAGCCGTAAGTTTTTTTGATAAAATGGGGCCAACATTAAGCTATTTTTCAACTACGTCGCCGCCCAGCATCAATCAAGTCTGTTTTTTGGTGTCTAGCCTCCAACGTAACCTAAAATCTAACTCGAATAAGTTAAAAGGTTCAGATCAGAAGTTGAAAATTGACGGGTTTTAGGATGCTGAAGTTTCAGATTGATGACCAGATGGTTGATTTCAACTTTCTACTTAGTGTTTTTGCCATAAAAGCAATTCATGTCATCAAAAAACTAACGGTGTTAACTCTCAGTTAGTTAGGGATCGTTAAAAGAAAATAATTTTAAAGTTAAGAGTGTGTGTAAACATTTATTGAGTTGGGATTAATTCCAGCCAATAAATGAAAGTTAGGATTATTAAAATCCAATAACCCAAAATTAAATAGATTTTTATTGATTATATCAACTACTTTTATAAATACATTGAAGAATTCCTTTAACGTTTATTAGATTATATTTAAGTTCTAAACAACATAAGATAATAAAGATGTTTTCTTCATAGCTGGCATCAAGTGTTTACTCATGTATAATTAAAAAATATTTAGCTTTTTTAATTATTTTAAGAATTTTAGTTTTAATTTCTATGCTACAATGCTAATAAGTTCATTTTGCATATTATGACCCAAGCCAAAATTATGAATTTCAAAGTTCTTTTTCTTCGACATGTTCTTGAATTATCGGATCAATTTCGAAGATCTTCTCAACCATACCTGGAAAGTTACATTGTTTTCTTCATAAACTTATCCTTCTCTTCACGAAATGATAAATTCATTTTACCAAGATTCTTTACAATGATTATAATTCTTATTAACATATTTTTCTGTTGTTTTCTGTCTTTATTGATTTGATTTTGAGTTTGTTTATCAATTATTTTATTTATTAATTTTTGTTTATTTTGTTTGTAACTCAATACACACTCTCATATTGATAACATGTCTACTGGTTGCTTCGTTTTTTATATATGCTAGTATTAATATTGTTTCCATCCTTAGTACAAGCTATGCTAAATTACTTTTACATATATTCACATTAAATGATTTACAACAAAAACAAAAAACTTTATCTACATATATAGAATAAATTAATCATTTACTTTCATATTTTTCTCCATTTGGTAAATTTTACATGGAGAAGGATTAAAATTACTGAATATTGGAAATTAAGATAAAAAACTTAGATTAGTATTGATATATTGGAAAATTAAAATCAAAAACTTTAATTGGATTTTTTTCTACTAATTAATCTCATAAATTGACACTAACATAATCTTATTTACCATGATCGTAAATATTTTAAGGTGTTTGTTTATCATGAGTGTGCTTGTCATTTGGTTATTCATTATGTTTTTGTTCATCATTACTATGTTCATTGGTTGGTTGTTCATCAGTATGTTCATTGTTTGGTTGATCAATTACATTTGTAGTATGCGTTTGTGACTTTGTTTGCTATTCATTAGTTGATTTTGTTCATTTTTTATAGTTTGTTAGGATTGATTTAAGCATCATCATTTATTATTTTTTAACATAGACTCTTATTGAGATTCAAGTAAAGCTTCTTGTTTCTTTTTTTTACTCCTTTGTCCAACAAACAAAACTCAAAAGCATATTGGAAATCAAAGCAATTCCTATGTAAAAGTCAATTTGCCAATAGCAAGTTATGGAAAAAATTAAAATAGATGCCACCTTAACAAAGCAGCCAAGATAAACAAAATCAGCCAAGAATCAAATCTTAAGATGAATTTACTAGTCGATTCTTCGATTCCTTTTGCCACAAATTCAGAACAAAGCATCCGAGATAAACATAGGAACCAACAATCAGATCATGAGATGAATTTACGAGTCGATTCATCGATTCCTTCTACCAAGAACAAAGTCAGTCATAGAGTGACCATGTTCTTAATCGTCAAACACTTAATTCTTTATTCATCATGAACCAGATCATGTATACTAAGAACAAATCGAATCAAACGTGAGGCTATTTTTAATCGTTGATTCGTTTCCCCCAACCGGTCAACCCTTTAATAGACAGTCAAGCCTGTCCCTTTCTTTTTTGACCAGTGTAACAGCATGAATCTCAGCTTAATGAAACAAAGAAAGGTTGTGCAAAGATTGATAAAGTTCAAGGGCTATAGTTGTCAAAAGAAAAAATGGGTGCATAATATTCTATTGTAAAAGAAAAGAAGGTCGCTTTCTTTTTCTATTTCTGCCTTCCAAGATTTCTAAAAGAAACTAGAAAGATAGCATGGTTCTAGAGAGAATAAATGATCAAGAGTTCCAAGGTTAAAGTATGTGGATATAGAAAGGAAATGAAGCAGCATGTAGACAAAGCAATTGATAAACTAATACTCTTTTATTGATGAACTACAAGATCTTCCAAAACATGTGACACAACAAATTGTCATACTACTAAAAACCTATGGAACAAGAAATAATAAAATGAATATGTTATTGTTGAAGTAGATCTCTACAATACATCGTGTTCCTGATGTGGATCTACAAACACAACCTTTGCATATGTATAATCCTATCATTGAATGTGAGTATAACAAGAAAAAGTTTATGTATTACATATCCAATACGGTAGCAAGAATAGTAGCTTATGAGAAAATGAGCATATGTGTCTCAATAGCTGATTTTGCTAGACTAAAGCTTTTTAAATCCTAGTGAAGTTGTAAAAGCTTACAGGCTGAAAAGATGTATTACATAAACAATAACGTAGTAAAACTTTTCACAGTTTCTATTGGTTTGCAAATTAACCAAACCCTATATATAGGGTTTTATCTAAAAAGGCTAAGAAAAAAATCTTATCAATCAATTTTATTAATGAATAGTTAATATCAAATTGTAGTGAAAAAAATGCTGAAAGGATATTTTAGCTGTAACCACTCTCGTTGAATTTTTTCAAGTCTTTCGCTTTTTTAAACGTTTATTTTTATATACAACATTATTTGTTATATATAATTTAGGAGTGTGTAGAAATAGCTGATTTTAAATATTCAAATAAAAATACGAAATTTCAAATTCGAGATATCCAGAATTTTGGATTTAAATTCGGATAGTGATTTTAGAAAATTATGATAGGTTGGATATCTAAAATATGTATTCATACATATATTTTTGTAATTAAAAAAAAAGAATCATTAGAATCCGAACCCGAAATCTTATACATATGTATATTTAATTATATTATAACTTTTAAACTATTTGTATAATTCAAAAATAATCTATGTATTTTTATATTTTTTGGATGTCTTTGAATATCCATTTCACTATTAAAATCGGTACCCAAAATTTTGTCCATCTGAATTTTGGATGCTTGAAATTTGTATACGAATTTGGATAGTGAAATCAACTATTAGTAAATTTTGGACATCTAAAATAGAACACCCCTAGTAAAGATAACCTTTTCAAAACAAGTATATTTATCTTTAAAACAAGTATAGCATCGTTATATACAAAAATAAGAAAATGTACATTTTCAGGTTATTATGAAACTTGCTCGTCTTTTCATCTTTGTTCTTTCCTATTTGTCATTGTGTTTTTCTTAACGCCATTGCATTATTCTCAAAATAATAAATTTTGAAAAACACAACAGTAAAATAAATTTATTGTGTAATCTTAATATGTAAAACACAATAATAAAATAACAACCAATTTATCTAATATATTAAAATAATAAAAAAATGATATAAAATGATATAATATATAAAACACAATGATAAATGTATTGTTATGTTTTTTTCTACTCGTCATTGTGATATCCCGAATACCATTGTGTTTTTGTAAAATGGAAAATCCTAAAAAACACATTGATAGAATAACATTATTATGTACTTCTAATATGTAAAACATAATAATAAAATAATAATAAATTTATATAATACATTATAAACAATGATTAAAATAATACAAAATGAAATAACAATAAATTGATATAATACATTATAAACAATGAATAAAATAATACGAAATGATCCGTATAATAAAATGATGAATATATATAGCACAGTGATGAGAAATATATGATACAATGGTCTGACATATTTAATAAAATTACATTACGTATTTAATATAATTAACTAAATTCTCCCAACTTTAAAAACGGAAAATTGATTTTAATTATCCAAACTATTGACTATGTGACAATATTAATCCCAACTAACAATTTGACCAGTACAAATCTTAACTTTTGATTTTTTTACTCAAAATAATTGTAGTCTCTAACTGTTTGGTAATTTCTTTAGTTTTATGATGTATCATGTGGAGTGGCTCGCAACTTGACGCATAACATAGTTATAATTAAAAATATAAATATGTTACTTATTTTATTTATAAAAGATTTTTTTTTAAGTTATTCAACGTAACACTCGTTGATAGTTTAGTGGCTTGGAGACAAAGAAACACAAAAATTGAGTGATATACTTATTTTTTTTTAGTTATGTAATACGTCATATCACATGCTATGTCATGATTAACATCACATGTCACATCATCAAAAATAACAGAGTTAACGAACAGTTAGCATGAGACTGTTATTGATAACAAAATCGAAAGTTGAGATTGATACTGATCAAATTGTTAGTTGAGATTAGTATTGATCAATTGTTAATAGCTTAAATTATTAAAATCCAATTCTTTTAAAAAAAATGAAAAAGACACATGTCAAAGCTTATAATTATTCGTTATTTTTTAAGATAAGTATATGTTTTTGAATAAATATATTTTTTAGTATAACAGTATCTTATATATAATATGATATACAATATCATGTTGATATACTTTCTAGATATGTGTGTGTGTAATATATATAATATTAATATACAAGATCGATGCTTATAAACATGTATGGGATTGATTTTGGACAGGAGTCACCCAATATTTAACCAAAATCCAAGAAAAAGTTATAATATGGTAAATATATTGTTTTTATTTTTTTATTTTTGTGTGTTAATATGCAACTTTTGTTCTTTAATTTCAATAAGTATAAAACCCAACTGTCACGTTTTTCATCCTTTCATTGAAGGGTATTAAAAATTTATCAACTTTTAACTATATAACTATTTTACCCTTACAATCAAAGGACACAATGTGTAATTTTCACTATTTTTTTTACTTTCTTTTCTTATTTTCCTGTATTGTTTTATCATATTTATTTAAAAACTTTATTGTTAATAAACCCCATATATATTATATAAAAATTAATTTTATAAACTATTTATTTTTCTTTGTTTGATTAAGGTATTTACTTTTCTTATTAACTCTTATTTTTATATTTTAAACAAATAATTAATTATTTCCGGGTGTAAACCAACCTAGTGGAGCCGAACGCAAACACAACTAAGCTTGATCTCGACTCCTTTAACACAAGAGATTTCGAGTTTCGTTCATGAGTAAATAAATGATAAATTAGTTTCAGAAAGATTTAGATGAAAATTTATTCACATCGCATCCTCCCCGGGCCCTTAATTAATTGTTCAAGCTTAATGAATGAGGATCAAGATGAGGTGAGCTCATGCTTGTTAATTAATCGTTCAAGCTTAATGAATGAGGATCAAGATGAGGTGAGCTCATGCTTGACTTGACTAGGTTTTTTTACCTCTAAATTAATTAATTGATTTGCTTGAGATAATAATAATAATAATAAAAGATAAAATTAAATAAGTTAAACAACAAAAGAATATAAATAAATTACAAAAAATATTTCTTATAAAATATATAAATTTTAATTGATTTATAAACTTATAAAAAAACTTTATAAAATAAAAGTGATAAAGAATAAAAGAAAAAGAAGATAGGAAGTTAAAAAGAAAGAAAAAGGAAGAGAAAATAGAAAAGAAAACAATTGTAAAAATTACATATTTTGTCTTTTACTTATAAGAGCAAAATAGTATTTTTTTAAACAATTAGCTAATTTATTTATAATCAGCTAGCTAGTAGAAAGCTCGAAACTATAAAAAACTAATGAACTTTAAGAATTTTTTTTTAGTTATTAAATTTAAGGATGAAGTTAAAAATTACCTCATTGATAAAGGAGGACAACTGTATTTATCCTATTAACTAATATAATTTGGATTCTATACTCAAAAACTTGTCCTATTATCTACCTAGATTTTTGGTTTTCTTGGCTGTTTGGAATTTTTTTAAGCTCTCCATGTTTACGTCACATGCTGGTTCTCTTTCTTATGGATCCAATGTGAGCTCCATTGATATAGTTTCAACTAGTTTTTGATAGTGGTGTTGATGTGTTATAGGAGAAAAACTAAGATAGTGGTGTTAATGTGTCACATGGGTAAAAAATCAAAAAACCTAAGGAAAATAAGAAAAAAATAATGTGACGTAAATATATCATACGAGAGAAAAATGAAAAAATGAAATGGTTGCCATTGAATTAACTGAACATTGGTCTAGATAATGGCTTAATATCAACATGAATTTGTATATAAATTAGGAACACCTAAATTCGTGTGGCATTCAACATACATGCATTGTATATTTGATGATTAAGTGTGGGGATGACCTTCTCTAGAATTATTTTTTTGGCAGTTATTAAACCTATCATTTACAACTGTTTATGTTAATTATTTTTCAAGAACTATTAAAATATAATGTTTATCGAAAGTTTTGTATTAAATCAATAACCAACATACGTATTGCATTTTGTAATATGTTTTAATTGTATTTCTTTACAAATTCATTTTGTAATAAGCATTATTGGAATGTTAATCTCTTAGTCTTAGTCTTAGATAAAGTTTATTTTTTCTAGTTACAGAATCTTGATTTACCCACCCAATACAGATCATGTGGCCGGCAATGTGTGATTTTATCAAAAATGAAAAAAATATTATAAACAAAAAAGTTATAGGATTCAAGCATGTGAAAATTATGAGACCAACTTTAAAGGCACTTGCTTTTAAAAGGACTAAAGTGTCGAAACGAGTGATATCTGCAAAACATGATTTTATCAAACTTTTATCTGTCCTTATCTTACATCCACAATAATATTCTCCATTTGGGCAAAAACATTATCTTTTTTTAATAATTTTGTATTATTAGCACAAAACCAAATGTGTATGTCACAGAAATGAATTATTGAAGAAATATAAAAATGTAGAATTATTCTTTAAACAAAAATAGTTTATGCTACCCATGTTTAGGAATATATAAACTACATCTATATTTTGTATTTTCTTGTAAATGACAGTTGGCTTAAAATAAAAATAATAAAGAATTGTGAGTTTCTGAATAAACTATATATCTTTTCATAAAGGCGATATATCTTTTAAAAAATGATAGAATGTTATGGATTAAATTTTCAAAAAGAAGAGATAAATTGCTTATTTATTCTTTCCTTTTTTATTTTTATTTTTATTGAAGTCTTACAAGTAAGCATAGATGAATGAGATCGGTGGGGTTTTTTTTTTTTTAAATATGTCAACTTACGGATATGGTTTAAGAGCACGATTAGAATGCGCTATTGAGTTTACTTTCGGTTCCTAGCCTTTTTTAAATTTTGCCAACTACCAAACAAATGTTTCTTTCTAATACACATCTTTAGGTATAATAATATATTGGAAAACTCCATGATGAATCTATTTGTTCTTTCAAGACGGTTATTTAATCGTTTATGTTATCTCTCTCAGTCTTTATCATATTTTTATGCATGGTATACAAATGCATTACGGGAATCTTAAGGGGCGTTGGTTGGAAGAATGGAATGTAATGGAATGGAATTGAGAAACTAGTATAATTTCAAGTAAATTGTGTTGAGTGAGCAATTAAAAGTAAACTCAAGGGAATGTTTCACCTCAAAATTCCCTTGGTTGTGGGATTTCAAAATCCTTCCACCTAGAGAGGGAATTTGAAATCCCACAACCAAGAGAATTTGAAATCCCACAACCAAGGAAATTGAGGTGAAACATTCTCTTAGGTTTTACATTCATTACCATTTAACATAATTTGATAAAAATTATACTAGTTTTCTCAATTCCATTATATTCCATTTCATTCCTTCCAACCAACGCCCCCAGAGTTTTTTAAAACCATTTTGTGTGTGTGTTGTGGGGATGGTTCATCAGGGGACCACCTTTTTCTAGAGAACAAATGAACAAATTATCACACAATATTTTGAAAAAGAAATAAAAAAGCAAGCTAGAATCTAAATGGTAATTTTATCAATTATATCCTAAAGATAAATGTTAAAGGATCAAATCTAAACCATAAAAGTAAAAAGTTAAATCGTATAGTTAAAAAACTAAATATTAAAAATTGGGAAAACTTCATAAAATAGTAACAAAGTTTTATAAATGTTCCAATCAGGTCACTCAAGTTTCAAACTGTCTCAATCAGGTCATTTAACTTTCTGGTGGTGTTCTAATCCTATGTAATTAACCTGATTAGCAGGTATTATCTATTTTTCAAGTTTTATGAGTGTTCCATCCTTGCCGCCCACCACCATCGCCGTCCCACCACCATCGCCGCACCACCGCCACCGCCGTCCCCCCCACCATCGCCGCCCACCGCCACCGTCGTCCCTACCGTCGCCGCCACCGCCACCGTCGTCCCCTACCGTCGCCGCCCACCGCCACCGTCGTCCCCTACCGTCGCCGCCCACCGCCACCGTCGTCCCCTACCGTCGCCGCCCACCGCCACCGTCGTCCCCTACCGTCGCCGCCCACCGCCACCGTCGTCCCATACCGTCGCGGCCCACCGCCACCGTCGTCCCCCCACCGTCGCCGCCCACCGCCACCGTCGTCCCCCATCGTTGCCGCACACCACCACCTCATCTCACCTTTGACCTCCTTTTACCTACTATTCAGGTAAATACATAAGATTGAAACATCAAAATAAAATTTAGTGACCTGATTGGAACAAAAAAGTTTATAAAAGACCTAATTAAAACAATTTTAAAACTTGATACTATTATACAAAATTACCCCTTAAAAATTAAATAGTAAAATCTAAACAATAAAAGATTAAATTTAAAACTAAACCCTAAAATAAAAAAAAAGGTAAAGAAAAAAAAAACAACCAACTTTAAGATATATATTTATCAGATCATAAAATACCAACTAAGCGTAGTGTGTATGGATAGGAGCGTGCCATGTCACATGATTGATATATAAAACGGGGAAGAGTAAAATAGAAGACACAACCATTTAAGCATGAACATGTGAATTACATGTCATACTACCCCACATTTTTATTATTGTAAACTTTTTATTCGTTACTATTTTTGTAAAAAAATTGCATCATAAATCAATGTTTTTTCTTGCTTTGATATGGCATGGCATGGTCATGTTAATTTTTAATTTTTCTTAAAAAACTTATATCTAGAACCCATGAATTGTGCGCTTTATACATTATATTTTACATTTTGTACATGACATTTAAGTTTGGTGATGGTATGTTACATTTTCAGCGTCAAATTTCAACTTGTGTTTAGTTTGTTATTTAGTTTTACAACTATGGTATTCAATAACCTTCAATTGGACGTTTTGTACATAACGCTTTACATTTTTTGTACATGATCTTTAGAGTTACTAGAATTTGGTTTGTTGATTTTTTTAGTTTTTAAAGATCCTTCCTCTACATACATGCATGCATATATATGCACACACATGCATATATGTATTTATACATTTATATAGTATAAATAGTTATACGGAAAGACATCATGCTCTCCTCGACGTGAAAGCATAAAATCATATGTTAGCACATCATGGTTCTGGATGGCAAAACACATAGTTAATTTTAATCCCACGGTGAAAAACATGAAAACAGAAAATTATACAATGTGAAATCGCATAACTAGACAAGGCAAAAAACATTGTTATTCACACCCTAAAATGAATGTAACATCCCAAGTTTTTAGTACTTTATTCTTGCATTAGTTTGGTGTTAAAATTGAAATAAAGGAAACTTTAGATTACGAGGGGTTAAAGTGAAACATAAAGGGTTATATGCAATTAAGAGGGGGATTTAACATAAACATAGAGGTTATTTTGCTGATCCGCCATGAATCCTTCCACTCCCTCACTTTTTGCAATTTCAAGCTAACAAGCAAGAATACATCCGTTTGATTCATTATCATCCAATTAAAGGTATGGATCATCGATATGATCCTTCTATCACATGTATGCAACCATTCTTTGTTTTTAACATGTATGCATCCAATTCTTTGTTTTTAAGATGGACTGAATGATTTAGGATTTCTAGGTAGGCAAAACCTAGAAATTTGTGTCTAACCACAGTCAAATTTACGAGACTAAGATCATAGAACTCAAGGTGAGTTCTATGACCCACCTTTTTAATGTTTGGGTGATATATGCTTAAAACATGTTTTTACAAGATATCAATGTTCAATGTAGACATTATTAAGGTTTTCTGTTTATATGACATACCATATGCGGCTAGATGGATCCTTACTTTCACATAAGTCTTACTTGGGAGTTATTTAGTAGCCTTTTAATGGTTAGAAGATAACCTTAAGTCTGAAAGGTTAAGAGCTAACTTTTAATGTTACCTCATAACCATTCAGACTTAAGGTTAGCTTTTAGCCATTAAAAGGCTATGTAACATTAAGAGGTAAGCATTAAAAGACTACCAAACAGTTCCCTTACTTGATTATTGTTACCCTAGTATTCTTATATCTTTCTAGTGTTGTAACAGCTAGTCATATTTAGTTAACGTGATAACACAAATTCATATCAAAAGTTCAATAACCTGTGAATCTCCTAAATTATTCATTCGCGTTAACTCAAAATAGATTATAAATATCTGATGAAAACACTATAATCCTCAATCCCTTTACCCTTAATTCTTGAACCTGATCAAAAAAGATGAGTTGCTTGCTTGATTTCCTGAAATTGTAAGAAGGAGAAGAGGGAGGGGAGTGAGGGGATGGTTGCGGGTGAATGGTGTTGGGGTGAGGAATACTAGAGTTAAGTTGCATATTTCAAACCCCCCCCCCCCCCCATTAATTTCTCTTTTGATTGCTTTATAAGTCTCTTTTATTTTACGTTTCGGCATGTAACTAGTACATAAAAATATCTTACATTTTATTGGTACATTTAATTAAATTCCTGCAAAATTTAAATAAATTTTAATTTTTTTTAATGGAATTATTTATTAAAAAGGGCAAATATATGGGACAAGGTTATTATAAACCTAGTTGGTGTCATTGAATGATTATAACTATGTATATTTATTCACCACTAGTTGATACTAGTGTTGTAAAACTCAGCCTAGATGGCAGAGTACTTGATATTTTAGCAACGTGACGAGACATTTTTTATCAACTCGATCAACATTACTCAGAATCGTGAAACTCAGTCCAACTCCGCCCCTACTCGATCCAACTTGATGAACTCATCACAAGTCGGTCAACTCTATCAACTTTGAATTTCACAATTTTTCAACGATTTTCGCTGATTTTCACCGATATTTTTTGGATTTTGTTGTTTTTCCATGGAGATCATTAAAAGATGATAATTCAATGATTACTATTGTAACATCCTTGATTTTTCATTCTTAACCTACTTGATTAACTATTTTAATGACTATGGTTTTTAATATGTAAACAATTATTAAATTTAAGAACCTATTTATGAAAACTATCTATATTCCATACATTATGATTTATTGTAATACTATTACATGTTAGTGTTATTTTATGATAACACGTGTGTAAATACTAGATATTGCTATAAACAGTAACTTGAAAGTGCCCTAACATTAACCAATTTATATAACAATGCAAAATTACAATATCAGTGAAAATATATAACTATAAGGGTGAAAATTAAATATGTGTAACTTAGGGTTACATATATAACTTTTGTTCAAATGATAAATATTTAATTAATTAAGTCCTATAATTATCTAGAGATAATATATATATATATGCATGGATAATTACAAAATTATATATATATATATATATTATTTTATTGTTTAATCATTTAAGGGATATATATCTCATATATTATTAAATATTTAACTAGTAATTACCTTAAATATAATAACTAAAAAATTAAACTCATCCTAACCTATAATATTTATAAAATTTTGTTCACCCATATTTATCCCTTAAAAATTATGAATTTTAGTTAAAAAATATTAAAAATGCCTATCCTAATTGAAACCCAAAACCCTAATTTTTTAACTATAAATAAGGGGTCTTATTCTCATTATTTTTTTACACCAAACTCTAATTCTAGAGATCTCATAGAATCAAATATTAACTACGGAACCTATCTTGAAGATCCAAGAAAACTTTCCCTATCGAGTATTTTCTTCGTGTTTTTCGTGTTATTCGTGTTCTTCGTGTTCATACCCTTCCAATAGTGTTTTATCAAAATTCAATTATAACTAGCTTGAATCTATGATTAAATAAAATGCTTGTGTGATAGTCATAGATTTAAGATGGATCAAATCATTTAATAAATCCTAAATCATCAAAACTTTGCTTAAACATATCAAGTTTGAATTTTCAGATTTTAACAGATTCAAGAGGAAACTTCGGACAGCCATATCTTCCTCATAACAAATCATTTGTTGATGATTCTTTTTTTCTAAATTAAATCCAAAGTCCTATCTTTCTAACCATAATAAGAACGTCTTCTAAATCATTGTCTTGATCCATCAAATAGCTCGCACAAGTTTAGTGCGCGAATCTTTCCAAAGGTGTCAAACTCCTAAATTTTGCAACTTTTTAATACTTTCTTGAATATGATGTAAAGCAACGATTTTTATTATAAAATAAGTAACATAAACATGGCTTAAACACTGAAAATCCAAACTTTAATTATTTTTATGATTATCTATGAATTTGAATCATGTTTCTAGTAAAATTCTTTATATTTTTAATTGTAACCCTATCCTATACAACTTGTTTATTCACATCCTTGCTAAACTTATATTTACACTTGTTCCCTATACTTTATAAACATACTAAGCACACCTTTGACTTGGTCTAATATATATCTAGAATCGTTTCACCATATATGTATTATGTGGAAACAAAAGGTTATGTTTAAGGAAAGACAAGGTACTTAAGTGATGAAAATCCACCAACTCTTTCCTGGGAAACCTTTTGTTGTATGTGCTACTGGGATGACACATATCTAGTATATGACAACCATTCTTGAACTTTTACAATAAAACGTCAAAAAAACTAAATAAACTTCCTTAGGGCAATACTCACTCCAGGTTACTACAAGTTGTAAGATCAACCTACCTATTTTACAAGGTGAGTTCATAGCCCCTTTTTCTTTTGTATTTTGTGGTGGAAACAAATTCACTATAACAAACTAGGAATTCAAATTCTAAAGTCAAAACTAGTATTTTGAAAACTTAATATCAAACTTTCTTATACTAGTAAACTTAAACTGATTATACATGTTGCTATATTCTATGACACTTTTTACTATAAAGTCCTTATATTTGCTAAAAATCTACACAACCATTAACTTTGGGGAAGCCACGGGAGTACATAAATATATCTATTGGCCTGACAAGCCCATTCAGTACTTGGGTTGATTCATGCCAATCAATCCCGAGCGTCCTTTGAGTCAACGTATTCTTTTGACTGGAACGCAAAGGATGTTCAGAAACTACATACAAGACAAACATACTATTAGTCTGACCTCTTGTGTCACGAGGTTAGATGGGTGGGCATTCGATCACCAGGGTTGTTGTGGACTCATGTATAATATTTTGAGTTCTTGCATTGGAAAATTGTTTATTGGTTTGTACATATTTATTATTATATGTATACTTCTAACCTATGTTCTCACCAAGTATTTAGTTGACATATTTTAGCATGTTTTCAAGTAATGAAAACTAAGTTTGTTGCTTTGCTCACGTTAGGGTTCAAGGATAAGCTTTAGTTAGAACTATTTAGACTTTGAATAAAATGAAACCTATTTGATTGTTTGGTTTATTTACTTTTAGAATTGGATGTACGCAACTATTATTTTATAAATAAGTAATTTCCTTTACTACTCTTTATCCTTATGTTATGATTCAATTTCATCGCGACTCGGTGTTTCCGCTTTAGCCGGGGTGTGATAGATTGGTATCAGAGACTTGGTTATAGAGAATTAGGTTATTAGAAATGAAATGACCTACACTATAACTAAGTACCACACACATGAGTTCTCTCATGTATTTTATAAGCTTAGATAGGACTTTATGTGATATGCTTTACATAATTATTAGGATATTTTGATTACAATTAATGCACACACAATTCTCAATTCATATTCTAAGGCATTGTGCCTAAATCAAAATGATTCTAAAATTTCAAATACCAAGTTATTATTTACAATTTTTAAATCCCGTCAAAGGCTGAATTTTAGAACTGAACACACGCAATGCTAGAAGAGTTGGATGCTTGTATCTCGAGGTGTTCTGTCTAGGTAAGTTATTCATATAAATCCAAACCAACGGATGGATCCGTATACCTTACCTAGGAACCCTTGGGATGAGTGTCCGCTTATAGGTAAGCATGTCTTCATTATGTTATGGTTGACCCAATACTTTGATAAGTTAATTTATTCGCTTTGGTTTGCAAGCCGAACGTTTACACTCGAACATCTCATTGTTATTTTAAATCATCTTATCATTGATTCTTGTTAGAACACATTATCCAATTCTCATAAAGCTTCTTAATAATCATTCTGAATGTTTTTCTGTCAAAACCATTCCTATTCTAAAAACCCATCACAATTGAATCTGTTATTCCAAACTGTACACTTATCTTGGCGAGCATGATTTTCCTATCGACCCTACACCAATCATTCGAGTCTCCTCAAAAGAATCAAAGAGTTCTTTCGAAACAGTAAGGATACATAGAACCGAATCTGCTATCCGATGCTAAGAGTGAGTATCGCCCCTGGAAACATCACCCCACATCCATCGCATAGTCCAACTAGAAGTGCTAAAAGTTGGGTTGGGCCATTTCTGTTGTAGCTAATCCAGCTTTTACTATACGATCAGGTAAACAAGACTACACCTTCTTTATTCCTATGAGGCATAATGGAAGCCACCAGAAAGGTTACACACCTTAGTGCATCACGCTTCAAGTGTAATCACACCATCTTAGACGTTAGATAACGCTTCACCCTGATTTATCTAATATATTGTTATTTCTAACTATGTACTCGACATAAAGAGCCATTATCTCAACTGATATTCAACCCATTCTTAACTTGAATTCTCTAATTTAAATCCAACATAAACTATTGAATTAGCTTTTCACACTATTAATCGATGTTGTACTATAAATCTTGATGACCAATCGTTCGACATCAACCTAATCCTCAGCTTGTTGCTTTGATGTGGTTATTGAAATGGATTGGCTATTCAACAACCATGTGAGATCATTTGTGCCGAGAAGTTAGTTC